>NW_020769390.1:3788119-3869074 GCF_900518735.1 Pseudonaja textilis
TTATTATTATTATTATTATTATTATTATTATTATTATTATTATTATTGGGTTTTCTCCTCCTTTTTATTTTTGTTCTTTATTGTGGATTATTTCATAATTGGATTAGGGTCTGGAAGAACCTGAAGAATCTTTTCTTTTTTCTTTTTTTTCCTTTACTATTGGGCTTTTTACCATTGGACGTTTCCATTTTGGATTATAATTGGCTACCTTACTAATTGGATTTGAAGATTTTGAACCATTTAAAATGAGTAGGAAACTCATACCTCTGGGTGCTTCTACATCTACTTCTGCCTCCCCACCATCTGGAGGACAACGTTTAATTCAGGCAATGTTAAAGCAAGACAAAGAACAAGAAAAAGTAACTTTATAGATGATTATGCAAGGAATCCAAGATCTTAAGATAAAAACAGACACCATTGAACAAAGAACAGGGAAGACTGATGAAAAAGTGGAAAATATTCAACAAATGATGGTGAAGTACGATGAGAGACTCCAAAAAATCAAAGAAGAAGGTAAACGAAGAGAGGAGAAGATTGGAAATATTGATAGCAGACTAACAGTGGTTGAACAAGATAAAAGTGGGATGCTGAAGTGGGAGATGGAGAGGTCAGAATTCTATCTCAGATTTCAAAACATAGAGGAAGAAAAAGGACAAGATTTGGCTGTGATAATGATAGAAATTCTGGCTGATGCTTTGGAAATAACAGAGGAAAAGATGATGGATGGAGTAGATGAGATATATCGAGTTTTTACAAGATATGCGATGAGAAATAATTTACCCAGAGAAGTTCACATCAGATTTACCAAAAAATCCATCAAAACACAAATGTTACAAGAGGCAAGAGAGAAGATGTTGAAATATAAAGGCAAAGAAATCCTGGTCTTAAAACAAATACCCAGAAGAGTGAGAGAGATGAGAAGAAAATATCGATTTTTGACCAAAGTGCTATTGAAAAAGGAGGTGAATTACAGATGGCTGATCCCAGAAAGACTGATGTTTACATGGCAAGAACAGAGACACAGAATTGATTCAATTGAGAAAGCAGAACTTTTTTACGCAGAATTTTTCGGAAGGAGAGAGGAAGAGGCAGAAAAAGAGGTCTCATTAATTGAATTCCAAGAGGAACAAATGGAGATTGAAAAAGAAGAAGGCTCAGTAGGTGGACAGGTGGATATCAAAGACCAACGTGAACCAAGATCTACGAGAGCTGCCAAACCTAAATATAAAATATAATCATGGAAGAGAAAAAACTGATTACAATGAATATAAATGGACTGAACTCAGCTGCTAAGAGAAGGAAGATTTTTCATAAATTAGGGAAATTAAAGTTTGACATAATTTGTTTACAAGAAGTACACATTAAAAAACAACATGAACAATTGTTAGTACAGCCAAAATTAGGGAAAATATTTACTTCTTTGACTCAATGTAAGAAAAGAGGAGTGGTTTTATATATTAAAGAGGCCACCCCAGCAAAATTGATTTATACTGATGAAGATGGAAGAGTATTAATGGTGGAAATAATTGACAATAATATAAAAATACTCTTGATTGCAATCTATGCTCCGAATGATAAACAAGAAGAATTCTATAAAAAACTACACATGAAAATGACTGGACTGGACTATGCTAATATAATTATGATGGGAGACTTTAATGAAATTGTGGATAATAAACTGGACTATATAGCAACAACAGCAAAGCACAATAGAAAGATTCTTCCTAAATCCTTTTTTAAAATGACAGATGAATTAACTCTAAAAGATATATGGAGAGAAAGAAATGCTAAAACCAAACAATATACTTTCTATTCAAATAGACATTTATCATGGTCCAGATTAGATATGATTTGGATCTCAACAGAATTAATATCTAGTGTTCAAGAAACAAATATTGAAACAAGTACTTGGGCAGACCATAACCCAATGACAATTAAATGGAAGGGACAAAAAAACAAGATCGAGATGGACGTTAAATAATACTATTTTAAAGGAGAAAGATTTTATACAATGGATTGAGAAAGAACTGGCTTTTTTCTTTAAAGAAAATAAAAAAGAAGATACTTCAATGCAGAATGTTTGGGATACAATGATACAATGAAGGCATATCCTAGAGGCTTGATAATAGACTACATAAGAAAAAAGAATATTAGGAAAAGGCAAGCCACTAAAGCCTTGGAAGATGAGTATAAAAGACTTGAAAAAGAATTACAGAAAATGCCACAGAAAAAAGATATTAAATTGAAATTGAACATAACTAAACATAAAATGGGTTTAATAGAGAAAGAAGAACTGGCACAGAAAATTAGGAATGCTAAACAGAATTATTTTGAAGATGCAAATAAGCCAGGTAGATGGCTAGCATATAAATTGAGAAAGAGTCAAAGAAAATATCGCAGTTAATAGATGACCGAGGCCAAGTTTGTTATGGTAATAAGGAGAAAAAGGAAATTATTCGAGATTTCTATGGACAACTATACAAGAAAGAGAATATTGATGAGGAAAAAGTCAAACAGTACTTACAGAATGCTAACCTACCTAAGATATCCAAAGAGACTGAAGAAATGCTAGAAAGTAATATAACAATGATGGAATTAAGTGAAGCACTTAAGAAACAAAATAATGGGAAAGCACTAGGTCCGGATGGGTTTCCGGCAGAATTCTACAAAATATTACAAGAATCATTGAGCACTCCATTGTTAGAAGTCATGAATGAAGCTATGTCAAAGAAGATGATACCTAAAACATGGTCAGAGGCTTATATTACACTTATTCCAAAAGAAGAGGCTGATCCACTGCAAATTAAGAACTATAGACCGATTTCTTTATTAAATGCAGACTATAAAATCTTTGCTTCAATTCTAGTAGAAAGACTTAAAAAATATCTGAATAATTTTATTCATCCAGATCAAAATGGATTTCTGCCAAAGAGACAAATTAGAGACAATATGAGAGTAATTCTGGATACTTTGGAATACTATGAGGCACATCCTGAAAAACAAATGGCTTTGATATTCCTAGATGCCCAAAAGGCATTTGACAATGTGAACTGGAGATTTCTGTTACTCCTATTGGAACAGATGGGTTTTGCTAGAAGATTTATCCAAGCAATAGAAGCTATTTATCATGAGCAAACAGCAAAGGTAATGATGGAGGGAGAACTTACAGACTCTATTAATATAAGAAAAGGCACAAGACAAGGATGTCCCCTATCTCCTTTGCTATTTGTATTGACTTTGGAAGTGTTGAATAGAAATATTAGAGAAGATAAAAGTATAAAAGGAATGAAAATTAAAAAGGAAGAATTCAAATTGCAAGCCTTTGCGGATGACTTAGCCTTTATTTTGGAAGATCCTTTAGAAACAGCTCCGAAGCTATTGGAAAAGATAGAGACATATGGTGAGGTGGCTGGTTTGAAAATAAATAAAGATAAAACAAAGATCTTGTCAAAGAACATGTTACTAAGACAAAGAGAAGAACTGGCAGACCTGTTGAAAATCCAAGTTATGAACAAGGTCAAGTATTTGGGGATATATTTGACATCAAGATGTAGTACATTAAAAGAGAATAATTATATTAAACTTAAACAACAGATAGCCTTAGATTTGAAGAAATGGGAAAACTTACAACTGTCATTAATAGGGAGAATTTCAACAATCAAGATGAATATTTTACCCAGAATCTTATATTTGTTTCAAACAATACCAATTAGGCTCAGAAAAGACTATTTTGAGGACTTAAATAAAATTGTGTTGAAGTATATATGGCAAGGTAAGAAAGCGAGGATAAAGCTAAAGCTTTTGCAAGATGCTAGAATTAGAGGAGGTTTTGGCCTGCCTAATTGGGAGTTGTACTACCAAGCTGTAAATTTGATGTGGGTTAAGGAATGGATAACACTAAGAAAGACTAGATTGTTGACACTAGAAGGTCATGATTTGTTGTTGGGTTGGCATGCTTTTTTATGGTATAAGGGAACTAAAACACAGGGTTACTTTAGAAGACATTATATACGGGAGTCTTTGTGGTTAAACTGGGAGAAGATAAAAAAACAATGTTATCTGAAAATTCCAGTTTGGTTATCGACTATAGAAGCATTTTCTTATCCTATAATCTATAAGAAGGAACAAACAGTTAGATATGGGGAATTATTAGATGAAAAGGGTGAACTTAAATCGATACAAAATCTAGAGGAACAAGGTATAAAGATGAATTGGTTTTCATATGTGCAAATACACTCAAGGTATGATGAAGATTCTAAAACAGGGATTTTATGATAAACAGACTGATTTAGATAAGATTTTGACAGGTACTGATGAAAAGGTGATTAAAAAACTATATGGTTATTTATTGGGAATTAAGCTAGAGGAAGAACAAGTTAAAGAAACTATGATTGCTTGTGGGGGGAATTTTGGATATGGGATTGATTTAGAGAAATGGCAAAAACTATGGTCGCAAAATTATAAAATGACAATGTCAACAGCTTATAAAGAAAATCTGTATAAGATGTTTTACAGGTGGCATTTTCCCCCGACAAGGATAGCAAGAATGTTCAAGAATAAATCTGAAAAATGCTGGAAATGTCATCAGATACCTGGCTCATACTACCATATGTGGTGGACTTGTGAGGATGCTAGAAAATACTGGACTATGTTTAATTGCTATTAACTGATTTTGTGTTCTCTGGTTTTTAGGGGATTTTTGTAGTTGTATTTCTAATTCTTTAATTTGTTGTTGGAATTTATTTTGTTGGGCATGTATTCTTTTATTTCTCATGGCATTATAAGAGATTGTCGTTCCTCTTATAATTGCCTTCATTGTATCCCAAATATTTTGTTTTGTAGTTGCTTCATTATTGTTTTCTTTTAGGAAATAATTTAATTCCTCTTTCAGCTTGTCAATGTACTTTTCTTCGTTTATTAACTGGGTATTTAGTGTCCATCTTTTCTTTGTCTTTCTCCTATCTCTCCAAATTAATTGTATTGGGTTGTGGTCGGCCCATTCATTTGGTAGAATTTTAATTTCTTTTATTTCGTTGGCCAATTCCCCATCCATCCAGGCCATATCTATTCTAGTCCAGATTCTATGTGGATTTGAATAATATGTGAACTGTTTCTCTTCTGGGTTTAGTTTCCTCCATAAGTCTATTAAGTTTAAATCTCTCATCATGTCCTTGCAGGGCATAGAGAATTCTCTTTTCCCTTTCTTGTTCTTATTCACATTACTATGGTCTTTTTGATAATCGGCAATGGAGTTGAAGTCACCTATCATGCAAATATTCTTTTTTTTGAAGCCTATTATTTTCTGATGAAGATCTTTGAAAAATTTCCCTTGTCCTTCATTTGGCGCATATATTGCTACCAATAAAAATGTGATATGATTAATCCAAATTTGTATAACCAGAGTTCTTCCTTCCAGATCCGACCAGATTAGTTCTGCTTTTACATCATCTTTCACAAATATTGCTATTCCTTTCTTTTTATGTTTGTCTGCTGGTGCTGTAAAGAGTTTTCCAAGTTTCGGGCAAATTAAATATCTTTCATCCTTTTTCGTTATGTGTGTTTCTTGTAGGCATATTATGTCGGCGTTTTGTCTAATTAATTTAGTTAATATCCTTTTTCTTTTAAGTGTTGAATTTAAACCATTTATATTAATGGAGAGGAGTTTTTTTCCCTATCTCCATTTATCTAGATCTGTTTAGATTTTTGTCTAGTAATAATTCGGTTTCCTTCTTGTTGTTGTTGTGGGATTGGTTCTTCTCTCCCTGGTTGTGATTTATCATTCCCTAAATTTTGAGGAAGTCCTTCTTTTTGGTTTCTATGGCGGTTATGTTCATCCTATGGCTTCCTTTTAGTTTCCTCCTTGGTGTATTGGTCATCCATGCCTATTAGCTGATCATGAAAGTCTTGGGCCTGTTCTATAGAGACTATTTTGATTTTTCTCTCTTTCCACGTTATTAACATCCCTTCCGGGATTAACCATTTAAAAGGGATTTCTTTTTTATTTAAATAATTGGCCAAAAATTTATAATCCTGTCTTATAACCCTCACTTTCCTTGGGATATGTTTTAGAATTGTAATCTCTTTGCCTCTATATGTTATTGTTTCTTCTCTGGACATTTTAAGAATTAGGTCTCTCACACACTTCCTTGCGAAACGAATATGAATTTCTCTCAGGCAGTTATGGTGTCTAGCATAACTTGTGCTGACCCTATACACCTCGTCAAATTCTTTGATTAAATCATCTTTTTCTTTCCCTAACCGTTCAGCCAACAGTTCTGCCATTAATTGTTCTAGATCTTCATTTTTCGCTTCTGCTACATTTTGAAACCTTAAATATGTCATTGCTTTATCCATTTCGAGGTAGACCAGGAAGTCTTCAGTTTCTCTAGTTACATTTCTAAATTCCTTCTCTATCCTTTCAAAATTTGTCTCCATCCGTTCTGTCCTACCCTCTATTTCTCTTATCTTAACTTCGTTTTTCTCCATAGCTTGTTGCAAGGATCCTATCTTATCCTCCACCTTGAGTAAATCTGCTTTCATTTCCACTTTAAGCTTTCCCATCTCATCTTTTAATTGACTAATGTCTGCTCTGGTTTCATTGTGATTCTTAATCATTATTTCCTGCATCTTAGATATTGCTTCTTGCAGGGATAGTAGGGTAGCTTGTATATTAACGTTAGAGACATTAGACTGTTTTTCCCCTATTAGAGATTCTTCAATGGTTTTTTGGGTTGTTGATGAAGCAGAAGTTAAAGTAGTTGTTAGGGTCGGGGTGGTCTTCTTTCCTGCTTTCAAAGCCATAGTTGTCATGGAGGTCATCTCTCTTAATATTTGTTTTTGCTGTTGCACTATATTGGATATATTGTCCCAAATCACCATTCAGTGTTTAACTCCTAAAATAAAAGTTCTATTCTAATTCTTCAATCAAATATATAGATAGGCAGTCTTACACCTATATTATAAAGGGTTATCTAATAATATATAATAATCTTTATAATTAATTTATATACTGAATATCAATATTAATCACCAATAATACATCAAATCCAACCCAGTTACAACTTTAAGAATTAATCTTAAGTATTCTAAGTAATCTAAAAACACTGTTTTTCACTCTTTGTTGTTACTATTTAGGACAATCAAATCAATTGTCACTAAAATCTATAATGACAATATACCTTTTTTTCCCCTTTAAGTAGGTAGATTTATCAGACTTTTTAAAGGGGTTAAGATAGAAAGAGGAAAGGCTGAAAGAGTGGGGAAAGAAAAGAGGGAAAAGTTTGCCTTAATTTCAGGAAATCAGTAAGCAAGGGGCTAGAGGATCAAGTTGTAAAAATAGTGTCCAAATGGTAATCTTAAAGTATTACCTAATAGAAATTCCAACAAATAAAGGAATGTGATAAGAAAAAAAAACATTATAGTCAATCATCAAGCAAAAGGTTTAAGTTTTGAGTTTCTTCCCAGCACTTACTTGAACAAGATAAAATAGAGATTAACTTGAAAAGGTCCAAACAAAATTATTTTGAGCATGCAAATAAACCAGGAAGAGGGCTATCCCATAAACTTAAAAAAGAGAAAGAAAAGAGATTGATACACCAATTAATGGATGAGAATGACATCTTACAACATGAGATAGAGAAGAAAAAAGATATCATTTACAACTATTTTCAAAGATTATATAAAAAGGAGGAAGTTAATGAAGATAAAATAAGAACTTATTTAGAGGAGACGAATGACAAGGTAATTGGAGAGGAATGGATAGAATTATTGAATAAAGACATTACATGGTCTGAATTGATGTCAGCAATGGAGAACCAAAGTAATAACAAATCTCCAGGACCAGATGGGATTCCGGCAGAACTATATAAAGCAATATTGGAACTAGTAGGACCACTGATGCTGGAAGTGTTTAATGAGGTACTTCGGGCAGCCAAGATGCCGGACTCGTGGAGGGGGGCGCTGATTTCGCTAATCCCGAAGGAGGATGCAGATCATAGATACATCAACAACTATAGACCGATTTCACTTTTAAATGCTGATTATAAATTATTTACTTCTATCATAGCTAATAGAGTAAAACAAGCTTTAAATTCACATATCCACGAAGACCAAAATGGATTTCTTCCGTTCCGACAAATAAAGAACAATTTAAGAACCGTTATTGATGTACTAGAATATTATGAAGCTCACCCGGAGAAACAATCCGCACTTATGTTTTTAGATGCTGAGAAAGCATTTGACAACTTAAATTGGCACTTTTTAATTCAAAAAATTTATAATATGAGCCTTGGCACTAAATTTGAAAACATTATAACAACAATTTACAATACACAACAGGCTAATATACTAATCAATGGCGAACAAACAGGTCCAATAAATATAGAAAAAGGTTTCAGACAGGGCTGCCCTCTCTCACCTCTTCTTTTCATTTTTGCCCTAGAATCACTCTTAACACGGGTGAGGCAAAATTCTGAAATTAGAGGAGTGAGGGTCAAATCAGAAGAATATAAATTACAAGCGTTTGCTGACGATATGGTTTTCTTTCTGGAGGAACCCTTGGAAAAAGGATATAATCTAATAGAAGAATTAGAACGATTTGGCGCAGTGGCAGGATTAAAAATTAATAGAAAAAAGACGAAATTAATGACCAAAAATTTAACAGGAAATCAGAAGGAAGAATTAGAAGCAATGATGGGGATACAGGTAACAAAAAGGGTCAAATATTTAGGAATATGGTTAACCTCACAAGGTAAATCACTTAAAGAGAACAATTATGACAAACTACTTCAACAAACAAAGAAGGATTTAGAATCCTGGAATAAGCTGCAGCTATCCTTATTGGGCAGGATTGCTTCGATTAAAATGAATATATTACCAAAATTTCTTTATTTATTCCAGACAATTCCAATTAAGTTGCCAAAAAACTTTTTTGAAGATTTAAATAAGATTACACTTAACTTTATTTGGCAGGGGGAAAAACCTAGGATCAATGTAAAGGCCCTACAAGATGCGAAAAGTAGAGGGGGCCTAGCTCTGCCAAATTGGGAATTATATTATTCAGCAGCTAGCCTATTATGGTTAAAAGATTGGGTGAACCTACTTAATAAAAGAACTTTAACATTAGAAGGGCATGACCTCCAGAGAGGGTGGCATGCCTTCTTATGGGAAGTGGGGAAACCCAAGCAGTCTTACTTTCATAGACACCTCATTAGGGACTCATTATTAATTAATTGGAAAAAAAATGCAAAAAACACTATTTAAAAATTCTGATCTGGCTATCAACAACGGAGGCAATGGTACACCCCAATAATTTGGACATAACAAAAATGATTAAATATAAAGATTTATTAGATCCACAAGGAAAATTAAAAACTTGACAAGAATTACAAGAACAGGGATTTAAAATTGATCAGTGGTTATATATACAAATTCATAGCAGATACAAACAAGATATAAAAGACTTTGGGATTTATAACAAACTGCAGAATCTAGATAAAATTTTACTAGGATCAAATAAAAAGAACATATCCAAATTCTATAAATACTTACTGGAAGTAGAATTAGAACAGGAGATAGTCAAAGGGAACATGATAGCCTGGAGCAGGAATGTTGGAAGAAGTATTACATTATCAGAATGGGAAAAGATTTGGAATAGAAATATTAAGATTACAAAATCGGCAGCATATAAAGAAAATACATACAAAATGTTTTATAGATGGCACTTGCCCCCTTCGAGGTTAGCGAAAATGAACCCAAACACTAGTCCAAAATGCTGGAAATGTAAAAGCATAGAAGGAACCTACTTTCATATGTGGTGGTCTTGCAAAGAAACCCAGAAATATTGGCAAAAAATCAGAAAATGGTTGGAGGAGATAACCAAAGAACAAATCGAATACAAACCAGAGTTCTTCCTACTAGGGATCTCTGATAAACATTTACCTAAAAAGATGAAATATGTAACAATTCATATCCTAACTGCGGCCAGATTAGCATTCGCCCAGTGCTGGAAATCATCCTATATACCTACAGAACAAATGGTCATCCAGAAAATATGTGACTGTGCAGAAATGGATAAATTAACTATAGCACTTAAAAATAAAGAGTCTTCAACATTTTATGATAATTGGAACTCGTGGTATAATTGGTTATTTCAGAGATAAACTGCTTAACGAACAATGGGTAATTTAAGCATAGATATTGACAAGATGTATGTATTTAAATTAAGGTAGGAGAATTGGATCTTGCAGACTGTCAAAAAGGATATCTGTCTGTTTTTAAATGTATTTTCTTTTCTCTTCCGTTTCTTTGTTTCTTTCTTTCTTTTATATCTCTTTTTCTCTTCTTTTTTCGGTTCGTAAGACCGAGCGTTTTTTTTTCTTTTTTCTTTTTCTCCCCCTTTTGTATATGTAATGTCGATATGTTTTTAATTGTAAATTTAATAAAATTTATTTAAAAAAAAAAAAGAAAATACTGGACTAAAATCCGCATGTGGTTGGAAAAAATGACAAAGAAACACATAGATTTGAAACCGGAGTTTTTTTTATTGGGAATCTTACCAGATGCATACAGTAAAGAATTGAAATATCTGATTGTAAATGTATTAACTGCGGCTAGGATTGTATTTGCTAAAAATTGGAAAAATGAGAAAATTCCATTGCAGGAAGAAATTATTAAGAAAATATTGGAATGTGCTGAGATGAGTAGATTGACATTTGAAATTAGAGAGCAAGAAGATAAACAATTTTATAAAATTTGGGACCTTTTCTATCAATGGTTGGACGATAAAATACAATAATAGAATATTTAGAATGTTAGATAATAAGGAATATCTTTGTTTTTTCTTTTCCTTTTGCTATTCGACATCACATCTATAAAGTGTTTTTTAGGATAGATTTGGTATGATTATATGATTTGTTATAGAATAAATTACCTAAATTATAGTTATCTCATAAAGTATGAATGAATAAAATTATAGTCAAATGATTTTTCTAATAATGATATGAGGACATATAAGTTTGGATTGATAATAAGAGTTATTATGTAACAAAACTGTAATTGAGACTACGAAATGAATGCACAAAACTGATGAACCAACCAACACACTGTTTGTATATATGTACGGAAGAGAGCTGATGTTTTTATGTTTTGTTTGTTTTGTTTGTTTTTAAAAAAACCAATAAAATTGTTTTTTTTTTTAAAAAAAGACTTAGTAAATAGCTATTGAAGGATGTGGATCAAAGAAATATTATTTTGAATTCTTTTAAACAATTTATATTATGTATAACCGGGTGGGGGGGGTTGGATTGGATGACCAGGAGAGTTCCTTCTTTGCTAAAATCCTTGCTCATAACAGTTATGTTTAAACACTTGTTTAAGCTGAAAAACATGTAACCACAAATATTTCCTACCTGGCTGCTTGCTGTAAGGTTTCCTGTTTCGATAGAATACTTGAACCACTAGTTCAAAAGGACATTCACTATAAATTGTATTGAAAAAGGAAGTGCCTTGCTCTTCTGATTCCAACTCACCAGAGAGGGATTCAGAATTGCCTGCTTTTGCAAAAGTATAATAACATTCTTGTTTGTTGACTTTATCTCGTTGTCCTGAAAATTTGTTAAGAATTTGGGGTCACCTAAACCTGTCAGCTATATATTTTCTTTATTAATTTTTCATCTGTTGCTAATAGTATCCCATCAAGTGTTGCTGGCTCTTTAGAGAAACATATGCCTTTGGGTCTTTCTCATATTTTTATTGTATTTGCAAATGTGGCTACCATGCTAAGTCCACCCCTTTATTTTGTGATTTCTGTTTAAAGTTCCCTTTTCTCATTCAGAATATCTCTATATGTTACATTTTTTCCCCAACTTTACAATATTTGGATGTATCAAGGCTTCCATTGTGGATAGCCAGACTGGTATTTTTATGTAATTTTTTACTTTTTCCCACACAGAGCATTCCTTACATAATGTTTTTGAAAATATCAATATATTTTATTATTTTCATACCACAAAAAGGCATGCCATCCTGATTGAAGATCATGTCCCTCCATCAATAACACTTCTATTTCTGAGACTTATCTATTCTTTCACCCATGTTAATGCAGAAGTCTGGTAATAAAGCTCCCAATCTGGCAACCCAAAGGCCCATTGTTTTTTTTTTTTTTTGCAGCATTTTCATCTTATTCTTGCTTTTTTTCCTTGCTAGATATATTTCAAAATTATCTAGTTTTATAGGAATTGTTTGAAATAGAGAGTAGTTTTGGCAAGATATTCATTTTTATAGTTGGTATTCTTCCTATCATGGACAACTGCAAATTTTTCCAGTTCTCCGAGTACAATTTAATTTGTTGAATTAACCTTATATAGTTGTCTTCTTTAATTGTTGCACATCTAGCTGATCAGTAAATTCCCAAATATTTTACTTTCTTAATTACCCAAAGGTCTACCTTCTTTATCAATTTATTTTTCTGTTTGTAAGGTTTTTAGCTAATATTTTGTTTTTTTCTTTGTTTATTCTCAATCCTGCAACTTTTCCACATTCCTCTATTTTTTTTCATTAGCTTGGGGCCAGTTTCCAATGGTTCTTCTAAAATGAATACCAGGTCATCTGTAAATGCTTGTAGTTTATATTTTTCTCTTTTTATTTCCAACTTTTTCTTTCTGGATCTTGTCTAATACTTCTGTTTAGTACTTCCAATGTTAATATTAATATTAAAAGTAATGGGGACAGCGGACATCCTTTGCCTTGTGCCTTTTTTATATTAAAGTTCTACATCAAGTCCCCATTCACTATCACTTTTGCTATTTGTTTGGAGTAAATTGTCTTAATCATGCTTATAAACTTCTCACCACATTCCATACATTCTAGTTGTAATATAAATTGCCAATTTATATTATCAAATGCTTTCTGTGCATTTAAAAAGATCAATGACATTTATTTTTCAGAATGTACTTCATAATATTCCAGCATGTCTAATATTAATTTTATATTGTTCTTAATTTGTCTTTTGGGTAAAAATCCATTTTGATCTGGGTGAATAAATTCATTCAAGAATTTTTTAGTCTTTCCAACTATATACCAGCTTTATAAAGGCAGTACTTGTTCTCCACTTCTCTGTAGTTAAAATAACTTAATCTTAAAGATTTTTTTTCTTGTGATCTCTAGATGTTAGTATTGCTTAGCTTTCCTTATGCTTGTATCTTAGTTACACTGTATCTCTATGTTTTAAACAGTGAAAGTGAATGAAACAATGGAAGTACTTAAAAGACAAAAAGAGGGGAAAAAACAAAGTACTTCCGAAATTTTAAACTAAGTGACAAAAAAGTTCAATTTCTTCTTAATGTTTAAGTTCAATCCAGTCCAGCTATTCAAAGCAAAGAAGCAAACAAAATATTCCTTTTTTTTTTAAGAATAAAATGTTCAAGTAAAGTTGACAGCACCCACCCATTCGCCGCTGTTCTTATCTTTCCTGTCTTCTTTCTTTAATAACTCTTTCACTTGGTGTACTCTTTTTTTAAAAAAAAATAGGAATTTCTCACCCAAACTGACACACTTTCTTCTTCCATTCCAAGGCTAGCACAGCTTCTTAGCGGCTCAAGATTAATGGCCGCTTCCCACCACTGCCAGACTGTAGGAGCTTTCCTGGATAAAACCAGGGACTTTGCAATATCCCTAGGATCGACAGGATGTGCTCCTTTCACTTACCGTCTCTCCAGGACGGTTCAAGTCCACTGGGACCACCCAGCTGTGGGGTATTGGCGTTTTCCTCAGAGCTCTGAAAAAAGCGTCTTTCCACTACCACTCAAGCCCCGCCCTCTCCCCTTAGTCCAATACTTTTTAGTCTCTGTGCATGTCCACCACATGGGGTAGTATGATCCTGGTAGCTTCTGACATTTCCAGCACTTCGCTGACTTATCTTCAAACATCTTAGCAATTCTCATTGGGGATAGATGCCACCTGTAAAACATCTTATACAAATTCTCTTTATAGGCTGTTGACATAGTTAATTTATAATTTCTAGACCATAGTATCTGCCATTTATCCAAGTCTATTCCATATCCAAAGTTTTTCCCCCACGCAATCATTCTTTCTTTTACTTGTTCATCCTCTGATTTCACTCCTAGTAAATAATCATGTAGTTTTTTAATGAACTTCTAATCAGTGCCTATTAGGATTTTATCCAATTCTGACAATTTCTTATAATAGTAAGAATGAGAAAAAGAAACAATACTGTGACCTTGGATAATACACATGCTTTGGTTTTTGGCTTTCTGAACTGATTGAATGTTAAATGAGATTCTGGTTCATTTAGTGACATGGATTTATAAATTATAGCTGGAATTTTTTTGTCTTATTTTTGTTTGGTGCTTACTTTTATTTCTGCTGGAGCATATGTTGGATTTATTTTTCTCCTTCTTTTTTTCTTCTTTGGACTTGTTTATTTTTTTGGCCCAGTTTCTCATTGTGGAATAATTTTGGAATGTTAGCTTTTTTTTTCCTCTATTCTTTTTTCTCCTTTCTCCTTTTTTCTTTTTTTCTAACAAGTGGATTAACAACTGGATATAATTTGGCATTTTTGGACTTATTCACTTTTTCCCCCTTTGCTTTTATACATTAGACTATTTTATATAGTTTTATCCCATTTCTTTTTTGGATTCACAGTTTCCTTTTTGGCTTTTGGATCCTTGAATTTTATTATTTTTTATCTTTTCTCTTTTTGGATAAAATTGGATTAAGGTAGAGAAGTACCTGAAGATTTATTTTTATTTTTTTGTGGCTTTTGTGAATGGATTATAATTTGATTCAATATGAGTAAGAGAATTCCTACTGGATCATCAATTCTTACTTCCTCATCCCTGAGCCCAGCTGGTCAATGATCTATTACAATGTTGGTTCAGCAAGAGAAAGACAAAGAAATTTCAATGCAAGAAATAAAGTCAATGTTTCAAGTAATACAAGATCAAGGGAAGCATACAGATGATAGAATGGAAAAGCTGGAGGAAAAGATGGAGAAGATGGAAGGAGATATATAACAGGTGTTAATGATATATGGAGAAAAAATACAGAAGATGGAAGAAAGAGGTGATAAAACAGATAAGAAAGTAGGAGAAATAAATAATAGATTGACAATGGTGGAAAGTGGAAAAGAGAAAGATCCAATATTCTGGGATATTCAATATTCTAAAGAAAAAATGATAGATGGAATGGATGAAATATATCGAGTATATACTAGATATGCGATGAGGAATAACTTACCTAGAGAAGTGCATGTGAGATTTACCAAGAGAACAGTGAAAACAGAGATATTGCAGAAAGCAAGAGATGATTTATTGAAGTACAAAGGAAAAAACATCTTAGTTTTGAAACAAATACCAAGGAAAGTGAGAGATCTAAGAAGAGAACACCAATTTCTGACAAAGGTGTTAATCAAAAAAGAAGTTAATTATAGATGGTTGATCCCTGAAGGTTTGACATTCATCTGGCGAGAACAAAGACACAGAATAGACTCAATTGAGAGAGCAGAATTATTCTATAATGAATACTTTGGAGGAGCAGAAGATGAGAGAGCAAGAGAAGAGGAACTTAAAATACGAGCAGAAATGGCAAAGGAAATGCAGAAGGAACAAAGGAGGACAGGAAACAGGAGGAGGGAGCAGTAGGTGGCCAAATGATAATTAAAGAACCAAGAGAACAAAGAACAAGAGCAATAAATCCTAACTATAAAGTATAAACAATGGAAGAGGTAAAGAAACTGATTTCTATAAATATAAATGGACTAAATTTGGCTATTAAAAGAAAAAAGATATTTCATAAATTTAGGGAAATTAAACATGTATATAATCTCTCTACAAGAAGTGCATATTAAAAGACAACATGCACATTTGTTGAATTGTCCTAGATTTGGGAATATATTTACATCAAAATAAAAGAGTTGTTTTATACATTAGAAATACAATTAAAGCTAAGCAAATTTATACAGATGAAGAAGGAAGAATATTGATGGTTGAAATAATGGATAATAACTTAAAAATACTTGTAATTGCAATCTATGCTCCCAATAATCAGAAAGACCAATTTTATAAGAAGTTACACAACAAAATAATTGAACTGGAATATGACAAGATATGCATGTTTGAAGACTTTAATGCAATTGTAAACGCAGAATTGGACTATAAAACACAGAAAACCAACAAGAAAAATAGAAAAAATATTACCCAAATCCTTTTTTAAGATAGTGGAGGAGCTGAGTATTAAAGATATATGGAGAGAATTGAGTAGCAAAAATAGACAATTTACATTTTACTCAAATAGACATCTATCATTTACTCAAATAGACATCTATCAAAATATTGACACAAATATTTGGGCCGATCACAACCCAATAAGGATTAAATGGAAGGGACAGAAGAAAAAATTAAGATGGACTTTGAATAATTCGATCTTGAAAGAAAAAGAATTTATTAATAACCTGGAAAAAGAATTGGTTTTCTTCTTTAAAGAAAATAAATCAGGAGAAACCTCATTGCAAAACGTATGAGACACTATGAAAGCATATACCAGAGATGTAGTTATAACCTATACAAGAAGGAACATTAAAAAGAGACAAGCACAACAAATCTTAGAACAAGAACATAAGAAATTGGAGAAGGATTTACAAAGATATTCACAGCACAAAAATATCAAAAATCAAATGGATATAATTAAACACAATATTGGACTAATGGAAAAAGAAGAACTGGTGCAAAAGATTAGAGGGGCTAAACAGAACTATTTTGAAAACGCAAAAAAAACCAGGTAGATGGCTAGCTTGTAAACTGAAGAAAGAAAAAGAATCAAAAAGAATAACACAATTAACAGATGGAAATGGCACGTTCATAAGAAAATGAAGAGAAGAAAAAAATAGTACAGAGCTATTATGAGAAACTATATGATCAAGAGGCAATATTAGAAAACAAAGTACAATATTTACAAGAAACAGAATTACCAAGAATACCTGATGAAGTAAAGACCATGTTAGATGAGAAAATAACAATGATGAAACTGATAGAAGCAATAAATAGACAAAATACTGGGAAAGCTCCCGGACCGGATGGGCTACCAGCTGAATTTATAAGACAATACAGGAAGCAATCTCTACAACAATGTTGGAAGTATTGAATGAGGTTCTGACAAAAAAAATAAGTACCTGATTCATGGACAGAGGCATATGTTACACTTACACCAAAAGAAGACACTGACCCACAACAAATAAAAAATTATAAACCAATATCTCTGCTAAATGCCGATTATAAAATATTTGTTTCAATAATGGCAGAAAGACTAAAAATATATTTAAATCATTTTATACACTCAGATCGAAATGGATTTCTGCCCAAGAGACAAATAAAAAATAATATGAGGATAATATTGAATACTCTGAAACATTATGAAACCCACTCAGAGAAACAAATGGCATTAGTGTTTTAAATGCACAGAAAGTGTTTGATAATGTGAATTGGCAGTTTATGTTGATGTAACTGAAAAAGATGGGTTTTGGAGATGGCTTTTGGAGTTACTAAAGCACTAAAGGCGAAATGTAACAAGCAAACAGCAAGAGAATTGATAAATGGAGAATTGACAGAAAATTTTAATATTCAAAAAGGGAGCAGACAAGGCTATCTGTTATCCCCATTATTGTTTGTATTGACTTTGGAAGTTTTGAATAGAAATATTAGGAAAAATGAAGAAATAAAGGGAATGAAAATAAAAAAGGAAGAATATAAATTACAAGCTTTCGCAGATGATTTGGTTTTTATATTGGAAGAACCATTGGAAACAGGCCCTAAGTTGATTAGAGAAATAGAGGAGTTTGGCGAGGATTGAAAATAAAGAAAAAACAAAAATTTGGCAAAAAACATGACAGAAAAACAAAACAAAAATTAATGGACAAATTCAATATTCAAATCACCAAAAAGTGAAATATTTAGGGATACAAATGACAGCTAGATGTGGAATACTTAAAGAAGATAATTATGAGAGAGTACTACAACAGATTGCGATAGACTTGGAAAAATGGAAAAACTTACAGTCTGGCTGTCAACATTAGAAGCTTTTACACATCACAGCTTTTTTAAAAGGAATATATTATTAGATATGAAGAAATTTTAAATGAAAAGGGTGAACTCAGAACAAAGCAAGAATTACAAGAGTTACAAGGGATAAAAATGAATTGGTATTCGTATTTGCAAATACATACAAGGTATGAGAAAGACATTAAAATGGCTGGATTTTATAAGGAATTGACTGAATTGGATAAAAGCATAACAGATACTGATGAGAAATTGAGTAACAAACTATATGGTCATTTAATAGAAATGAAATTAGAGGATGAACAAGTAAAAGAAACAATGAATGCATGGGGGGGGGGGAACTTTGGATATGGAATAGACTTGGATAAATGGCAGATACTATGGTCTAGAAATTATAAATTAACTATGTCAACGGCCTATAAAGAGAATTTGTATAAGATGTTTTACAGGTGGCACCTATCCCAAATGAGAATTGCTAAGATGTTTGAAGATAAGTCAGCGAAGTGTTGGAAATGTCAGAAGTTACCAGGATCATATTACTACATGTGGTGGACATGCACAGAGACTAAAAAGTATTGGATTAAAATACACATGTGGCTGGAGAAGATGATAAAATATGTACAAATTTAAAACCAGAGACATTTTTATTGGGAATTCTGCCTGAGGGTTATAACAAAAAGTTAACATATTTGATTATTAATATATTAACAGCAGCTAGGATTGCATTTGCACAAAATTGGAGAAATGAAAAAATTCCGATAGAAGAGGAAGTAATTAAGAAAATAATTGAATGTGCAGAAATGAGTAGATTGACAATGGCAATTCGAGAACAAGAAGAAAAAGACTATTATAAAATTTGGAATTTATTTTATGAATGGTTGGATAGAAGAGTAAAGAATTGAATTATATAAGCATAGTATAGTATATTGTTACTGATAAATAGATGAGCTAGATAGAGTAAGAAAATGAACTTGAAATATATTATTGAAAGTTAATGATTAGAAAGCGACATGTGTTATAAAATATTAATAAGAATTATTATAACTATATACAAGTTAAATATGTATGATATTATTTTGTGCATGAAGAAATATGTACTTAACTGACACTCTGTGGAACAGAAAGGTTTTATGCTTGTTTTTTGTTGTTGTGATAAAATTATTTAAAAAAAGAAAGATTTTTTTTAGTCTTTCTGCTATTATTGATGCAAATATTTTGTAGTCTGCATTTAATAGTGATATAGACCTATAGTTCTTTATCTGTGTTGAATCTGAATCTTTTGGGATTAATGTAATGTTTACTTCTATCCATGAATTTGGTGTCTTGGTTCTAATAGTACTTCCTGGTGTTTTGTTATTCTTTATCTTTTTATCACCTCTGCTAGTTCCATCATCATTATTCTTTCATTTAACATTGCTTTCATGTTTTCAGACATTTTTGGTAGTTTAGCTTTTTCTAAGTATTGCTTTATTTTTTCCTCTGAATTTTTTTCTTGATTCTATAATTTCCCATAGAACTCCTGAATTATTTTCTTTTTAATCCCATTTTGGAACTGTAAAGTTTCCTTCTCATCTTGTAGTTTGCTTATCAGTTTCTTATCTTTCTCCTTTTTCAGCTTATATGCTAGCCATTTTCTGGTTTGTTAGTGTTCTTTTAAAATGTTTTATTTCTTGTTATCATCTGCTGAAAGTTCCCTAGTCTCTCATCTATGTTATGAATCTGTTCCTTCATCTCTCCCGTATTGGTTTTCATGTCATTATGGTTCTTTGCCATGGTCTCCTGGATAGACTGGAGTGCAATTTGTATTTCTTTTTGAAATGTATTAGTTTTTTTCCTGTTGTATCATAGGGTCTATTGATCTTTGAGTTGATGGGCTAGAAGCAGCCAACATTGGTGTACAACAGGACTGTCAAACTTTTGGCCTGTGGGCTGGATGCATTACGCATTGGCCATGCCCATGCCCAGTTTAGCAAAGGGGAAAAAACTCCTGATACATCATGTGATGTTGCCATGACATGAGTTTGACACCCCTGGTGTAGAGGATGCTTTCTTTCAAATTCTAGTTAAGTTAGGAACACTCATCATTTTTCTCTTTTCCCTATGATCTTACCCTATAATAATACCCATTTCCCTTAATCTCTGGTATCAAATCTATTAAAAGAGGAAAAGACATCAATCCCAGATAGCCCTACAAAGCCACAATGCCCCAGTAATTCAAGAGGTTAAGTAGGTAAAAAGAAAACACAAAGGTCCAGTTCATTCACAGTGTCAGATCCATGTATCTGCCATTCTTCATGGAAGAAGGGGGGGGGAGTATTTCCTCAAGGCAAGTTATATTTATAATTCACAAAGTCAGTCTATTAAAGAGGTAGAAGGAAGATGAGCAGTTATAGCCTTGTCATCTGTCAGTATTTGTAATCCAGGAAGGTATTTGTAATCCAAAAGGCCATCAAATTCCCCAGTGCCACAATATCAAAATATCCAGGAAACCAAAAAGCCACTTCACTTAGTTTCAAAACAATTCCAGGTTGTTCTACTGTTCCACGCTATCAAGACTATTTATAATCCACAAAGGTACATAGAGTTGGAGTTTCCATAGACTCACCATCTGTCATCTAGCAACAAGCAAAACAACATTACAGCTGTCCTTTTATCAGCACTGAGTCTGTTGTTATTATGTCTTCTTGCTTTTATAGGCTCGGCATCTTTCCACTATTTATTAACTTGTGTAATATCTTTTCCAGTCAATAGCTCTTTCTTTTCTCACTCATACAGTAAAGTTTTAAAAGTTTTCCTCAAAAGTTTACTATACTATTCGAGACTTCCGGTTTGAAGGGCTTCAGTGACAGACAGGAATCCACGATTGTGCATTGTTTCTGTCTGGGCTCGCCGCTGGAGTGTCCCAAGCCAGCTGGTTTTGGGGCTAAGCCACCCTGTAGAGGTGGTGAAGAGGGGAGAGACCGCCAGCTTGGTTGAGGAGAGCTGCATCTCTCCTCTTCAGCTGGCCATTACTCCTTTTCCCGAAGGTGGTTGCAGCGGTGGTCAGAAATGGCCACCACAAGAAGAACTCGACCAGAAAAGAATGTGCAGGAGGAAGATAAGAAGTGAAAGTTTTGGCTGACTGGGTTAAATTGTGAAAGCAACAACCAAGGTACCCTGGAATTTAAACTTACAAAAAAATAACATCGCTCCCAAAGAAGAGTCGGAAGCAGTGAAGGAAAGTGAAAAGGGAAAGGTTTGGCTTTTTTTTTCCTTCTCTCTCCTTCCCTATACTTTAGAAAATTGGAAACAACGTATGATTAAAATGAGGGATAAAATAGTGTAATTTAGTGAAATGTTTGTGAATAAAATAAGTGAAATAAAATAAATGAAAAAATTGAATTAGGAAGGAACGGGAACATTTTAATTAGTTAATGTTTTATAAAATATAAGTGAAGGGGTGGAATTAACTATGGAAAGCTTATAATTGTTCCCATAGAAGTATAATATTTAATTGAAAAGTAATATTAAAGATGTTAAGACTTTGATGAATATTAATATTAATGATTGAATTGAAATGAATTGGAATGGAATGTTGTTTTAATTATATACATTTATAATTTTTTTTCTTTTTTTAAGAATACAGTGTGTATTTTAAGAATGTACCAAGCAGAATCTGAATGGAAGTTTTGTATTATATTGAATGTTACAACTTTAGGGAAAAGATATAAAGGTGTCATACTCCAATCAGTAACTACAGGAGAAATTTTGTTTAATGAGAAAAGATAATAGATAATTGAAACAGGACAGACAAAAAATATAAATACAATGATTTGAATTGAGATGAGATAATTAAAATAAAATTGAGAAAATTAAAAGAGGGGAGAAGCTATGCAGAAAATGTAAAATAGTAATAAGATATGGAATAGAATATAAAAATGAGCATGAACCTGAATTTGTGCCTGTACAAAGAAATGTAACCCGGGATTACGCTACTTTCAAAAAAGATGTTTTATTTGTTTTTGTTTTTTTCTTTGTGAAAACTCAAATAAAATTTACAAAAAAATTTTTTTACTAAACTATTCCAAGTAGAGAAAAAAAGAAAAGTATTGTCCATTTCTTAAGTTATTTTCACAACATTGTAATGTCCACTCAGGTTTTTCCCTTTTGTTTTAGTTTAATGTCTTACCATTAAAATTGACTCTCTTTTTTTGGATCTGTCATTTGGCTCCATATCTAGTTTGTCACTTTTTTTTGAGGAGGAGGGGAAACAATCCCCTCCTCCCTCCTCTATGGAATCCCAATTTTCAAAAGCTTTTAAGGGGGTAATCTCCATGGTAGAGATTAGAAGATTCTCACCCAGATCTGTTACACTGCTCTCATATTGTCAGTTCATGCTTCCTCTTGTCCCATTTGTCACAACATCACTCTGGCCCTAATAGCCAGCTTCTCTGCCATTTGTCTGAAGGATTCCTTTGGATCCAGCAAGGAAACCACCATTCACTTGCGATCGACAAAGGGCCCCTCCTATCTTTGTCACCCCTCCAGGGTGACTTTGGCAACGTAGGACCTCCTGGCAGACAGGAATCAGCTGGGTTTCATGGAGCCTCAGTCACTGCATCTGTATCACTGTAACACCAACCAGAAGTTCCAGAAATCACATAAAGTTTTAATAGTCAAACCCCAAACTTTAAACTGTACATGAAAGCTGACAGCCAGTGAGGCAATAGTATCACATGCTCATATTGGGGGTCCTTGCCAATAATTGAAGCTTCTATATGAGCAGATCTGACAAGCTGATGGTTGAAGCAGGTTGACAGGAGAGTAGATTCCAATGAGCAATGTACTTCAGCTCTGCACCTGTGCTTCAGCTATCCATTATATACATTTGTTTAATAAATTAATTATTTGATCTGATTGTTTTTGAGCATACTTTCATAGTCAGAAATAAGTAACAGAGCTGTTAAACATGTCTCAGTTATGTACCTGTTCAAATACAGGTGATCCAGTTCCTATAGGGGTCCCTAACATCACTAAACAATGATTTATCCTAAAAAAAAAGGCTAAGGACAGAGTAAAAGTAATCAGATACAAATGGATCCAAGGGGGCATGATACTTGCACCAGAGCCATGGTGGTACAGTGATTAGAATGCAGGATGGCAGGATGACTCTCCACACACTTGGGAGTTTAATCCTGGTCAGCTCAAGGTTGACTCAACAATCCTTCCAAGGTTGGTAAAATGAGGACCCAAACTATTGGAGACAATACACTGACTCTGTAAACCAATTTGTAAAGGACTACGAAGCAGTATATAAGTCTGCCATCATTTCTCCTAATCACCAAAGGAGCCATGATGCTATCCACTTTTCAGAGTATTCACTTTCCAGAATCAATTCTAGATATAATATTCCTCAATCCCTCCAAAAAGTAGCATTTTTGCGTTGCTTTGTCTTGGTATTTGGGAAGAATGTTATTTTTATTCTTAAATGCTCCCATTTCAAAATACAAACAGAAAGTTTTGGATCCATCTGCCTCAAGGACAGAATGCCATTAACAATTCCTTTGTAGTGTCCAGGACAAAAAATGCCCAAGTATAAACCACCACTAGATTAATACAGTGTAGAGCTAAACTAAATAAACTAAGCTATCACCTGGTATACATGTGGCCCCTTGTATAGATTATTTTATTTTATATTATATTTTATTGACCGATCATTTTCTTTACTGCTGTTGTTTTATTCTGAAGTTTATTATTTATTTCTTTATTGTTCATTAGGCTTATATACTGATCCAAACATCAACCAATACTGAGCTACTTACATTCTGTAATATACCAACAATGTTAAAATACTGGAAAAAGTCAACAACAAAACAATACACATTAAAATAATCCTATACTGAGGAATCACAAGCCAATAATCAGGTTTTAATGGCTTTCCAAATTCCCAATGTTTGAAATTTGCTGCTTCAAATAAATGAATAAATGATATTCACCTTTCTTCTTTAAAATTCTAAACAAGATCCCACTCATTTCTGACAAACATTGAAAACAATTGTGATGTATTTTGTTTTTTCCCTTGAAAGTCTAAGTATCATAATTATTTTTTCATATTCTCTGTGAGTCATACATCCATTTTTGGTATATGTCACTTGTCATCCAGCTTTCAGAATACTAAAGTAAGTGATTTAAGAAGATTTTTGTCCACAAACCACAGCCAGATTGATAAAGAGGCCCTGGCTGCAGTAGCGGCAGTTAAAAAAATTCCACAAATTTCTCTTCGGCCACCATTTCGAACTCATTACTGATCACAAGCCGCTTTTGGGACTTTTATCGGGGGACAGGCAAACTCCACAGGTACTGTCCCCCAGGATGACGAGATGGACCTTGTTCCTGGTGGCCTACTCGTTCAAATTGGTCTATCGCCCAGGTAAGACTTTAAGCCACGCAGATGCTCTCAGCCGCTGCCCCTTGCCGACCCCAGTCGAGGACCCCACTCCGGTGCACGCAATCTTCGAAGTCAACGAACTCAAGCTGCCAGTGACTGCAGATGACATCGCAGCACACTCCAAAAAAGATAAAATACTCGGCCAGGTTCTGGACTGGGTGGGGAGGGGGTGGCCGGAAACAAAGTGTTCAGTTGACTTTACCCCATTTAAAACACGTCAACAGGAATTATCAAAACTCCAGGGATGCCTGCTGTGGGGTACCAGAGTCGTCATCCCAACCACTCTTCGCGTGCCCATATTGAAGGTGCTGCACGAGGGCCATCCGGGCATCGTGCGAATGAAGGCATTGACTCGCAGTTACGTATGGTGGCCCGGGATGGACGATCAGATTGCCAAGTGGGTAAGCTCGTGCCAACCCTGTCAAGAGTCCAGGGCAGCCCCACCAGCCGCCGCACCCACCAAGTGGGAGAGCGCCAAGGCCCCATGGTCGCGGTTACACATTGACCTGGCCGGGCCTGTGCATGGCAAAACGTTCTTAGTGGTTGTGGACTCTTATTCTAAGTGGATAGATGTGGCCTTACTTCCCACAACCACCACACAGGCAGTTGTTAAAGCCCTGACCCGGCTTTTCGTAACTCATGGGCTCCCGGACACGCTGGTCTCCGACAATGGCCCACAGTTCACATCCTGTGAATTTAGTATGTATGTCGCGAATCTGGGCATCAGACACGTCCTCACGGCCCCTTTTCACCCTGCTAGCAATGGGATGGCGGAGAGAGCTGTCAGGTCAGCTAAGGAGGCACTAGCCAGATTCGGTCAGGAAAACTGGCATTCCAAGTTGTCTCGTTTTCTCCTCAGCCAGCATACAACACCATGCACAAGCACTAATAAATCCCCGGCCGAACTTTTAATGGGGAGACGCTTAAGGACTACCCTAGACAGACTGCACCCCATTACTGTCCTGACACCCCGTTAGGGTCTGACAGCCAGGTCAGAGACTTTGCCTTGCAGGACTCAGTTTTTGCAAGGAACTACGCAGGAGATCCGTTGTGGGTGCCAGGGCAGATCGTGGCCGTCACGGGTCCAAGATCCTATCGGGTCCAACTGGAGGATGGTCACGTGTGGCGGAGACACCTGGACCAACTAAGGAGGCGGCGGAACAGTCTGACCAACGCTGAACCGAATCCACCGGCCAGCCCTCGAGTTCCCGTCCAAGTTCCAGAAGGAAGCTCCCTGAGGGACCAGACATTCCCAATCGAACAGAGTGAGCCTAGAGTGGATCCGGACTGCCAACCCGAATCTCCACCTCGTCCACCCAGCAGGATCACGTCATCCGGACCGAGACGGTTTTCCGAGCCAGCCCGAACGAGGGGAGTCATTCCATTCCCAAGATCCCACGCCAAGCCAAGTTGATACCCCAGCGACCTCGGAGCCTTGTTCCATGGACTCGATGCCCACCAGCAGTTTCCCCGAACCACGACGTTCCGGTCGCCAGCGCAATCCACCCACGTATCTCAAAGACTATGCATGTTCCCAGCTAGGGGGGAGGAGTGTTATGTCTTTAGGACTGGTTGGAGTCCCCAACCAGGTCCGCTGTTTGAGCGGGAGCACCAGCAGCTCCCATTGGTTGGCTCCGTTTGACAGTCGGCTATAAAAGCCGGCTGTCGAGCAGAGCCAGCCGTTATTCGCTTGCAGTCTGCCTTGTTAGCTGGCAGATGCGACAACCCTTTATTCCCTGAATAGACTGTTACTTGTATGCTCTGGTCTAAGCCTCATCTGTTCCATCGTTCCACAACAGAGCTATTAGTTAAAGCCTTTTCCAAAATGTTCCAAAAATAAAAATATAGTAGCTTTTTTGGCACAGTTGTAAAGTGAATCATTGCAATTGTTAAGGGAATTCTGTTGTTGTTAAGAGAATTTGGCTTGCCCCATTGACTTTGCTTGTCAGAAGTCAGGTGGGAAGGTTACAAAAGGGGATCACATGACTCTGGGACAGTACAACTGTCACAAATGCTAGTTGCATAGTTTGATTATCTGACCCTGGGGATGCTGCAAGTGTCATAAACTAGTAATAATTCACTTGTCAGCCTCAGATCCATCTTGAGACAAATTCTGGGCTGCCCAGCAGCAGATGGGCAAGCTGTAGGAATGAGAGAGTAGCAAAGGGAGTATAGCCACAACAACATTCTTTCGCCAGCAATCAAGGGCAAGCTGCTGGCATCTGGAGGGGAATGACTGGAATTTGGCAGCAGTTGAGACAGGAGATTGATTGGTTAATGTGATCTAAAGGTCACTAAATGGGGCAGGGTGTGAGTTTTAGTGTGGAGGTGGGGCGGGGGGGAAACACAGGAAATCAGATTTGGGTTTTTCCCAGATGTGCCAACATGACTACTCTAATAGATTCTTACTTTGATGGACTTTGTCTCGGAGTTCTGAATCATTTGGAGAGTTTACTTGGAATGCTGACATTACTTTTTTTAATGCCACTGTAACTTCAAACAGTCACTAAATGAATAGTTGTAAATTGAGCTCTACCTCCATTCACATATTTGAATAGCAACCTAATAAATAAGTGTTAATATATGTTATCTATAGGCTGAGGTATCACTTTTCATTTGCATTAAGGAAAATATTTTTCCATTATAAGATTGTTCATTTGAAGATTTATTCTATGTTAAAAGGGAAAAGCAGATCAGGAAATTACAGACCAATCAGTCTTACATCAATACCTGAGAAGATCCTGGAAAAGATAATCAAACAACAGATCTGCAAGTACCTAGAGCAAGGGTCTTCAAACTTGACAGCTTTAAGACTTGTGGATTTCAACTCCCAAAATTTCTCCTCCAATCATGTTAGCTCAGTAATTCTGGGAGTTGAAGTCCACAAGTCTTAAACTTGCCAAGTTTGAAGACTCTTGGCCTAGAGCAAGCAAAGTTATAAGCAGAAGCCAACATGGTTTTGTTTAAAATAGATCATGCCAAACAAATCTTATTTCATTCTTTGACAAAGTGACTATGTCAATTCTGAAGTGAACCTAGCTGAAGCCATTTTGTGCTGCCTCATAGTTGCCATGAAGCCTGAGAGGGGGGAAGTAGGAAGGCCAGTTAACAGTCAAAATAAAAAGTTTTCCTGTGGGTACCAAGGTCATTGTGACAGGTGGCTTGTGAAGGAGGAGGAACCTGCCAGCTGTGTTCATTGGACAATGTGACTGCTGACACCTGTGAGGGGGAAGTTTTACTCTTTTAATTAGGTGAAAACCACAGGAACCTTTAGAGTTGATTTTCACTGGCTGGGCCAATATGCTAGCCTACTTAGCAAAGGGAAAGATCTCCATCAAACTAGACCTAAGAGAGGCATAATACCGAGTGAGGATTTTGGAAGGGGACAAATAGAAAACCTCATTCAATTGCACCCTCGGGAGTTTCCAATTTAAAGTCAAGCCCTTTGGTCTGCAAGGGCCTCCTGCAGTATTTATGCAACTGATCAATGAGGTGTTGTATGAACATCTATACAAAGGGGTCTCATACACTTAGATGACATTGTCATCTTCACTGGAAGAGCATATCAAACTGGTGTACCAGGTGCTCAAGAAACACCTAGTGGCAAACCTGTATGCCAAATTATCTAGGTTCCAAATTATCTAATTCCACAAATCCAGCCGAGACTACTTAGGATATCATGTGTCCAGCAAGAGGGTAGAGATGGACCCAGGGAAAGTCAAAACCACCCTAGCTTGGCAACCTCCTTGAACTGGCAAACAGTTTCCTAGGGTTGGCAAATTTCTACTGGCAATTTATTCCCTCCTTTGCTGAGATTGCCCTCCCAATCATCGACCTACTAAAGAGTGGAGGAGAGGAGTGAAACCACAGCCAGGTCAGCCCCTGAAATGAACCCTTGAATGCCAAAAGGCATTTGAGATGCTGAAAAGATTGTTGCCAAAGAACCGATCCTTAAGCATCCAGGCCAAGCATTTGCTGGCCAAGCAAATACCAGCAGACTGAAAGAAGGTGGGCAGTGTGGGAGAAGGAAGCATACACAATCTGCTGAGCAATCTCCTATCCTGGTGCCACTTCCTTGAGGGGAGCCAAGTACCAAGTGAAGTATGGACAGACTATAAGAACCTGGAGGCACTTGGGACCCCATGGAAGCTCTCACCAAAGTAGGTCTGATGGGCACAGTACTTTAACCGATTCAATTTCACTTTTAAATACATCTCGGGGGGGGGGGGAACCTTTTGGCTAATACTTTGCTGTGAATGCCACAATACAACAGCAAATGTGAGATGGCCCATGCTATATATCTCCACCCAAACAAGCCAAACAAGTCACCACCTAGCAGCAAGCACAAAGATGGAAAACCAAAGAAGGAGGGGGCCTGACACAAAAGTTAAAAACCAAGCTACCCATCAACCCATGGTACTGGGAAAACAAGGAGCTACTGACCCTCAGAGATGGACTGTCCTGGAAGGGCTCTAAACTAAAAGTCTCCAACAGTCTGTGACTCCAAGCACTGAAAGGCAGCTACAATACCAAGCAGGCAGGGCATTTCAGCTTCCTGAAAACCTTGCACATGGCTAGGAGACAATATTGGTGGCCAAAGATGAAAGGGGACATTGAGGACTATGTTAAAAGCTGCATAACATGTGCTGCAATGAAAAAATGACCAGGACTTCAACAAGTAACTGACCCCTCCTGGCCATGGGAAGAGATCTCAATGGACTTTATAGTAGAGCTCCCTGAGAGTGGGGGAAATATGGTCATCTGGACTATGATTGATCTCTTCTCCAAGCAAGCCCATTTTGTAGCTTGCTCCAGTCTCCCGTCAGCTCACAAACTAGCCAAACTATTCATAAAGCACATTTATAGGCTGCATGGATATCCCAGGAGAATTATCTCTGACCAGGGGGTTCAATTTACAGCCAAATTCTGGAGGGAGTTTATAAGGTCCATTAGGTCCTTCCAGTGGCTTGGCTCTGCATTCCATCCAAGCACTTATGGAGCTGTGGAATGTACAAACGCAATGGTAAAACAATACTTAAGATACTATGTTAACTATCAACAAACTAATTGGACAGACCTGCTACCATTTGCTGAGGTAGCATACAACACTGTGGTACACAGCAGCACTGGGCTAATCCCATTCCAAATCATCAGTGGCATGGAGTTTGTCCCCATGCAGAACTCCCTAGAGAGCTATCCTCCATGACTTTAAATGAATGGATGGAGTCATTGAGGAAAGCATGGGAGAACATAAAACAAGCCCTTCAGGAAGCTACGAACAGATACAAGCTGACAAGCACAAGTCCCTAAGCCCCCTTTAAAAAGGTTTACCTCTCTACCAAGTGTTTAAGACTGAAGCTACTCTGCAAAAAGCTAGGACCTAAATTCATAGGTCCCTTCCCCATCATGAAGATTATTAATCCTGTCGCGGTGGAGCTGAAGCTGCCCTGCCTGCTAGGGAAAGTGCATCCAATCTTCCACAAAAGCTTGTTAAAGCTGGCAATAGGGTCTCAGCTAAGGCCAGTGGACTGGGCAGCCCCAAATCATAGTGCAGGGAGAAACACATTATGAGGTAAAATGAATCTTTGACTCTAGCCTAAACATAGGGAGGCTCCAATCTCTAGTGAAATGGAAGGGGTACCCATTATCCAAAGCCACTTGGATAAAAAGCTGGGATGTAAAAGCAGATAGATTAACTGAGCCATTTCACGATAAATACAAAAGCCAAAGACACCTCTGGGGGGAGGGAGGGCTGGTTCATTGAAAGACTATTTCCTCTCCCTTTGAATTTTTCAGGAACTTCTCTCCAGTTAAGGAGGGAGGTCAAACTATCAACTCTGAAGCAAACCTGGCTGAAGCCATCTTGTGCTGCCTTATAGTTTCCATGAAGCCTGAGAGGGGGAAGGGAGGGGGGAAGTAGATAGCCCAGCTAACATCATGACAGGTGGCTTGTGAAAGAGGAAGCCAGCTGTGTTCATTGGACAATGTGACTGGTGACACCTGTGAGGTGAAGTTTTACTCTTTTAATTAGGTGAAATCCATAGGAACCTTTAGAGTTGGTTTTCACCAGCTGTGCCAATATATCTCCAATAAACATGTTCTCAGAGGAATCTACCTGCCTCAGAGTTCTACTTTCAATGTTCCATTACTTGGAACACTGACAGACTAAATTAGTGGATCAGACCAATTTGGATTTCTTGGACTTCAGCAAGGCATTTGACAAAGCAGAACACAACCTACTTCTTGGTAAGCTAGAAAAATGTGGAATAGACAGCATCAGCACCAGATGGATTTGTAACTGACCGTCAAACCAACATGTACTCAACATGGAGTCCTTAATGGAACTACAGTGAAGAGAAGTAAGCAGTGGAGTACCACAAGATTCTGTTTTAGGTCCAGTATACTTCAGTAGCTTCATTTAGATGAGGAAATAGAAGAGGAACTCATCAAATTTGCAGACAACACCAAGCTGACAGGAATAGCCCAGACCCTAGAAGATAGCCTCAAGGTCCAGATGGATCTCGACAGGTTTGAACATTAAGACTGATCTAACAAAATGAAATTCAATGTAGAAAAAAGGAAGATTAGGCAAGAAAAACCAAAAGTACAGGTACAGATTAGATGAAACATGGCTCAATAGCAGTAACTGTGAGAAGGATCTTGGAGTCCTAGTGGACAATCAGTTAAATATGAACAAGCAGTGTGCTGCAGCTGCCAAAAAAACCCAAATGCAACTCTGTGCTGCATTAACAGAGGGATAGAATCAAGATAATGTGAAGTGTTAGTACCGCTTTATAAGGCCTTAGTAAAATCACACTTGGAACACTGTATCCAGTTTTGGTTATTGCAAAATAAAAAAGGTGACACTCTGAAAAAAAAGTGCAGTGAAGAGCATCAAAGATGATTAGGGGGCTGCAGACTAAAACATATAAAGAATGGTTGCAGAAATTTCATATGTTTAGACTAATGGGTAAAAAAGAATTAGGAGTGACATGATAGCAGTATTCCAATATTTGAAAGGCTGTCACCAAGAAGAGGGGGTCAACCTATTTTCCAAAGCACAAAAAGGCAATATAGGTAGTCCTTGAGTTACAAATGGAATGGAACCTGCCCATTCCATTCATAACTCAAGGATTCGTAGGAGTGAATCTTACGATTACTCCCTCCTTTCACCCACACATTCACTAATTGAATGTGTGGCTCTTAAAGTGCACATGAAGTATCTCAGGGTGGGAAAGGCCATGGGGGGGCCTAGTGATGAAACAGGCCTCCTGCTTCACACCACCAAAGGCCTCCCCCGACCCACAGTTACCTCATTCTCTCTCCCTTGGGGTCCCCACAATTTCTCCCCCATCCTGCCATACCGGGTCACTTACCTAATGAAGATCTGTCTCCTCTCCAGCTTGCGGTTTGTTTGTTTTTGGCCTGTTCCCTCCCTTTTCATCACCGAAGTCATCCTCAAGTGGTTGGGCGGCGAGGAAGGAGGCCTGGAATGGCATGCACCGCTGTCCAAGCCTCCTTCCCTGCTGCCTAACCACTTGAGGATGGCTTTGGTGACAAAAAACGAGCCCAGAAGGCCACATGTGTGATTCAGGGTCTCCTTCCTTGCAGCCCAACTGCTCGAGGACAGCAGCAGAGATGATAAGGGAGGCCTAGAAGGCCATACATGCCATTCCAGGCCTCCTTCCTTGCTGCCCAACCACTTTAAGATGGTTTTGGCAATGAAAAAGGAAGCCCAGAATTTATAAAATCCAAATTAAAATTACTCTACACATTATTATCACAACTCCAGGAATTTGAACAGCATAAACATAAGCATAACAATGGAAAAACTGATGTGAAGAATTTACAGTATTTACATCAATATTTCCATGAAATTTTCCAAATAGATTATGCTGAATAAAAAGTCAAATTGCCTCCTTAAGTCTGGTATTGGGATGAATATTCCCTAAGATAACGTCTCCTATAGGATATAAATTTGATTAGAAATTGAATTTAATCTTAGTACATAGCCAGCTTTATGGATCATGGATAAAAGCAAACGTGGAGTTGATAGGCAGAAGCATTCTGTAACACAGTACAGGTAGTTCTCAATTTACAACCTTTCATTTAGTGACTATTCAAAATTACAACAACACTGAAAAAAATGACTTTCCACATGTATGGTCACATGATCAAAATTCAGGCACTTGGCTACTGACTCTTATTTTTTACCGTTGCAGTGTCCTGAGGTCATGTGATCACCTTTTAGTGACCTTCTGACAAGCAAAGTCAATAGGGAAGCCAGATTCACTTATCAATGTTACTAAATTAACAATTGAGGTGATTCACTTAACAACTGTGGGAAGAAAAGTCATAAAATGGTACAAAATTCACTTACAACTGTCCCGATCAGCAACAGAAAATTTGGCTGAATTATGGTCATAAGTCAAGTACGTGGTTTACATAACTTTTCATTTTATTGACGCACTTCTTTTTTTCCTTATGGTAACTGTTATATTTTGGCACGGGAATAAACGGAGACAACCGGGAGAGTAAGGCTAACCAATTTATTAGCACTAACAAGGATTTTAAGAAAAGCCGCGAGCTAACAGAGCGGCTGACTGGCAATAGCTGATTCCATCTGACAGCGCTCCTTTTATAGAGGGCTGTCATATAGAACACCCAATCAGCTGTTATGCTGTCTCCCACTCTAACTGCGGTTCTGTGTGAAAACTTGCTACACAACAGTGGCATTTCCTAAAATAATTCTTTTTTTATGTCTAGGTAAATTTATTTAGTGTGAGTTTGATCATGGCTTTAGACCAGGGGTGTCAAAATTTGATTTCTTTGAGGCCTGGATCAGCACTGTAGTTGTCCTCCAAGGGCCAGCCAGTGGCGGGGAGGGAGAGAAAAGACAGATGGCCTCCTGCAGCACCTTGCCAGCCAAAATGGGCCATGGGGGGTGCTGCGGGGAGCCCTGCGTGCCCTGTTTTCATCTTGGATGGCCTCCTGCAGCACCCAAGTGTAAAATTCAAGACAGCAGATATTCAAAATTTTACATATTTTATAATTAGACTTGCTAAGCAGTGTTTTTCTTTGTTTTTCTTCTAATGCAACAGAAAGGTAGAAACAGCTATAAAACATAATTCTGCTAGGAAGAGAGAAAATATAATTATGTGCTTCATAACCTGGCCATCTAAAGGGAGCCTCATAACTTCATTATATCTAGATTTTAAATTACTAGCTTAATTAGAACATACCTAGGTCTTTTTATGATTATGAAATAAGGAAGATAAAGCAGCTATTGCTAAAAGTCATAAGTCATAATGATTGCATTTAAATAAAACTTTTGTAACTATTATTTGTGAATATTAATGCAACAATAACCAAAAGCAAAGCCAAATAAAACTAGGTAGCTTGGTGTTATGTCTCACCTATATTCATAGATGAGAAGACAAGGTTTCAGAATTCAAAATATTCAAGCAAAAACAAAACCGGATTCAAAAAGGGTTAATTAGCACTGTTTTCCAGTCCTTGGCAGACTTCCCGGAACCTGTCAGGCTAATCAGAATTGTCCATAAATCACAAGGCCACTCCAAATGTATTCTTTCGACTCATCAAACACTTTGCTTCCAAGCAAAGCCTGAGAGTCAGCACGCCTCTTTAAATCACCTGGATAGGCGTGTCAGTCTCTCCAATCAATGTCTGGCCTGACGCCTCCCTTCAGATTGACGTTTCCTGGTTCTCCTAATTCTGGCGTCAATCCACGATCTGTCAGTTTCCTCACTGGAAACTTCTGTCTCATTTTGTTGATCATTTGCTGGCATGAACAAAGTCGAAGGTTCTGGGGAGGATTGTCTCTGCGACAATCTCTCATCCTCCTGGCTCACGTCTGTGTCCTCTGATAATTCAGACTCCACATTCACAGCAGGCTCCAACCTTCCATCTTCAGAGTCATCAGAGTCAAAACTCCCAGCAGGATCGATCCTTCCAGTCACAACAGCTTGGTATATCACATTGTGAAATATTTTTGACCCTAGTAATAATTGTAGCAACATTAGCTGGAAAATTTTGTAATAAAGTTTTAATAAAGTATTTATTTAAAAACTTCCAAATACTATCACATTTAATAACTTCCTCAATTATATTATTTGTATTACATTCTTGGATTTCAATGGGTTAACTTCAGATTAATGCAAAGTTTCCATTAGTGAACTCATCCAGCAACATCTCTCCAAAAAATAATCCGTCCACCGTAAACTTTTTTAAAAATATAATTTTACAGGCCAGATTTTATTTGGTGCCTCATCACTTTAATATTGAATGCTTAACAGGGGTGGTATTCAAATTTCTTTACCAGTTCTGTGGGTGTGGCCTAATTTGTAGATGTGGCTTCCTGGTCATGTGACTGGATGGGCATGGCTTGCTGACTGGGCATGGCTTGGTGGTCATGTGACTGACTGGGCATGGCTTGTATGTAAGTATTATAAATAGTTATGTAAATATTAAATTTTTTATTTAAAAAAGGGCAACTTTTACTTAAAATCAGGCAAAGGAGGCAGGCAGATTGAGTTGCTTGCAGAATCACAGATTCACTCAGAGATCTATCTTTCTGCAATCTGCTACCTGAGTGTGTCACAAAAATTTGCTTGCAAGCAAACTCACAAAATTAACTCACAACATACCATGTATGTAAATATTGAAGTGTTTATTTTTAAAAAAAGAGCAACTTTAACCTTAGACTGTCTACTATTGACCTCACCCCCTTCCTAAGAGGCCTGCAGGGGGCGTGCATAAGCGCACCAATCATGCCTACTGTCCCTGTCCTATTGTTTCTTTTTATTTTTCTTATAAGTATCTATCTCATGTATTCAAAACTATGTTTATTCTTATATCTGTATCTTGTAAGCGATTGAGAAATCAAATAAATACTAAAGAATAACCTAAAACTTTTACCCCAAATCAGGCAAAGTAGGCAGGCAGATTAAGTTGCTCACAGAATCACAGATTCACTCAAAGATCTATCATTCTGCAATTTGCTACCCGACTGCACTGAAAAATAGAAGGTTCAGTCCTAATGAAGGTTCAGCTCTGCTTTTAGATTAGAAAAGCATGAAATCTAACAATTTTCTGCTTTCTAGCTAATCTAAATCTCCTGACACAGGAGAACAGCTGGTGGTCGGGGAAAAAAAAGAAAAAAATAGCGATTTACCAAATGCAGGCAAGTTTGATGGTGCACATTCCAGGTAAGGAGTGAGTGGGAGGGGATGGGCAGGGCCAGCCGTGGCGCAATTTGCCAGTTCTCTGAACTGCGCAGAATCGTAACAACCAGTTCTATAGAACCAGTCCAACCTGGTAGAATCCCACCCCTGATGCTTAAGTATAGAAATTAAATTAACTGACTCAATAAGTTTTAAAAAATAATTATACCATCCTTCAGTGCTACTACCTTTTGTTCTCTGAATTTCTCTGTGATGATACTATAAATACTACCTGTGATGAAGGGTATTTATAGTAGATTATCTTATGGAAAAATTATCTTATGGAACATCAGGCCCACATTAAATCTAACACCCTTTCCCATTGGCACAATAGATCCTTCATATCAAGTTTATTTTTCTTTTATTGTTTAAGCTGTCTTCAACTTTGATTGTATGTTTTGTATTTCATTAACAATTTTTATTTAGTCTAATTGCTGTAAATGATCTCTGTGTTTTAATACTGCAATTATTTGGCTGTCTTTTAGAGGCACAAACTAGACTGAAGTAGTTTGTATTCTGTGTTTTCTTTTGTTAAACGATATTTCCCCATTAATTGGCAATGCCAAATATATTAGAATTTTCTCGCTGGGGTCCTGTGATAGCAACAGAAGGGCATTGTGTTCCAATCTCTAACTCTACTGATGTCAATAATTAACACACCATCTTCTTTTTTTTAAATAAAGTTTTATTTGGGTTTTCACACACAAAATACAAGTAAAACATCTTTTTTGAAAATAGCATGATCCCGGGTTGAACTTCTTTATACAGACACAAAACTCAATTTCATGCTCCTTTTTGTATTCTATTCCATATCTTATACTACTTTACATTTTCTATATAGTTTTTCCCCTCTTTTAATTTTCTCAATTTTATTTTGATGATCTTATCTCAATTCAAATCATTATATTTATACTTTTGTCTGTTCTGTTTCAATTTCATATTATCTTTTCTCATTAAACAAATTTTCTCCTGTAGTTACTAATTGGAGTATGACACCTTTATATCTTTTAATTACATCCATTCAACTCTTATTTAAACTTCAATATATACCTTAAATTTATGACCTTCAATATAATACATAATACATAACTTCCAATCAAATTCTGCTTGGCAAATTCTTATAATACACACTATATTCTTTAAAAAAAAAAAAGAAAGATTGTAAATATATGTAATTATAAACCCTCATTCCATTCCAGTTCAGTTCTATCATTAATAATCATTAAAACCATAACATCTTTAACACTTCTTTTCACTTAAATATCATACTTCCTTAAAAACACATATAATCTCCATAATTAATTTTTCCCTTATTTCTCTTCACATATGTTTTATAAATCATTAAATATACCTTTTGTTACATTTATTTATAGACAAGCATTCCACTGAATTACGATAGCTATTTTATCAGACATTTTAATCATACATTGTTTCATATTTTCTAAAGTTATTTCTGCTTCTAATATAACCATATTATCTTATGTACCTTTGCAGAATCCCTTTTTCCATTAAGTTTTCACCCATTATCTCTAAATAGACCCTTTTTCTCTATATTTTGCTTCTGTCCTTTATAACTTCTTTTCCTTTCTTTCTTCCCTCTCATCTTCTCCCTCCCCTTTTTACCCCCTTGTCTCTCTAGTTCTAATTCTCCCTTCTGCATTTGCCTCTTCTGTTGCTTTCTGATTTTATACTTATTTTTCACTCTATTTTTTTTTTTGAGTTGTTTTTCCCAATCTTTCCATTCTCTTTTTCCCCTTTCCTTTTTTTCCCCCATCTAAGATTACTTGTTCATTAAAGATGGCTTCTTCTTTGTCGCAATCTTGTTGTTCTGCAGGCATTTCTTGTTGTTTCTCATAATTCCAAATCTCCATTTCTAAAAACTGAAATACGAAGCCAAAAGAACCTCTCCCTTCTTGTGCATCTTCTTTGTACTTTGTAAGTTCCATTTTCAGTTCTTCTAAAAGTGGAGCCATTTTAAACAGTTTTAAACAACCACCCGATTGATTTTAGTCATTCAAAACAATAACCAAGAATCCAGAAATCATCAAGTAATCCAGATAGTCCCAAGTTATATCTTCTTATTTCTTTTTCGACTTTCTCTTCCTGGGGTTTTTGTTGCGATATTTCAGTTAGAATGTATCTTTTGGAAGTCTTGTTGAGATTTTGCTGTAAGTTCTTTTTTAATTCCAGGCAGTCCCCTCCCTTCCAGATCCTGCCCTTTTATTCTTCCTCTCTCCTTTCCTGTTTTCAAAAGCTTTTAATTATCCAGAAATCTTTATTATCACTTTGACTTTTTATTTTCAGCATTAAATGCCTATTGATGTCAAAGTGGATTTTTTTCCAATTTCTTGCTTAAGTCTCTTACCTGTCAGTATAGGAAAAGGAGAAAACCAAATCTTTTCCCTTTTCTCTCTCCTTCGCAGCTTAAAAATCTTCTTAGGGAACAATGTTATTGTTTTTTAACAGTTTCAATTCCAGGGTACCTTATTTGTTGCTTTTGCTGTTTGACCTGGTCAACCAAAACTTTCTCTTCTTATCTTCCTCCTGCACATTCTTTTCCGGTCGAGTTCTTCTTTGTGGTGGCCATTTCTGACCACTGCTGCAACCACCTTCAGGAAAGGGAGTAATGGCCAGCTCGGGAGGAGAGATGCGGCTCTCCTTAACCCTGCTGGCAGTCTCCCCCCTCTTCACCACCTCTATGGGGTGGCTTAGCCCCGAAACCAGCCATCTCGGGGCGCTCCAGCGGCGAGCACGGATCGAAGCCTCACAGAGATGAGGTTTCGGTCTGTCGCTGAAGAAGCTCAAACCGGAAGTCAATAATTAACACACCATCTTAAAGACATTGCAAGACAACCTTGTAATTGTTTCAAAGCAAAAATATCAGTGCTACTCTAATATAAAAATATTGATTGCATGGTGCAGGATAGAGCAAATGCTATGTTAGAAACATGCTTGGGGAGCATTTATAAATAGTTTTAAAATGAGCACTTCATTGAAGGAGCTGGGAAACCTACAGCAAAATAAGCAAATATGCAAACTTTTAACTTTTGTGTTGAATTTGAACATACAGAATAAGTGCATTACTTTGCTGTTTTAATATACATTCAAGTTCATTATCAGACATTACAGACTGGGTTAAATAAACTCTTGCCAATACTCAAGAAAAAAAATTACATGACTATTCATCATTCATAAACTATTCAGTTAATTTAATATTCAATAACTTCACATTTTGTGTACATACATTGTAAAATTAATTAGTTTATAATCAGTTCACTTACATTTTGAAGATAAAAACTATAAAGATACAGAATTATGTACACAGACCAATTTCTAATTTTAAAAAATCCAAGTTTTTTATTGATGTATGGAAAGAGGAAAATTGAAAAGATAGCCTTCTATCCTTTTTTACATCAACTATTTCATAAACATAAGAGTGCATAATGTTCACTTCCTTTATCCCTTTCCTAGTTTTGTCATTCAATCAGTCACAAAGGGGCCTTAAGGGAGAGATATAGCAGAGTGCCAGCGGGAGAAGTTCATTTGCAGTGTATCAAGAAACATGGAGTTGGATTTAAGTTTTAAGATAGATATTTCCACATATACAATTATTAACTCTGTGTGTATGTATGTGTGTCTATGTGTTGTGTGTGTGCATCTGCATGTGTGTGTGTGTGTGTGTGTGTGTATTTGTTAAACAAATACATTTAAACTGTGCTGGATCATATTTGAAGCCCTATCCTGTTTGTAAAGGTAAAGGTTCCCCTGCATATACGTGCTAGTCGATCCCGACTCTAGGTTCAAAGCCAAAGAGCCAGTGCTGTCTAAAGACGTCTCTATGGTCATGTGGCCAGCATGACGAAATGCTGAAGGCGCATGGAATGCTGTTACCTTCCCACCAAAGATGGTTCCTATTTTTCTACTTGCATTTTTACATGCTTTCAAACTGCTAGGTTGGCAGAAGCTGGGATAAGTAATGGGAGCTCACTCCGTTATACAGCGCTAGGGATTCGAACCGCCAATCTGCCAATCTTTCTGATCGACAAGTTCAGCATCTTAGCCATTGAGCCACTGAATCCCTGTTTGTACATGCATGCAATATGTAATCAATAAATTCAAGAAGCAAGAACCACACTGATTTTAGAAAAGCATCTTCAGTGCTAGTCACAGTAAAGGCATAATCTTCAAAACTGCAAAAGTAAGTTATCAGACAAATTTATAGCAAACCAGTTAACGTTGAATCTCTTTTCATGGCCCATATCTCCAGGCACAGCTTTGATTGTAATTCTGACACATGGAGATTTGATGCACTAGGTGGATGGATGACTACATTTATTGTAACTGTTACAAACAATATTGTTGCATAAAGGGAGCAGATGTGTAATCCCTTACATGTTGGATGCTCACAAAAAGACATAGAGTGGGTGTTGTTTACCTGAATGTCACTTTTCCTTGTAGGCAAGACAGGTCAGGATAGGTCCTAGGTCTTCCTTATCTGATTAGGACTGAGCCTGTGCAAAAGGCTTATTAGCCTAGCTCCGCCCACTCTGAGTGACTCGTCCCCAGTTTCTGCTAAGTCAGTGCAACAGACTGGATTGCTTCTAATGAAGGAAAAAGAAAAAACAAGAAATGAACAGCCCCCCTCCCCGTGGTCCTAAGAAGGAACAAACCCCAGGGTAGGGCTGACCTGTCTTGCCTACAAGGAAAAGTGGCATTCAGGTAAAGAACGCCCATTTTCCCTTGTAAGGCAGCGAGAGGTCAGGATGGGACATATCAAAGCAGGGTTGTCCTCAGGAGGGTTATGACTGATCCTAGCTGGCACAGTCCGAAACTACACTTTGGAGGACCCATCTACCAAAAGCCGCATCCATTGACGCAAAGGAATCCAGGCGATAGTGACGGATGAAAGGTGAAGGTGAAGTCCAGATAGCAGCCCTGCAGATCTCTTCCACTGACGCTTGTGTAGCCCATGCTGCTGTCATAGCTGCATTATGGGTGGAATGGGCCGTGATGTCCCTGGGAACTGGCAGGGACCTGTTGGAATAGGCTTGAGCTATACATGCTTTGATCCATCTACTCACTGTGGATGGAGAAACCTTACCCCCCAATGAGGAAGATTGGAAAGAATGGAACAAGGACTCCATCCTGTGGAAAGCAGCAGTACGTTTAATGTAAATTTTTAAAGCTCTGCACACATCCAGAGTGTGCCAAGTCTTCTCCAACTCATGGAGTGGGTGAGGACAGAAATCCGGAAGCACCAGCTCCTGAGCTCTGTGGAAAGATACATTGACCTTCAGAATGAATGCTGGGTCCAATCTTAAAACCACCCAATGAGGATGGAAAATGCAGAGGTCAGGTAGAACCGAGAGAGCAACCAACTCTCCTCGCTGAAGTGATTGCCACTAGGAAAACCACCTTTTGAGTAAGGAGATGAAGACTAGACTGTCCAAGTGGCTCAAACGGAGGTTTTGTGAGGGACTGCAAAACCTTGGTCAGATCCCAAGTGGGGTACCTGTGTACCATCGAAGGGCAAAGGTTGGTAGCTCCTCTGAGGAACCTACGAACTATAGGGTGCTGAGCCAAAGATTCCAACTTCCCACAAGACAAGACCGATGAGATGGCTGACACCTGCCTGCAGAGAGTGTTGGGGGAAAGATCCTTATCCAGGCCACCCTGTAAAAATTCCAATACTGCAGCCACCAAAGCTTGTAGAGGTGAGATGTAGGACTTGACACACCAAGCTGAGAAGGATTGCCAAGTAGCTTCATAAATGCGAATTGTAGATGGGCACTTGGAGGCCTGAATGGTCTGGATAACCTTGTTGGAGAGTTGGGTGCTTTTTAAGATGCCCCACTCAATCTCCACACTGCCAGTTGTAACCACTGGGGCTCCCGATGAAAGAGGGACCCCTGGAGAAGAGAGATATCCTTCTCGGGAATCCGCCAAGGGGGGATCACTGAAAGGCCCATTAAATCAGCAAACCAATGCCTGTGTGGTCAAAAGGGAGCCACCAATATGATCTCAGCCTGTTCCAACAAGAGCTTATGAATCACCACAGGGATGAGTGGCAATGGTGGAAAGGTGTAGAGTAACCCAGAAGGCCAGCTGCAACATAAGGCATTAGTGCCTTCTGCTCCCTAGGAGAAAAACCTAGTATAAAACCTGAGCAGTTGGGCATTAAGGGATGAGGCAAATAAATCCACTACTGGCCATCCAAATCTCAGAGAGAGTTGAGGAAATAGAGAAGGATGCAATTGCCATTCAACATGGTCAATGGTTATCCTGCTGAGTAAATCTGCCTGTATATTGTCAGATCCAGAAATGTGCTCAGCTCTGATCGAGTGAAGGTGTTGTTCCACCCACCTGACCAGGGACTCAGCCTCTGTCATGAGGGAAAGGGACCTGGTACCTCCTTGTCTATTGATGTGAGCCTTTGTGGCCACATTGTCAGGCATAACCGGGACGTTGGACCCCGACACCTGGCAGAGAAACTTCATCAGGGCCAGACAAACAGCTCTAAGCTTCAGCCTGTTCCTGTTCAGACCATAACCCTTGGGTCCAGAGGGCACCTAAATAGGCACCCCAACCGGACAGGGAAGCATCTCTAAGTAAGGACAAGGCAGGATTCAAGCTTGAAAGACTGACCCTTGGACATGGCTCTGGAAAGTCACCAATGGAAGAAAAGTAAAACTTGCTTAGACAATTTAACTTTCCTGGGGGAATGACTGGACCCCGCTTTTTGGAAAGGAAGCAAAAACCATTGAAGGGATCTGGCATGAAGCCTGGCCCAGGGAACAATTCCAATACAGGAAATCATTTTGCCCAAAAGCTGAGGAAGGAGGTCTAAAGGGACCAAACTCTTGCCCTGGATGCTTCTAATCATCCCCCAAAGACCTATCAGACACATCTGATAGAGAAACACTTGACACACCCCAGTGTCAATAATGGCCTCCAAATGTAGGAGATGCTTAGTAGGAGAGAAATGGCTCTTTTTCTCATTAATGGAAAATCCCAGGTCCTGCAGAACTGAAATTGTAACCTGCAGGTCCTGCTGAGCACTCTGAAAGGAAGAAGACATAATTAATATGTCATCTAGATAACATTGTAAATGCACCGGGAGGGTACGGAGGTGAGCTGCCAAGGAAGCCAGAATTTTGGTAAAGACCGGGGGGTGGAAGACAACCCAAAGGGAAGGGCCCTGTATTGGAAATGATGTCCCTGATAACAAAACCTAAGAAATCTCCTGTGGGAGGAACAAATTGGAACATGTAAATAGGCTTCCATCAAGTCCCCCCTGCCGAATGCTCTCCAAGATGAGGAAGTCTCCCCTGCCGAACGCTTTCCAAGATGGAAGAAACATATATACAATATATTTATTAAGTCATTTCAGATCGAGAATTGTCCTCCACCCCCCCACCACAAGGCCTTAGGAATAACAAAAATTCTGGAGTAGAATCCCATCCCCTATTGGTCGAGGGGAACCTCCTGAATGGCCTTTAGGTCCAGCAGATGATGGGTGGTCAACTCCATCAGACTCCGCCTCCCAGCATCCCTGGATACTGGGCAGGAGATAAAGAACCTTGGAGTGGAGTAGAATTCCAGTGAAAGACCCAATCTGACAGTAGACAGAACCCAGGCGTCCGAAGTAATACCCTCCCATTGGTCTACAAACCACTCTAAATGCCCTCCAATGGGAATGGCGTGAGCACTAACACTGGCAATAGTACGGGCAACTTCCTCCTCCTCGAAAGGGCTGCTTGGAGAAAAACTGCTGCCTGCCCTTGCCTCAATCTGGAGGAGGTTCTTGATATTGATAGGCTGGTCTTGACGGCTGGTGGAAATTGGAAGTTGGCTCTCTTCTGAACTGAGGCGGTTTGAAATATGGAGCGGCTTGATGTTCCACCTTCTTAAGGAGCAAAGGAAGGATCTTTCATTTGTCCTTAGTCTCAATCAGAAGGGGCTCAAGGACCTCCCCAAAGAGCTTCTCCCCTTGGACTGGAGCAGATGCCAACTTCCATTTACGTCTGCCATCAGCTTGCCAGTTGCGTAGCCAGCACATGCACTTGGCTGCCACCAAAGAAGTGATGGCTTTAGTGGCAAATCTGGCACTATGCAGAGTGGCATCAGCGGTGAACTCCATAGCCATCATGATCTTGTTGATGTCCTGGTGGGCACGGACATCCGATGAGGGGATTCTATCCCGCAGCTGCTTCAGCCACTTGAGCAAAGTTCTTGTAAAGAAAGATGTGCTGTAGAGGCCCTGACAGCCCAGGCAGCTGCCAAATGGGAAGGCTGAAGTGACTGTTCCACCCACTTTTCCTCTGCCTTAAGGACTTCCTCCAGGTCTGAAGGGGCAGATGAGGAGGAGGCCAAGGCTGCCACCGGAGCATCGACTGTGGGGACCTGAAGAGTCTTAGTAAGTTCAGGCCCCACGTTGCGATCAGAGGCCAGAGGACTGGGCCCTATGGTAGGGGCTTCAAGCTGTTTCAGGAACCTTCAGGAACAGCTTAAGTGATGGAACCACTTCCTTCTTGACTTCGGTCTCATCAAACAGAACATCTGACTCCTCAGGAGGAAGTGTGGATGCTGCTTCACCATTTGCGTTTTTCAGATTTGCGGTGTTTCTAGCCTTGAACAACAAGGGACTAAACAAAGAGTGTTTAAAACAACCCATAAACATTGGAATTTCCTGAGAAGGCCCTTCATCAACTGAAATATTGGATTCAGGCCTATCAGGTTCACCCACCAACGATGGAGCCACTGAGGCAGCAGGAGCGAAGTCTTCAGCCAAACCAGAAACTGGATCCTGGATAAAGGAGCCTTGTTCTGACAAGAGAGCTTCACGAACCCGGGATCTTCTTTCTGATAAATCAGAAGCTGCAGATGAATGATAGGTAGCTCTCTGCAAGCCTTCTGAGATGCCCTTCCTGATCGTCTTGTCTATCAGGATCTGCAAATTAATAGGGACATCCGAATCAGAAGGATCAGTATGTCTGGCTGTAGGGGCAGCAGAGGGAAAGGAGGGTTCCACCCCGTTTACTATGCCCACGCTCCTGCCAAGGTGCCACTTCTCCATGAAGATCCTCAGCTTGACTGTAACCTTCAGAGGAAATGGGAGAAGTGCCTCTTCTGGAAACATCAGGGGACCAAGTTTGGACATCAGGTCTGGAAGAAAGTCCAGGCTCTTCCAAATCCACTTCACAGATGTGTGATGCTGGAGAGGGTGTGTGTGCAGATGTTAAGCAAGAAGAGGCCTGATGCACCTTGGCTATTTACTTCTCGATGGCCTGATGGTGCCTGGAGGCCTTTTTCACAGGTGCTTCCCTTTGGTAGAAGCAGCAGGAGCCACCTTTTGAGGCTTGGCTGCTTTAGAAGCTCTGGTTTCCCTTGGGGCTTTATCCATTGTAGAGCAGCAATGCCAATGCTGGACTGAAAAGTCCTGTGCCAGGAGGAGAGCACACAAAGGGATTTATGAAATTATCTTCAGGGGAAATCTTCTCTATCCCCTCATTAACCACCACTTTCTTCTGCCCAAAAGCACATCAGTAGAAAGATTTTTCTTCCTACTGGGACTCCAACCCTCCTGGGCCTATTAGGGCAATATTGATAGGCCAGGACCTGCTGGGAGCCCAAGGCTCCTGGTCTACTTCAGGATTGGAAAACCAATTCCCCACTGGGAAAATTGAACATTATAGAGCCTACTCTTCGATGTAATCTGCAGCACAAACAGCAACTGGTAGCGACAAAAAAGGCGCTGGAGTGGTGGGAAGAAGAAGCTTTTTCAAAATGGCCATCTGATGATCAAAATGGCCGACTGTGTCTTCAAAATGGCCACTGGCCACAAGGAGTCTTCAAAATGGCTGCCTGGCTTGCACGAGGTTTCTTTTTCCAGGGATGCTCTGATCCTTCCTGGACTTCGTTGCTCTGCAGAAGGCAGAGAATGAAGGAAACAAAGGCAGCTGCAGGATCCAGCGGGTGCCTGCTTCACCATGGGGTGAGAATCAATCCCGCAACTCTGTAGGGAACGTGGCTGATGCCCACACTCTCTGAAAAATGCCTGTCCAGCCAGGAAGCAGCTTTCTCTTTGCCGCGGAGCCTGCAAACAGCTGCACGGCTTCTCCACTATGGCGGAAGCCTCTGCCCTTGCTCCTCAGGCTGTCCGGCTATTCAATCACTCTCTTCTCCCCGAAGGGCAAGAAAAATGGCCGTTGCGGATCCCTGGAGCAGTCCTCAGCTGTTTGGTGGCCCTGATCATCAGCTGTGCTACGGGGCACCAAAATTCAAATTGGGAAGCAAGTGGAGGCTTTTTTTAAAATAAAAAGGAAAATAGAAAAGAATTGGAAAAAAGCTGTAGAAAGGCTGCCTTTGGAAGGAAATTTCCAAAGGCAGGAGAGGTAATACCACATGTCCTTGTCTGCTAAGGACTGAGCATAAACTGGGGAGGAGTCACCCAGTGTGGACAGAGCTAGGCTAATAAGTCTTTTGCACAGACTCAGTCCTAATCAGATAAGGAAGAATATTACCCATCCTGACCTGTTGCTGCCTTACAAGGGAAAAAGGACATAATTAACTTGACCTAATCTTTATTTGCAACTCTGCCCAGAGTCAGGGAGGTCAAAAATGGGACCTGTGGAGGCCTCTGGAGGGCAAAAACGGGTGCATTTTTAACCTGCAAAGTGCTTCTGGACACTACGGAGGGCAAAAGCAGGATACATGGAGACTTTGGGAGGCCAAAAATGGGCACATTTTTGGCCTGCAGTGTGCTTCTGGATGCCAAGGATGAGCCGAGGCAAAAAACTTTTTTTTTTCTCCTCTAAACCAAGGTGTGTTTTATAGTCCAAAAATACAGTATATTTATTGGAGGCAACATAAGATATTTTAATCTTGTAATCCCTTCCTTTTTCTTTTTCATAAAAACCAAGAGCATATATATGCTTAAAGGGATATGTAAATAGGAGCAATATCTCTGAAAAATCTCTGATTTGTTCTTACAACAACACAAATGCATATAATTCAATGTACCATTAATTTATTCCTGATGTGTGAATGTGTGAGACTTATTTTAAAAATCACTTCTGACCTTCAAGGCCAGAAAGAAGAATTTTGATTAGATGGAGTAAAACAAAAATCCTTGAAAATTGGTAGGTTGGGTTGTCTCCTTGAATGCCAACAAAGTTAGTATATTTTAAAGTGTCTAAGATTGAAATTGTGTCATTAAAAGTGTCAGTGAGTTTATAGAAAATGAATGATTCACATACTTTTACTGTTAAGAGTGTTCTACTGTCAAAGATTGACTTGATTGGAAAATGCATCTGCACTTATTTGTAAATTAGATAATAAAATGTGTGTAATTTAATCAACTCTGTATAATAATAATTGTAATGAATATATTATAATGCACATATGCACTGCATAAAAGCATACTATTTACTATATATACTTTAACCCTAATATCTGAGCAATTAGATTTTTATTATGAGTGAAACAAGGTGTTCTACTCCTGTTGTATAAGAATTACAAAACCACAGACAAGTTAGCAGTAAACTAGATCAAGAGGCTACAGATTAAGCAAAGCACCCAAAGTCAATTATAAGCAGGGTCAAAAATTAGGCCATAGGACAAAAATAGGTTTCCAATAGACAGATATCAGACAGAATTGCAATATATTGCAAGCTTCCAAAACAATTCCGGATCAAGAAGCAGGGCCATATAAAAAAGGTATGACAGTAAGAGAGCATGTAAGACTGATATACAAATAGAAATAGCACTTATATACTATTTCAAATTTCACTTTTGGGAACTATGGTACGATAATACCCATACATCTGCTACTAGCCATCATTTGTTCAAGGAAAACTATTTATTGTATGCCGGGGTGTCAAACTTAAGGGCCACAGGCTGGATCCTGCCTGTGATGTGTTTGGATCCAGCCTGTGCGGCTATCCTCTAAATGGTAAAGGTAAGCCCAGGTCACTTTGGCCCTTTCCATCCCATCTCAGCAGGCTTGCATGCACGCAGGCGGCAGCAGGCGCACGCACAAACAGGTTTGCCCCATGCCATCCCTGCAGGTTTGCATGTGCCCAGGAGGCAGGTGTACTTGTGGATGCTAGGATGGGGTGAGCCAGGCTTGTGTGTGCATGTGCACATACACACACCAGAATGGCCTTTAAGGTATGTGTGCATGGGGGGGGGGAGGTGTCTGGCAGCAAGGTAGCCACAGCTGGCGCTCTAAGAAGCAGGTGTGGTGGCAGTGGCACAGGCAGCACCAGCAGCAGGCAAAGTCAGGAGGGAAGCATATGATGCAGACCACCAGGTGCACCTGCTCCATGTGGCTGCCTGTTTCCAGCAGGCCGGACACCATGCCTATCCCCTGCGCCTCTCCCTTCAGCTACTGCCACTGCTGTGGGCCAAGACAAGGTGAGGAGGGTGTGGGGTGGCTGCTGCCAAATACCATCAGCCCACTTACTCCTTCCATCTGTATTGGCTTGCAGTTGGAGAGCAGGTTGCCACTGATCAACTCCTTGGCCATCTCCTCACCTCCCCCCATGGGTCTTGCCCTTGGCTCATGCATGGAGTGTGTTCCCCTTGGAAGCTTTTTTCCTGATTTGCAAACCCTAGCTATGTGTCCCTTTCTTTGGCATTTTAAACAAATTACGTTTCTAAATCTGCATGTGGATCTAAAATTATTACCACTGCAACTCAGGCAGGTTGTTTGCGGTTGCATAGGTTTGTTATCAGGAATCCAATTCTTTCGCTGTGGTGGAGGCTGTCCTCTGAGGCAATTTACATCTTCATCAGCTTCAGAAATTTTGTCAGGAAAACTGTCATCATAATGCACAGTAGAGTTTCGTTTGGATGTAGCAGTGCTATTAGAACCTTGTATCTTAGCAGCAGAGATAATTGACATTTCTGTCACTTGAGACTCCTCAACAGCCATCTTAAGGGTTAAATCACCCTTGGCAAGCAAGCGTCTTTGAAGCCTGAGGTCTCGTACACTGCATACTAATTGATCCAGCAATTTATCCTCGAGATTCTGGAAACCACAATGTAGTGCCGCTTTTCAGAGGGTGGCCATGTATGTACTGATAGTCTCTCCCTCAGCCTGTACTCGTCTCTTGTGTGTGCCGCCTTGCAATTCTAGAAGGTTTAGGCAAGTAATGATTACTTAAAAGTTCTTGTAAATCTTCCCAGGATACCGCTTTAACAGTCTGAGGCGTCAACAGCGCTGTGGCTTGAAATCTCAGACAAATCAGCAGCATCTAGGAAACAGTCAAAACGATTAATGTAAGATTCCCAAGTTTCTCACCATGGGTGAAAACACGGAAATGTCAGAGCAATCGACACCTTGTCTATCCTGAGGTTAAAAAAAAAAAAACAATACCTCCGGTTCTGTTCTTCCTCAGCTTTCAGGCAGGCATCCCATCCTCATCGCCAATATTAAATTCTTCCTAAGAATGAGCTGAGGCAGGCATTGACGAATGAAACAATATGTATTGTAACAAAGAAACAGGTTACCCAAGTCTGCCGATATGCTGCCGAATTGGCCAGCTGATGGGTAACAGTTGATGCCATCTGACAGCGCCCTTTTATAGTTCGCTGTCAGGTTGCTCAGCCAATCGGAACAAACAAAACTCCTCCTCAAAATGCGGACCAACAAATAGAACTTCTGTAGAACACAATAAGTAGTCCTTAATGGTACTACATGGAGGGAAGTAAGCAGTGGGATACCACAAGTTTCTCTCCTAGGCCCAGTACTCTTTGATATCTTCATAAATGACTTAGATGAGGGAATAGAAGGGGAACTTACCAAATTTGCAGATGATACTAAACTGGCAGGAACAGCTAACACCCTAAATGATAGGATCAAAATCCCAAAGGATCTTGACAGACTTGAACATTAGGCCCTATCTAACAAAATGAAATTCAGTGTAGAGAAAAGTAAAGCCTTATAAGAAAAACCAAAAGTACATATATAGACTGGGTGAAATCAGGCTTAATGGCAGTAACTTAGAGATGCATCTTAGTGGAAAACCAATTAAATATGAGCCAACAGTGTGCGGCGGCAGCCAGAAAAGCCAACACAATTCCAAATTGTATTAACAGAGGGACAGGGGTGGGATTATATCGGTTCTATCCAGTTCTATAGCACCCCTTGTTAACTTTCTAAACAGTTTGGAGAACCGGTAGTTGGAAGCAATCTCCTTTTGTTTTTTTCCACCCTTATTACATTCTTGGCAGACAGCCTAGACTTCCTGTCTCCAGAGCTTCTGAGGCTTGGCTTTTTTTTTTTTTTTTGAAAACAATTTTATTAGCTTTTAAAGACAAACAAAGCAAACAAAACATAAAAACATCCAGCTTTCTTTCATAGATATACAAACAGTGTGTCGGTGGGTTTACCAGTTTTTGTGCATCGGTGGGTTTACCAGTTTTCGTGCATTCATTTTGTAGTCTCAGTTACAGTTACATTACATAATAACTCATATTATAAATCAGAAATTATATAACCTAGTATCACTATTAAACAGTCATTTGATTATGATTTTATTCATTCATACTTTACAAGATAACTATAATTTATTTAATTTATTTTATAACAAATCATATAATCATACCAAATCTATCCTGAAAACATTTTATAGATATGATATCAAATAAAAAAGAAAAAAAATCTCTTTATATATTCATTATTATCTAAAATTCTAAATATTCTATTATTGTATTTTATCATCCAACCATTGATAGAAAAGGTCCCAAATTTTATAAAATTGTTTATCCTCTTGTTCTCTAATTTCAAATGTCAATCTACTCATTTCAGCACATTCCAATATTTTCTTAATAATTTCTTCCCGCAATGGTATTTTCTCATTTTTCCAGTTTTTAGCAAATATAATCCTAGCCGCTGTTAATACATTTACAATCAGGTATTTCAAATCTTTATTATATGTATCAGGTAAGATTCCCAATAAAAAGATCTCTGGTTTCAAAACTATATGTTTCTTTGTCATTTTTTCCAACCACATGCAAATTTTAGTCCAGTATTTTCTAGCGTCCTCGCAAGTCCACCACATATGGTAATATGAGCCAGGTATCTGATGACATTTCCAACATTTTTCAGATTTATTCTTGAACATTCTTGCTATTCTTGTCGGGGGAAAGTGCCACCTGTAAAACATCTTATACAAATTTTCTTTATAAGCTGTTGACATAGTCATTTTATAATTTTGAGACCACAATTTTTGCCATTTCTCTAAATCAATCCCATATCCAAAATTCTTCCCCCAAGCAATCATAGTTTCTTTGACTTGTTCTTCCTCTAATTTAATTTCCAATAAATAACCATATAGTTTTTTGATCACCTTTTCATCAGTACCTGTCAAAATCTTATCTAAATCAGTCAATTTATCATAAAATCCCTCTGTTTTAAAATCTTCATCATACCTTGAATGTATCTGCGCATATGAAAACCAATTCATCTTTATACCTTGTTCCTCTAAGTTTTGCATCGATTTAAGTTCACCCTTTTCATCCAGTATTTCCCCATATCTAACTGTTTGTTTCTTCTTATAAATTATAGGATAGGAAAATGCTTCAATGGTCGATAACCAAACTGGGATTTTCAAATAACATTGTCTTTTGATCTTCTTCCAATTTAACCACAAAGACTCCCGTATATAATGTCTTCTAAAATAGCCCTGCGTTTTAGTTCCCTTATACCATAGAAAAGCATGCCAGCCCAACAACAAATCATGGCCTTCTTATGTCAACAACCTAGTCTTTCTTAGTGTTATCCATTCCTTGGCCTACATCAAATTTGCAGCTTGATAATACAACTCCCAATCAGGCAAACCAAAACCTCCTCTAATTCTGGCATCTTGTAAAAGTTTTAACTTTATTCTCGCTTTTATACCTTGCCAAATATACTTCAACACAATTTTATTTAACTCTTCAAAATAGTCTTTTCCAAGCCTGATTGGTATTGTTTGAAACAAGTATAAGATTCTGGGTAGGATATTCATCTTGATTGTTGAGATTCTCCCTATTAGTGATAGTTGTAGATTTTCCCATTTCTTCAAGTCTATCTGTTGTTTAAATTTAATATAATTGTTCTCTTTTAATGTACTACATCTTGGTGTCAAATATATCCCCAAATACTTGACCTTGTTGGTGACTTGAATTTTCAATAGGTCTGCCAGTTCTTCTCTTTGTCTTAATAACATATTCTTTGTCAAAATCTTTGTTTTATCTTTATTTATTTTCAAACCAGCCACCTCACCATATGTCTCTCTTTTCCAATAATTTTGGAGCTGTTTCTAAAGGGTCTTCCAAAATAAAGGCCAGATCATCCGCAAAGGCTTGTAATTTAAATTCTTCCTTTTTAACTTTCATTCCCTTTATGCTTTTATCATCTCTAATATTTCTATTCAACACTTCCAAAGTCAATACAAATAGCAAAGGTGATAGAGGGCATCCTTGTCTTGTACCTTTTCTTATATTAATAGAATCTGTGAATTCTCCCTCTATCATTACCTTTGCCATTTGCTTATGGTATATGGCTTCTATTGCTTGGATAAATTTTCTGGCAAGGCTTGGCTTTCTTAAAGGGGAAGGGTTGTTTTAAGACTTTTACACTGCTGTTGGGAGGAAATACTTCCCTGTACAATCAGCACTTTGAAGAAATAATTGAATAATGAAGCAAAGCTTTTAGTGACAGGAAACCAAGATGAGTGACATTCAGCAAGGCTTCTTGGCTAGCTAGAAAGATTGACATTCAAACATGAGTTTACATACTCTTTCTGAGTTTTGGTCAAAAATTGGTTTTTGGTGAAAGTTAATTCTGGGCTTGGTGAAGTTTAATCCTGTGTTTATTGATGGGATAATTTTCCCTATTCAGCTTCAACAAGCAACAGCTACGGTTGTGATTTAATTATTTGCATTATGTTTGAATTTTTTCTTGCCTCATGGTTTCTTTTTCTATCTGGGAAGGGGGTCTTCCTTCATTGCTTTAGTACTATCTGGCACTGTCGTTTTGGGGTATACTTCCAAGAGGCAGGATGCAAGCTTGGCACTGATCTTTTTTTACTGCCTTTCTGGGGAGCATGTGACCTTTCCTTAAATCTGGGTGATTTCCTTAGGATATCTTGTGAGGTGAGTGAGACCAGCTGGTATTTTTAAGTGGTGCAAATGGATCTAAGGTTTGTTTTTCCTGGGTGTGCTTTTTCTGGAGAGCTTAAATGACCTCTCTGCTAAAGGGTTTCACTTTATGAGCAAGAGTTGGCTGTTTGATAGTTATCACTGCATTTTAACTATTTTCATTCCTCAAAGTGCTCTGGCACCCTGTCTGATTTGTAACTCCAGCTTGCAGGTATTTTTAATCTAATGATTGGTATTTAGAGTGTCAGATCCGTGTATCTATCATTTCTTCAATGGAAGAAGAAAAGGGGGGGGGGACTGATAAAGAAATCCTTTTTGATGTAGCCTGAATATATTTAATCTTATATCAAATTTGTATAACCTACACATGATACAATGGAGGGACAAAATCCAGATGGCCGGAACCGATCACCCCTGGGAGAGACAGCCGGGGGATAAAGAGACCATAACAATTCCACAGTGAGATGTGTCCTGGGAAACCCTGAAAAAGATTGTTCTAAAAAGGAGGTGGAGGGAATTAACATGTTGGCTCTTTGTTTTACTAAATACACATCAAGATAAGGGGAGGGGTTTTAAACTCCCTTATTTATCTCTGCATGCCTGAGAGACCTTATTGGCTGCTTTAAATCCCTACATGAATTGTCTCATCTCAATAAAGGATTCCTTTTGATACGTTTGGTTTTCAGAAGTTGATTCTTGTTAATTGAATGGGAAAAGTTCTGTAGCCTGAGATAGGGCAGCTTTTTACAAGCAAAAAAGCTTTTTGTATTTTTATACAGGTAATCCTTGACTTACAACAGTTCATTTAGTGACCATTCAAGTTACAATGGCACTGAAAAAAGTGATTTATGACCATTTTTCACACTTATGACCATTGCAGCATCCCCACTGTCATGAGAGGCCAGGTGAGGAGAAGCACCCCTTGACATGAGCAATGTTGAGTTGGTCACACCCACCTAGTGACATGACCACCAAGCCACACCCACCAACTAAGCCATGACCACAGAACCAGTTGTTAAAAAAACTGAATCCCACCCCTGCAGAGGGATATAATCAAGATCAAGGGAGGTACTAATACAACTCTATAAAGCCTTAGTCAGACCACACCTAGAGTCCTCCATCCAATTTTGGTCACCCCACTATAAAAAAAGATGTTGAGACTCTAGAAAGAATGCAGAGAAGAGCAACCAACATGATTAGGAAACTGGAGACTAAAACATACGATGAATGGTTGCAGGAACTGGGCATGGCTAGTCTAGTGAAGGGAAAGACCAGGGGAGACATGATAGCATGTTCCATTATTTGAGGGGCTGCCACAGAGAGGAGTGGGTCAAGCTATTTCCCAAAGTACCAAAGGCCAGACAAGGAATAATGGATGGAAACTGAACAAGGAGAGATTCAACCTGGAAATAAGGAGAAATTTTCTGACAGTGAGAACAATCAACCAATGGAACAGCTTCCCTTCAGAAGTTGTGGGAGCTTCATCACTTGAAGCTTTCAAGAAGAAACTGGACTGCCATCTGTCAAAAATGGTGTAGGGTCTGCTTGGGCAGGGGGGTTAAGATTCTGACTCATTCATCCTCAATGGTATGTCTCAAGGATATAAGAGGGAAATAAGTCAGAATTATTTATCTATTTGCTTTCTTATTTTTAAAAAAGAGACAACTGCTTTAAAGTGAATTACTATGATGTGGTTTAAGCACATTCTTAGATAGCTATAGCAAGGGAGAGAGAAATGATATAGATAGATGACAGATAGATGGGGTGGGGGGAGAGATGCAGATAGATACATTTAATTCATTGGTTCATAATTAAAATATACTTACCATTACTTGTCGTAATAGTTTTGCTTGCTTGAACACTTTGTTCATAGGAGTATGTATAGAAGTTTATAAAGATTTTTGTTTTCTTTAAATGTCCCTAGTTTTAATTTTGTTTGCATTTTCCTAAATCTTTTGTCTATACTAAATGTTTGTCCAATTAAATTTGCTGTCATGCTGGTTTAAAATTATGGTCTACATTATTATTCCAGCACAATAGCTGACTTTCCCATACTAAGCACTTATTTAATGGCATGCTAGCTCTCTGGAGCATTCAAAATGTTATTGCCAATGAAGGGGAAAGTGTGATGTAACTGGAAAGTGGCATCTTTATAATAAGGATTTGAATCCATGTTTATCAAATTATGCTTCTATCTAGTTAACTGAATAAACCTACAAATACCAATTCATATTCTCTAAACCATGTGTTTCTAAACATAGGAACTGCTGTTATTCTTACATATGTTTGCCTAGAATAATGCAAAGCTCTAGTAGTGTGATGATGAACCTATGGCACGTATGCCAGAGATGGCATGCAGAACCTTCTCTATGGGCATATGAGCCATTGCCCCACCTTGGCTCCACCACATATGTGTGTGTGCCTCCCGATGGCCAGATGGTCTTCAGGTCTTTGCCACACATGCGTAGTGGCAGGGCACATGCATGGGATGTGCCTGCATGTGCGGGAGCAGGGCGCATGCACAGGAAATGCACACATATTGTCTTTTGGGGATGCACACACGCACACGTGCACTTTGGGGACTCGGTGCCAAAAAGGTTAGCCATCACTGCTCTAGCATATTAATATATGACTAATACAATATGCCAAATATACAGCTAAATGAAATATTTACTAGATTGAATTTCCACGTTTTGCTTCTAAATCCTGACTGGGGAAGGAAAAAATTGGTTATCTCACATTCTAATGCAAACATACCTAACAAAATAACATGCCAACATTTTTTTTTATTCTTTAAAATCATTCATTCATATAATTTATATAGCCACCCATCCTGTTCTCATACTCTGGGAAGGTACAATACACTAAAAAGTAAGATTGGAAACTCAGCAAAAAAAATTGAAAAAAACTAGAAGAACAACAATACAGTAAAAGCAACCTTTCTTATTCAAACCACAAAGTTTGGATTAGCCTAACAATCTGACTCCAACCCCAGATAAAAGTGATAGATTTGTAATCCCTTCCCCACACGCTAACAGATTTGTGGCTATCTGAATCTCACAGAAATGCTGCTCCAAAAGGCAAGCACTGCGGCAGAGAAACTCTCCTGGGTCCCATTAAATTGTATTATTTCAAAGAAAGGACCCAGAGCATGGAACCTCCTGTATTGAGACAAGTATACACATATAGGCAGGTGATTCCACAAAAACATGGCCCTAAGACATGTAAGTCATTGCACCTAGCAGTCTATTGGGAGCCAATGCAATTTATGGAGCAGTGGTGCTTCATGGTGCTTCATGGGCATATAATGATGGTAGCAACTGCCTGAACCACAACTTTTTGAACCAGCTGCACTTTGGAATGCTGTTTTTAAAAAAACACTCTTGCAAAAGTCGAAATGCAAGATGACTGAGAGACTGAGCAATGCTTCCCAGTTTATGAATATTCACAATTAGTGTATAGAATGAATTTATGCAAAGCTTCTTTTAGCCATAACTGCCACTTATTTTTGACTTGGATCTGTGTTCCCAAGACAACCCTGAAATTGTGCACCAATTCTGTCTGGGGAACTGCTACCACATTCAGAGTCAAGGATTTTTTTAAAAAAAAAAACCCTGCATATTCAGGGAACTTTAAAATCCTTAGCCATTCACTCATGCCACCCCACCCGCACTTCCACTATCTCCATATACTAGGAAAGTATCCTGAGAACTTCACTTGGTCAGCCAGGATCAGAGATATATATTTGATGTATATTTAATTAACATAATTATATTTGATTCAGTGTTGATAGAGTGACATTGACTTCCAGTAGTTGCATGATGATCCCATGTTGAATTGGCAGAAGAAAAGAATAGAGCAGGGGTGGGATTCTACCAGTTCGCACCTATTTGCTAGAACCAGTTGTTAACATCCTGAGTTCAGAGAACCAGTTGTTAGAAGAAATTACTGGCCTAATCCTGCAAGGAAGGCAGGAAGGAAACATTCTGGTGTTGCTTACAGAAATTGCCTCTCCATTAACCCTTTTTATATTCTTGGCAGGACTAGACTTCCTGTCTCAGGAACTTCTCTGGAGTTTTTTTTTCCCCTCCTTTGCTCATACTTTGCTTGTATAGAGTGACCATTTAAAGTTACAATGGCATTGAAAAAAGTGACTTATGACCATTTTTAACACTTACAACTGTCACAGCATCCCCACAGTCATGAGAGGCCAGGCAAGGAGATGCGTGCCTCGATGTGAGTGATTGGCTGGCCACACCCAGCCAATAACATGAGCACCAACCCATGTCCACCCAGTCATATGACCATGCCCACCAACTAAGCCATGCCCACAGAACCGGTTGTTAAAAAATTTGAATCCCACCCCTGGAATAGAGCAAAATGGTATCCCCAACTCTAACTTCTTGTGTCAGTTCAGAAGAATACCATGTTTGATGAAATCAAGAAAAGATCAAGAAAACCAAGAACTTATATACCATTCCTGTCCAAATATTATTTAGATTCTTCAGCATTGTTTAATGAAACTAGATTCAAATGAAACACTGATTGATATTAAGATACTTGCATTTCAGAGATGTTCTACATCTAAGTTTTAGTTGTTGATATAAAGGCTAAGAATAAAGTATATTTCATAAATTGCTTAAATAAGTGCTGAGAAAGATAAAATAGGTGAAAGAACTATAGAACTATTGAGTTAATTGACAATATAGCTAATTATACTGCTGAATAGATTTAGAATTATAGAATACTTATTGGCCAAGTATGATTGGACACACAAGGAATTTGTCTTGGTGTAAATACTCTCAGTATACATAAAAGAAAAGATACATTCATCAGGAGTCAAGAATCATAAGGTACGACACTTAATGATAGTCATAAGGTACAATAAGTAATCAATCATACTAGGAAACAGTCAATATAAATCGTAAGTATACAAGTGACAAAGTTACAGTCATACAGTCACAAGTGGGAGGGGATGGGTGATAAGGAATGATGACAAGATTTAACAGTTATAGTAGTGCAAACTTTGTAATACTTGAACAGGGTTGAGGGAATTATTTGTTTAGCAGAGTGATGGCTTTCGGGAAGAAACTGTTCTTGTGTCTAGTTGTTCTGGTGATGCTTAGATGCTTAGGCTTATATACTTACAAATTATAGTTATAACAAAATAATATGCATGTAGTATAGAAAGAAATTATTAAGTGCATTGATTTGACAAGGGCATACAGTTAAAAATGTTATAGTTCTTTTGATTTTTTTTAAATGCATGCTACTTGACAAAACTCAAAGAATAACGGAAATGGAATAACGAATTGCTTCTTCCTGCAAGCTTGCAAACCATTGACAAAAATCTGCTTCAAGACTTGCTAATTAATAACGAAAAATTAATTAATGGAAATTAAGGAAAATAATTAATGATACTGTATGAAAACTCCCTCAAGTCAAGCTTGACTTCTACTGATTTTATAAATATATTTTCCAGGCTTATTCTATAGCCCTAGAATTTCTGAATGGTGTTGAATCCAAGCCCTAGATATAGTAGGTATGATAAAGTTTAGCTTTTTTTTCAAAATTAGCCTCATTTTATTAGGTACTACTATGACAGTTTAAACCAAGTGTTTTGAGGTATCTCACTCATTGCAAGCTCCTCCGTGATGTTTTAGATATAACAAAATTCTTGCATGTCAATAGAGAAGCCTTCAATTTCAGTACGGAATTTCAAATAAGTAATCCCTTGTCTGCCTGCCTATTTACTATTAGTGTAGAGTATGATCTAGAAGTAATTGTATAATTTTCCATATTATTTCAAATAATTTCATTTAGGGTGTGAAGGTGGAGACTTCACTTTCTTATCTGAAACCAGAGGTGGTATTCGGCAGGTTCTGACCAGTTCTGCATTAGAATAGAATTCTTTATTGGCCAAGGGTGATTGGACACACAAGGACTTTGTCTTGGTGCATATGCTCTCAGCGTACATAAAAGAAATTTGTCAAGAGTCAAGCATCATAAGATACAACACTTAATAATAGTCATGGGGTACAATGGGAGAACCGGTAGCAGAAATTTTGAGTAGTTCAGAGAATTGGTAGTAGAAATTTTGAGTAGTTCAGAATACCACCTCTGACTGGCCCTGCCCCCATCTATTCTCTGTCTCCTAAGTCCCAGCTGATCAGCTGGGTCTTCTTTTGTTGCCCTGCACAGGAGAACAGAGCTGGAAAGCAGGTTAGTGGGGTAGGGAGGGAATGGGGATTTTACAGTATCCTTCCCCTGCTATGCCCACCAAGCCACGCCACACCCAGCAAGTCATGCCCACAGAACCTGTAGTTAAAATTTTTGAATTCCACCACTGTCTGAAACTATTGTTGGATGAAATTATACTTTCTTTTTTGTATTTTTTCTGCAAATGAGAGATTTAGATATGTAATGTTTCTTTAATTTCAAAATGTTGTTCACCCTCAATTAGAAGAGGAACGGAGGGATCGACCTGACCCGGTATCAGGCTGGAGGTATGTTCAGGTTTCAATAAACTAACATGGAAGACTAAGGGTCTTTGTCTAAGGGTTTTTGATAATTGCAATTGGACTGTCATGGGATTCACTATTCGTTCAATCAGAAAAGGTCCATCCTATTTAGGCCCCAGCTTTTTTGACTTTTGTGTGGTTTGCAAATATCTAGTGGACAAGAAAACTTTGTCTCCGACTTGATATTGTTTCCGTGGAGCTCTCTTTTTGTCTGCAAATTTCTTATGAGATTGATGAGCATCGTCCAATGCTTTAAGGGTAACCAACCAGGTAAGCCGGAATTAGGTTATCCACTCATTCAGTGACTGAATATTAGGTTTCTCCTGTGGAAGCTCGGGTATGGGCACAAAGTCTTGTCCTGAAGCTACTTTAAATGGAGTAAACCCAGTGCTACTATGGACCAAATTGTTATATGCCACCTCAGCAAATGGCAATAGGTCAGCCCAATCATTCTGGTTGATAATTAATATAGCATCTAAGATATTGTTCCAATACTGAGTTAGTTCTCTTACAAGCCCCATTGGTTTGAGTGTGGTGGGCAGAGCTTAAGTCTTGGGTGGAACCCAATAACTTCAGGAACTCTTTCCAAAAGTTTGAGGTAAACTGGACACCCCTGTCTGAGATTATGTATTCAGGAACCCCATGTAACCTGTAGATATGTAAAACAAACAGTTTGGCCAATGTTTTCGCAGATGGGATTTTCGGACAAGGTATGAAATGTACCTTTTTGGAAAACAAATCAGTTACTACCCAACTAACTGTATTCCACCCACTTTCAGGTAATTCCACTATAAAATCCATAGAAATTTCCGTCCATGGAGCAGTCAGTCTAGCCACATTTTGTAGTAAGCCTGCTGGTTTACCAGGAGGCCGTATGGCTGAGGCACAGATAGGACAGCTAGCCACATAAGTCTCAATGTCCTTTTTCAAGGTAGGCCACCAAAATTGCCTTTTTACCAAGTGTAAGGTTTTTACGAACCCAAAATGTCCAGCAGCTTTAGAATCATGAGCTTGTTGTAATATTTTGTTTCTCAACTTTGCTGGTACATATAATTTAGCCCCCACTCATGCCAATCCATCTCTAACCATACAGTTATTTGAGCGAGTCAGGAACCAATCATCTAGTTTCAGAGCTTCTTTTAACCGTGCAGATAAATCATTTGATAAATCAACTTCCCCTTTTTTCTGGGCCCTGATAAACATTGGAGCCACCAACTGTCTAGTTGGGACAATAGGGCAGATTATTTCCAGACGGGCACTATTATATTGAGGCAATCTAGATAATGCATCTGCCATGAAGTTCCTCCCCCCTGGAACGTACTTCAATGAAAAATTAAACCATTTGAAGTACTGTACCCAGCGGATTTGCTTAGGCGACAGTTTCCGAGGTGTTTTTAGAGCCTCTAAATTCTTATGATCCGTCCACACCTTGCCCCTTCTAGAAAATGCCTCCAGGTTAACAGAGCCCAATGAACTGCAAAAGCTTCTTTTTCCCAAATGGCCCATCTTCTTTCCATCTCAGTTAATTTACGGAAAGTAAATGCACATGGTTGCAGAGTCCCCATCTCATTTGCTTGTAGTAACACCGCCCCCACTGCTACATCACTCGCATCAGCTTGGATTACAAAAGGGGAATCCACGTCTGGGTGCTTGAGCATTGGCTCAATGGCAAAAAGTCATTTCAACTTCTCAAAAGTGGCTTGACACTCCATGGACCACTCCAGCAGCCTACTAGACTTCGGTTTCACTGCCTCCTTGGATTTAGACTTGTAATAGGCAGTGCAATCTTCGCAAAAGCCGGGATAAACTGACGCTAAAAATTAGCAAGTCCCAGGAAACTTTGTAACTGTAATAGTCAATTTTCTCCTGGTGGAATTCACACTTGGATAGCTTCGCATACACTTCAGCAGCTCAAAGTTTTTCTAAAACTGAATGCACTACTTTCACATGTTCATCAAGAGTCTCAGTGTAGATAAGAATATCATCAAGATAAACCAGCACCCCTTTGTATAAATGTTCATGCAAAACTTCATTTATCATTTGCATGAATACCACAGGGGCTCCCTGTAGACCAAACAGGAGAACGTTGAACTGGAAACATCCCATTGGGCAATTAAAAGCAGTTTTCCATTCATCTCCTTCCTTGATTCGAACTCGGTAGTAAGCTTCTCTCAAATCCAATATCGTAAAAATTTTCCCTTTGGCTAGGTGGGCCAACATGTCATTCATTAAGGGGAGGGGGTACACGTTCTGCACCGAAATTGCATTTAAATTTCTATAATCTACACACAAACGAAGCAAGCCATCTTTCTTCTCACAGAACAGTACTGGGCCACTACCAGAGGCCTAGCAGGTTAGATGAAACCTTGTTCAAGATTTTTATCAATAAAGGACCACAACTCCTGTAGCTCCCGCGGTGTCATCAAGTACAGTTTAGGTTTTGGGAGTTTCACTCCTGGCAAAATTTCAATACTGCAATCTGTTGAGTGATGGGGGGGAAGCTCATCCAAGGCCTTTTCACTGAACACCTCCTTTAAATCCCAATATTCTTCAGGAATTTTCTCCTCCCCTCTCAGGTTCTCTTTGCCCATAGATGCCAGCTCTGTGGAATTCTGGGGTTTCAGTTGATTGCCACTTCCCTTCTGGGGGTTGGTCAGTGCATATGCATAATGATCCCCTTCTCCAATCCACTTGGGGGTTCCACTTTCAGAGCCAGGGCAAACCTAGCAGTAGGCTGCGCTCCATCCCAGGGGCGACAATAAAACACAAAGTCTCTATATGTCTCCCCATCGTCATTTCCACTGGTTCCATTATGAAATGTGCAGGGCCACCCCCAGCTACCGATCCATCCAGTTGGCAAAGTGCTATGGGAGTTTTTAAAGTTCTTAGACTTAAACCCAGTTTCTCTACGACTTCTGAACTGATTATGCATCTTGTGCACCCAGAGTCTAACAAAGCTAACATTTCTCCTTGGGCTCCCGACGTGGGTACCCTTAATCTCACTGGGATGGTCATGGGGCCCTTATTTGGATTTACAAGAGGGTCGTCTTCCAATTCGGATTCACTTTCACCGGAAGAAGTCACAGTTCCCAGCTCCTCTCCTTTTGGAGGGGCAATCTCTACAACCTCCTCCACTTTAAGAGCCATTTCACGAGGCTTGACTGGAGTTTTTTTGGGTTTTCTTCCTCCTCCTGGTGCCCCCTTTGGCTCTAGCTTGGCACAACAGTCTGAAGCCTGGTAACTTTCCTTCCCACATCAGAAGCATGCAGTAGTCTTGGGTTTTGCTTGCCGCCCTCCCTTTTGAGGTTTTGAGGCTTTTTGAGGGCTGGTGGGGGATGGCTTACTCCAACCTAGCCCCCCCGGCATCTGTTTCAGGTCAGATCAATTTCCACTTCTGCTGCCAGCACATACCACAGCTGCAACTCACTTCTGGCAATGCAGCTTTGATAAACATCTTTGTTCAGCCCATTTTTAAAAACTTCTATCAGGGCTCCCTGGGACCAGCCTCGAATATAGCATGCCAGCTCTCTAAATTCCTGAGTGTATTAGGCCACTGATCTCTGCTCCTAATTTATGGTTTTTATCCTAATCCTAGCCTTATGTTCGGCTAGTGGGTCTTCAGATCTGGCATGCAATGCTGTCATGAACAGGTCATAATTCATCAACTGGGGGGCATTATCATTATGCAAAATCACCATCCATTTTGCAGCTGTCCCTTCCAAAGCCTGGGCAACACATCTATCTTTAGCTGCTTTTGAGGAAAAATCCTCCCGATATCCTTCCATGTGAATCCAGACCTGGGCTAGGAAGAATCCTAACTCCTTGGGATCCCCTCCATATTTTACTTCCAGTGGAGGCACCTTTGGAGTTCGATGCCTTCGGGCAATTGCTCCCCCTGCCGGGGGGCCCTGAGCTGCTACAGCCTGTTGCGCTGGCCCAGATTGATTTATGGGGACAGTGGCTTGGGCTCTCCCAGATGCCTCCCCCTTTTCCCTCTCATACCTCTGATCAGCATGAATTCCTCCGACATCTTCATTCAGAAGATGCAGGGCTTGAGCTAATAAAAGATTCCTTCTTTCATCCTCTTGCCATGATTCTTCTCTTCTGTGCCATCAAGTAGTGATCACGCCTGGAGGGGTTTCTTCCTCCGATCTCCTCCCAGAGACCATTTAGGCTTTACGGCTGGTTTCTCATCAAGATGTAATTCTGCTAACAACTCAGCTTCCCCTGCAGCATCTAGCAGCAGGCAAATTGCCCTTCCCACCACTCCCAGGTCTTCTTGGTCACTGGCTGGATTAAACATTGTTTTCAGACCCCCTTGGAAGAAAAATATTAATTCTCCGGGTGGAAATCAAGTGGTAGCATCAAAGGAATTCTGAATCTGAGAAAATGAGCGTGTAAATCACATATACAAAGTGATGGCAACGTTCCTACCCACAATAATTCAAACTGTCCATCCAATTAAAAATTGTATGTAACATCATGTGGGCATTTTCAGGTGGTGATGTGGCATCTGTCCGTTGACCTTGACATATTTTGATAAAGAGGTGAGCATGCGCATAGCAAAAGAAAGAAGCATAAACAAGAAACTTCCCCCCCAACTTATAGAGTTTATTCTGGACCCCCCCCCCATTACTCATGACAGCTGAAAGATGCAAAGCAAAGGAAAGAAATCTTGAAGGCGGACACTTCCAGTGTTGGAGCACCCAGAACTTCTGGAGACAAGCAGGTCCACTAGTTAATTGTTCTCCCATCAGGAAGTTTCTCCTTAGTTTTAGGTTGCTTCTCTCTTTGTTCAGTTTACATCCATTGCTTCTTGTTTCCATTCTGCTTCTTTGGACAATACGTTGCCCAAACTTCTTTGTGGCAGCCCTTAAAAGCCTGTTGCCTATCACCCTCTTGGGCAAGGCATGTGAGCCATTTCCTCCTTTCAGTGATCCATGAAAGTACATCTATAGTATGTAGATAATAAAGTCAGAAAAGGTGAATAACATTTTTACAGAACTATAGATATGTTGAGGCTGGGTGTGATAAGAAATGGCTGGGAGGGGAGGGGCCAGGCAAGGCACCCCTTGACGTGAGTGACATTGAGTTGGCCACGCCCACCCAATCATATGACCAAGCACGCCCACCCGGTCACATGACCACCAAGCCATGCCCACCCAGTCACATGACCACTCAGCCACACCCACCAAATAAGCCACGCCCACAGAACCGGTAGTAAAAAAAAATGAATCCCACCACCCAGCCAAAGGGGGGGGGAACCCCAAATGATGACCAACCACTAGAACCCTATGACAGTAAGGACAAGGGGGAAAACGACCCGATGGTGAGTGAACCCATCCACCCTTTCACCTTCCCAATATGCCGCACACCCCTAAAACAAGGACCCAGAGCGCTTTTTTTTTCAATAATGTTTTTTATTTTTTGTTACAACAAAAATCAATGTGTGAACAGTGTGGTTCTGTAGTGTCTTACATTTTCATACAAATATGACAATATTCCTCCTATTTAATATAGTTGACAATTTTTCAAATTTGATATTAATACATATAATTGTTAAATTATCAATCTTAATTATTCAATATTACAGTACATTTTTATGTCAGTCTCTATATTCTTAACCTCACTCTTTTTACTACCAATTATATATTAATAATCATATTTGCAGTGTTTACCTAATCATATAATTATAATAGCATTTTACAAATTTATATTAAATTATAAATTCCTATTATCTATCCCCCTATTAATTTCTGAGTATTTATTATATTTAAAAAAGAAAAAATCCCCTGTCTAGTCACATTATAATACCATAACATTCATCATTCTTACTTTTATCAACTTATACAATTCACATAATATCATTATATTTTTATTAAATTTTGGCTTTCATTGTCTTGTATAATACTTCACAATGTTTTCCTTTTTCTTTTAACTCTCATCTCTTATTTCCATTAAAGCTTTGGTTTTTCGCTTCTTAGCTTGTCTCCCATATTCCTCTACTATATTTCCGTTCCTATCTACCACTTTTTGACCTTTCCTCTTAAACATTTATTCCTTATCTATTATGTTCCATTGTCTCATTTTAAAGTTATCTACTCTTATCCCTATTTTTCTCCCTAAGATTTCTCTTTGCAATTCCAATTCCTGTTTAATTTCCTTTATAATACTCTCCTCTTGGTTTACATCAATCATTATATTTATTTTTATTTCCTTTTTATTTTTAGTTCCTCTTTCAGTTGGCTCCTCCTCTTCCTACTTTCTTCTTGTCATTTGTATCTCAATTTCAAGCTCTGAGTTCATGTATTTTATTTTATTCAAAATATTTTCAAATCCTCTTGCCAGTGTATCTTTTATTTCCTGAAAATCAAATGCAATTTCTTTGTAAATTTCACTCATCTTTGTTCTTGTTTCTTTTATTTCTTCCTAGCCAATTGTCCAACTGTCCTTTATCCAAGTCAAAGCCACTTTTCAAACTAAAAAACCAATGTCCAATATCCAAGGATCTTTGTGTCCTGAAATTAATCAATCTAATCTTTTAAATGGTCCAAGGGTGAAATCTTCATACGTCCCTTTACCATTTGAGTCTTATATAGTAACTTTCAGGGGTCTTTCAATAATAAAATACTCACTTTTAATTATCATAACACCAGGTCTTTCCCAAACTTAGGGGATCTGTTTTTTCTTTTGACATAGATGGTGCTCTTAAATCAGCTTTCGCTTTATTCCAATCTTTAAGTCCAATTTTCTGTATTTTAAGATATTAACTTCTTACTCCAGTAGCTAGAATGCAGCCACTTAATATATGTCTGAGTCCACTTTTCAAAATATTCTTCTCAGGGTTATATTTTAAATTAAAAAGGATAGTTCTCACCCAGTTCCACATTGTCACTAACTCCGCTCCTGCGCTCTTCTTAAGTTGAAGCTGTCTCTGGCTGTGTGGTGGCCATTTTGGCTGCCTCTTCTTTGTGTCGTGACTTAGAGAGTAATAGCCTGGGGGCTCTACAGGGAAATTCTCCCCTGGAACTCACAAGGTACCTCTCCTTTGCTTAACCACCCTTCCAGGGTAGGTTTGGCCCCCTCCAGAGCCCACAAACACAGAGAACGCCAGTGCAGGGACAGAGAGCTCCGTTCCCTTGCTACTGGTGTCGCCACAACATTACTTCCAGTTTTTGTACCCAGAGCACTTTTGAAGCCCTAATAGACTCAGGCTGCACCAGATGTTTCATCAACTTGCCCATGGCCCTGACATTAGGGATCAGAGTGAAGAAATTGGCCTACCCAATTAAGTTTGAGCAAGTTGACAGGTCCCTATTGGAGAGAGCCCACACCACCCACCTGATTGAACCAGTGAGGCTAGAGCTAGGAGCACTGAGAATCAATTTGATTTGTAATAGCTCCTAAAATGACAGGGACAGTCATACTAGGTCTATCTTGGCTAGACAAGTGGACTATTCCACCAACTGTCTGGTGGAAAGGAGGCAGCCAGAGGCTAAGAATAGCAAGAGACACCCCAACCCCCTCCACACCAGCATATAGAGGCAGTGTCCACACAGGGAACTCCTCCAATGGTCCCATCAGAACAACTGGCAACCACCTCCAAACAAACTCCAGAGGCTAAAAGGATCCCTAGAGAATACCAGGACCTCGCTGAAGTGTTCAGTGAAACAGAGCAATGTCCAACCCCCCTCTCCACTGTGCAACAGACTGCACCATCAAAATAATCCCCGGGGCCAAGATTTCCAAACCCAAACTGTCCTATTTAAAGAAAAAAAAGATGGAACTATGAGATTATGCACAGACTTCTGGGGGATTAATGGTGTATGCATACACAACCTCTTCCCCCTCAGGAAGGACATGATGTCCCACTTAGACAAAGTCAAGGTTTCCACTAAACTAGACCTCAGAGAAACATATTACCGAGTCCAAATCAGGGAAGGAGATGAATGGAAAACAGCTTTCAACTGCCCCTAGGAAGCTTCCAATTCAAAGTGATGCCTTTTGGACTGCAGGGCCCCCTGGTGGTGTTTATGCAATTGATAAATGAAGTGCTGAATGAGCACCTCTCCAAGGGGGACCCTGTCTACCTGGTGGCATCCTTATCTTTACTGAGACCCTAAAGGGCCACATGCCACATCCCGGGAGGAGGCATTTCCTAACTGATGCCTCTCCCGCATGCCCTAATACAAATGTGAGTGGGAGGAGGTAGTAGACACTATCATCCCTCTTATCCAAACCATGACCCAAGCCACCACCCATCAACAATGCAAGAACTGGCAAGACCAACCCACAAGCCAGTGAACCTCAAAACTGAAATTGAAACATGTCATGGATCCTTGGTTCCATGAGAACAAACATATCTTGACAAAAAGGGAGGACCTAGCATGGAAGGGGGCAAAACACGATGTCCCCAAGTCCCTGTGCACATTCATTCTCCGGGGTAGTCATGATGTCAAATCTACAGGCCACTTTGGGTTCCTAAAAATATTATACCTAGTGAGGAGACAATCCTGGTGGCCTGGCATGAAGAAAGATGTAGACAGCTATGTAAAAAGCTCCACTATGAAAAGGAAACCAGGAAGACCCCCAGATTGCTGCAACAGGTGGCAAAGCCAACGAGACCATGGGAGGAGATCACAATGGATTTTATGGTTGAGCTGCCCCAAAGTGGGGAAATACAGTGATCTGGAATGTGATTGACTTATTCTCCAAGTAGGCACATTTCGTACCCTGCAATGGACTACCCTCAGCCCACTTGCCAGGCTAAAGCTTCCCAGCAAAAAGCTGGGAATTAAGTTCATGGAACCATTCCCCATAATAAAAATTATCAACCCAGTCATGGTACAACTGAAGCTGCCCTGACTACAGGGGAAAATACACCTGGTATTCCACAGCAGCCTCTTAAAACCTGTGGTTGGGTCAACCCTGAGACCACCATCCCGTGAGCCCCTGGATCCAGTGGTCATAGGGGGTCAAACCCATTACAAGGTACAATGCATCCTTGACTCTAGGTAGCATAAATGGGCAACTCCAATACTTGATTAAATGGAGGGGCTACCCTCTATCAGAGGCATCCTGGGTAAAGAGCAGGAGCATCCAAGCTAATTGCCTCATAGCTAGAATCCATGAAAAGGACCCAACCAAGCCTGGGGGGGATCTCACCCTTAAAATGATACAGCTGTATTCAAATTATTTTTGCTTTGCACATGTTTCCTTCAGGAAGTGAGGGAAGCTGAATGTCAACTCATGAAATTTCCTGACCTGCTCCTGAGTTGCCATAGGCAAAGGGATGGGAAATCACACCTCACAGCTGCACCGAAGAATTTACCTCTCAGTCAAAACTCAATACAGCCTGCCAGCTGAACTCAAGGCCATCTCCATGGAGACCTGCAATGGCTGGAGGGAGTGACTTCTACGACCTACAAAATTGCTTCTTTGGGGGAATGTGACTGGTGAGACATTTTCGGAGGAAGGGGAAATAGGATCAGAGGCAAGGTGTGAAGTGGGTGAAATCAGAGCTGGCTTCACCTAGGTACTGCCAACATGGTGCTCCTAAGAAACAGATGGATTTTTATTGCTAGATAGCTTGAGACTCTCATTTTTGTTAGGGCATTGGTCAGAACTTGACACCTGCAATATTTCTAGTTCTTAGAAATATAGAGGTCAGAGAAAAAATTAAAGTCCATTAAAAAAAAACCACACCATTCTCCCAAAATGGACAAGTGAATCTCTGCTTTACATCCTTCAATCTGTTCTAAATGCTTGGCATTGCATTGCAAGGATTCTAAAAGAGGACGGTGAATTTTCATTATCTTCAATCATCTGGATTTAAGCCAATTAATAAATTACTTTTATTCAACAGTATTTTTAGACTAGATATCAGCAATTGTTTCTTTATACTTGGCAGGGTTGCCTGTTAATTCTCAAAGTGGTTTCAGAAGAATTTTATGGTCACAAAAACAAATTTGGAGGGAGGCGGGTCCAGCTGCTGAGCCAACTGGTTGTGCAAAATGGCTTTCTGAAACGCACAGCCATTCTTTACCTGTTCAACTGGCTCCATGGGGAGTTTTTGGAGCCACTATCTCCTGGAGGGGAACTGGAAAGAACGTTTGGCGGAGTGAGTTTCAGGCAGAGGTCGAAACTTGAAGGCTGAGGAGGTCTGGATGATCGAGGGAAGGAGGAAAGTGGCCACAATGGCCACTACAGAGGCTTGACAGCTGGACAACAAAAGTGGTGAAGAGGCAGAACAATGGAGCAACTGGAGCTGGCAAAAAGGAACCTTGATGTGAAACGTGAGTGAATCTGGGAGAAAGAGCTTTCCAGAGGATTCCCCAAAGAATCAAAAAAGAAAAAAAGCCCAAGTAGATAGAGGGAGGAGGCCTCTCTCAGATAGCAATGAAGAAGACCTGGGGCAAAATTAGGAATTCCAAATTAAATTAAATTAAGAATAAAAGAACTGTACAACATGAAGTGAGACTGTGTTAATTTAAGAGATTTTGGCTGGAGTTTTTTTTTTTTTTTTTTTGCAGGACTATGAAAGATTGGTAACAACCTTTAATAAGAGGAAATTGACTAACAGGCAGAGCTGACTGACAATGACAGAGCTGTTTTGGCACAGAACTCCATTATAGAAGAAGCATAAGAGAGACATCTGCTATTTGTTAATTTTTTTAAAAAGGAATCTATTGTTATGGCTCGCTGGCAGCCTGTGCAGACGGCAGTGGAATCAGATAGTGGGGAAGAATGGGGACCAGTCTGGAAGTCTGGGGAGCACTCGGATGAGGGTCCTGGGTCCGAAGCAAAGATGGGACCAGGATCATCTGGGAGTTGTATGCTGACTCCAGAGCCTCCAGAGTGGCAGCAGCGAGGCACAGGAACAAGGGGAGTCTATTCCCCTTGTATTTGTAAATCTATCACCAATATTGATAACAAACAAGGAACCATAGACTGTCGATAGTAGAATTGTTAGTTTTTTAATCATCTTCTTTTTTTTCTATTTCGTTTTTTTCTTCTTCTGTGTTGTGTTTGTTTGATATTTTGGTTTTGTAATCAATAAAGTTTGTTTGAAAAAAAAAAAGACAAGATGCCACAACTTACTGAAAGAAATTCATGTTAGATTTGTAAAAAAATCAATCAGAGACAAGATTCATCACAGAACAAGAGATGATCCATTAGAGTATAGGGAGAAACAGCTCATAGTATTGAACAAGTGCCAAAAAGAATCAGGGACCTATGAAAACCATATCAATTTCTGACATCTAAACTGACCAGAGAGAACATCAATTTTAGATGGTTGACTCCAGAGGGAATAATGATTATATAACAGGAGAAGATAATTAGAGTAGACACCCTGGAAAAAGTAGAGTAGTTCTACAAAGAGATTTTTGGCAGTGAAGATGTAATAGAAGAAAGAGAAGTAGAAGAAGAAAGAGAACAAGAATCAAGAGTATTGGTCAGAGAAGAGAAAGAAATACAAGTGAGAGAAAGGGGAAATGAAAAAAGAGAAGAAATCAAAAGTAAAGAGAGAAAGAAAAGAGAATTGAGAGAAGAATTAAAAGAAACCAGAACAAGGGGTATAAAAACTAGATATAAGTAAGAGATAAGTTAGTGATTAATGTAATTAATTAGGCTGTTTGTTGCTTAGCAAAATTATTTGATTAGAGTGATATGAATAATCGACTGATTGCTTTTTAGTAATAAGTAACCTTACTTTTGATTTGTTCTCTAACATATCAATTAACATTTATTAATTACCAACAGTCATTAAGTAACTGTTTATACCTATCACATTAACTAGCTATTGTAATTGTTTAATGTACTATTGCCATTGACCATGCCAGCCAAAAACTCTAAACCAAAACAAAAGAAAAATATCTCTACCAGTAACCTCCCAGACTCCTGCACATGTTTCAGATGTCTTGAAACCATCAATGAAAGCGAAATTAACATCAAATGCTGCCTATGCAACAATCAAGCCCACCCTGCCTGCTTAAACACAAACAAAAGCCTAGCTGATATTGTTAAAAATTCAGATATATTCTTTTGTCTATGTCCATCACGTTTTCCTAAGCTAAACAAACTGAGTACCCTGCCTGACAGAATTGAAAGCATAGAATCCCTCATTCACTCAGTAGAACAATGCTTAGCAACACGTTTTGAAACAACTACACATTCAAGCCTAATCTCTCTTTAAAAAAAAATACAGCACAGATAAGTGATTACCTATCAGCTCAAAATCAAATCCCACAATTACCACAACCACTACCTCAACTACAATCACAACTACAACCAAAAATAACCACCAAACAACAACCACAAACAATTACTATCCCATCAAATAATTCCACAAATTATATCACCTTACTCATCAGAGACACCATGGAATGTGAACAGAAATGTCCAAATGCCATCTTATTTGGTCTCGAAGACACCAAAGAATCAGACGACATCACCAAAGTTTGTGATATCATAAGGAACTCAAATACTACAAACATCTCTTCTGCAGATATCATTGAAATAACCAGAGATGGCCCTGGGTGCAAATACAATGACAGCTCTGTGGCCCCAAGATTTTGTAGAGTTGTTTGCAAAAATGAGTCCAGCAAACGCATATCCATTCATACAATAAATGACATTGCAATCCCACCCATAAAAAACTTTGCTCAAGACCAGACTTATCCATACTGCAAAGAATCCACTCCTGTGAACTCCGCGCAGAACTCAAAAACCATCTAGACAATGGAGAAAAGGACCTGTACATTGACTACCATGCTGATTGCATCAAAAGAAAGTCCCACAACCCACAACTCCACATCCAACTCCACCCCGTCCAATGCAACATCAATCCAAACTAGGCATGCAGGCCCCTAACTACCTCTATTCCAACCACAATTGGCCTTAAATGCAAGCTACTCAATGCAAATAAATAAAATACCTGAATTTCTCCTCTTACTAAATATGGCTAAATTCAACATCATATTTGTCTGTAAAACATGGCTCAACGCATCTCTCCCTGACTCCATTACCACAGTAATAGACTATCATGTTTACCCATCTGATTGTGAAATCTGTAGAAGAGGTCGTGTTGCTAACTTCTATAAAAAGTCCCTACATCTAAAAAATATTTAAGTAACCCAGGAGCTTGCTATTCTTGAGACCATCATCTGTGAACTGTCCTTAAATATCACATTTTGGTTCTTACTATGTTACAGAGCCCCTGATCATGACATCAAACATAAAAACAAGCTAAATACACTACTAACATGGGCAGCATCCTGCCCACATGCTTTTATCTTTCTTGTTGACTTTAATCTGTCTCATATTAACTGGACCCTTAACGAATGTACAACAGAACCCTCACTTGCAACCTTCTACAATGCAGTAACAAATCTGGGACTAGAACAACTAGTAGCCAACAACACTAGATTTAACAACTGCCTTGTTCTCATCTTCTGCAATAGTTTTAATTCACTTTACAGAATACAAATTAAAGAACCCTTTTCCAACAGTGATCACAGCATGATTGACTTTTGTCTCAACATACATCCACACAAAAATCAACACAACGATGGGATCCCCAATTATAACTTCAAAAAAGGCAACTATGATCTTATAAATAACGATCTCTCATCCCTTGATTGGCAATTTCTATTCACTGAATGCAGTACTGTACATATTTTTACTTGAAGTCAAAAGAGTCATCAAACTATATGTACAAATAACAACTCCCCAAACCAGAAAAAAACAAATTACCCATAACAATAAGGAAGCTTCAATCCAAAAAGAAATCACTTTGGCAGAAAAACAAATCTGGTCACGTTGCCAACTTCAAAAGCCAATATAAAAATTTATGCCACTAAAAGACTGAATGCACCAATTATCACATTAAACAAGAGGAAAACCTACGCACCAATTCCACCCGCTCTTTCTACAATTTTGTAAACAACAAACTAACAGACTCAAGGTCCATCCCACCCCTGAAAGGACCTAATGGTAAAGACTGCAACGACAACACCATTAAAGCCAACATCTTTAACACATTCTTTGGCTCAGTATTTGTAAACAGCAATGGATCATGCCCAGTATTTCCTAGTCAAACCACAGACAAGTACAATGATCTTAGACATATCCATTTTACAGAAGAAAATGTTGAAAAAGCACTACGCAATCTAAAACCATCTCTATCTATTGGACTGGACAGAATATGTGCCTACTTCTTTAAAAAGCTATGCACTGCCATAACTAAATCTCTAAGCATAATCTTTGAAAAATCTTTCAGGACCAGGTCCTTGCCCAAACTATGGTCACAAGCCACCATCATCCCCATCTTCAAAAAGGGAGACCCCAGCCTAGTTGAAAATTACAGACCAATCTCTTTATGCTGCGTCACCTGTAAAGTCATGGAATCAATTATTAACCAATCCATCATCCTCCACTTAGAGACAAACCTACTCTCTAATAAACAATTTGGTTTTAGGAAAAAACTATCATATAATCTGCAACTCTCACACTGCAAAAACATATGGACTACACAACTCGATCAGGGCAAAGCAATTGACGCAATCTACATAGACTTCTGTAAAGCCTTTGATTCAGTGGTACACAACAAACTACTCCTAAAACTAAAATCTTATGGTATCTCTGGACACCTGCATAACTGGATAGAAGCATTTCTGTCAAACAGACAACAAATGGTCAAAAGTGGGAGTGTCCTATCAAATTCTGTACCTGTCAACAGTGGTGTCCCCCAAGGCAGTGTTCTAGGACCAACTCTTTTCATACTCTACATAAATAACCTCTGTGATCATATTAAGAGCAACTGCATTCTCTTTGCTGATGATGTAAAGCTATTCAACACCACAGACAATACTGCTACCCTTCAAAAAGATCTTGACTATGTATCAGAATGGTCAAACAAATGGCAACTTCAAATCTCAACAAATAAATGCTCTGTCCTACATATTGGCAAAACAAAATCAGAAAATAAAATACAGACTGAATAGTCAAGACCTTGTTGATGATCCAAATTCTGTCAAGGATCTTGGAGTACTCATCTTTAACGATCTAAGTGCTAGATTCCACTGTAACTACATAGCCAAAAAGGCGTTAAGAGTTGTTAACCTAATATTACATAGCTTTTTCTCTGGTAATCTTACACTAATAACTAGAGCATACAAAACATTTGCTAGACCAATACTCAAATACAGCTCATCAGTCTGGAGCCCACATTACATATCTGATATTAACACAGTTGAGAAAGTCCAGAAATATTTCACAAGAAGAGTTCTCCATTCTTCTACTCATTGTAGAATACCTTATGCCACCAGACTTGAAATTCTAGACCTAGAAAACCTAGAACTATGCCTCCTTCAGTCCGATCTAAGTATAGTATATAAAAGCATACATTGCAATGTGCTACCTGTCAATGAATACTTCAGCTTCAACCATAACAATGCAAGAGCAAACAATGGATACAAACTCAAGGTTAATTGCACCAAACTTGATTGCAAGAAATACGACTTCAGCATCAGAATGGTCAATGTCTGGAATACTCTACCTGACTCTGTGGTTTCTTCTCCAAACCCCAAAAACTTTAACCTTAGACTGTCTACTATTAACCTCACCCCTTTCCTAAGAGGTCTGCATAAGAACACCAATGTGCCTACCATCCCTATCCTATTGTTTCTTTTATTTTTTATTTTTCTTATATGTATCCATGTATTCATAACTATGTTTTTACTTATACCTATTATCTTGTAAGCAATTGACAAACTAAATAAATAAATGAATAAATAAATAAATATAGAATGCAGGAAGAAATATGGATGTTATCATTGAACATAAATGGGCTGAATTCACCTCAAAAAAGGGAAAAAAAACTTTTAATAAACTCAATAAAATGAACCTGGATATAATAGAGATCCAAGAAATACACATAAAAGAACAGCACAAATACCGATTGGACTACCCCAAATTGGGAAACATGTTTACATCACTATTACAATACAAAAAAAGAGGGGTAGTAATATATATTATTATATTTACAGCAAAGTAAATTTATAAAGACAATGAAGGCAGGATATTGATTGTAGAAACAATACTAAATAAAAAACGAGTGATGTTAGTAGAATAGCGGATTAGAACAGTTTTATAAGAAACTACATAACATTATACAAGAGATAGAATGTGGCCATATTTGTATTATGGGGGATTTCAATGCGATAACTAACCAAAAAAAATAGATTACAAAAACAACAGAGAACGAAAAGGAATTAGAAGAATATTACCCAAACCATTTTTTAAGATGGCAGAGGAACTGGGAATTCAAGACATTTGGAGAGAAAGGAATCAAAAGAAAAGCCTGTACACATACTATTCAAGCAGGCACCAATCATGGTCCAGAACTGACATGATTTGGATGTTGATGGAACTACAAGAGGTGGAGGAGGCAGAAATAGATACCAATATTTGGGCTGACCACAATCCATTGAAAATTACATGGAAGGGGAAGAAAAAGAGAGGCAGGTGGATCCTAAAGAGATCAGTCCTAAATCACAAAGAATTTAAATTGAGGATGGAAGATGTTTGTTCTTCCAAGATAATAAGAAGGAGGACATGAATATACAAAATCTATGGTATACCATGAAAGCATATATGAGGGGTGTGGCTATAGGATATATGGCAAAATAAAATAAAAAGAAGAAGCAACTAGAAAGTTTAGAAGATGAATTCAGAAAATTAGAACTACAAAGAGAGCCACAGAAAGGAACCTTAAAACAACAAATGGAATTAGTCAAATATAAAATGAACATTCTTGAAAAAGGAGAGCTAGCACAACAAATAAAAAGGAATAATCAAAATTTCTTTGAAAACGCCAACAAAACAGGGAGATGGTTAGCACATAAACTGAAAAAAGAAAAAAGCTAGATTAGCAAAGTACAAAATGAGGAAGGAATTATGTGTTATTAAAGCAAAGAGAAGAATAAAATAGTTCAAGATTATTATGAAAAGTTATATGATGACGATGAAGATATTACAGTGTCTGAAGAAAGTAGTGTTTCATATTAGCATACTCGAAATACCCTTTTCTGATTGGCCCAGAGACGCTGCACAGTGATTGGTCCAAGTAAACTATTATGATTGGCTCAATAGGAATCAACCGCGATTGGCCAGGCTGATCGTGGGAGATTCAAAGAGCCATCATTGCGAGCCACAAGCAATCCCTATATGAAGGGCTGCTGCGGCTCTGAGGTCAAGCACAGATCTATACAAAAAATAAAGAGCTGAAAAGTCACACTGCTCTCGAGTCTCTTTTCCCACGATCTTGCACTGGCGATGAGGATGGGATTCTGAGACAAGAGACCAGCTGAGCACGTGGTGACCAGAACTGACCAACTGACGAGATGGCCGGCAGCAACTCGCCACCCACACCTTTCGACCAAGCGGCAGAGGACTGGAAATCGTATATCAATCGGTTCCTCATGTTCCTCGAAAGCAACAACCTGCAGGACATGACTGACCAGAGGAAGAGAGCCGTGTTCCTGACACACTGCGGGCCCGCAGTGTTCAAAATGGCCAAGGCATTGGCAAAGCCTGGGGACGTTAAACAGATGGTATGGGCCGACCTGGATCGGTTGCTGCGGGCCCATTATGCACCAGCCATCCCAAATCTCGTCTGGAGGCAGGAGTTTTACAGATGGGACCAGAAAGAAGGGGAAAGCGTCGGAGATTTCGTGATGGCGCTAAGGAACATTGGAGGTGCATGTGGGTTTCCAACATGGACGAAGCCATGGGAGACCGCATGGTCCTTGGGCTAAGAGACCCCACAATCCAGAGCCATTTGCTGACCCGGCCAGACATCACGGCCGCAGAAGCCATAGCTGAGGCCACCGCAGCTGAAACCGTGAAAAAGTCAGCAGTCGCCATGTGGCAAATGAACGCAGTCACACAGCAAACACCAACGGAAGCAAGCCAGCCCCAGGAGAAGAGATCAGAGGGGAACCAAAAAGCCACCAGCATGACTGCATACCATGAGGACTTTGATTCCCCCTCTGAGACTAATGACGAGGAGGAGGAAATACACAGACTCCAATCAGAACGAGACAGATGGGAAAGGAGAGGTTGTAAGTTGGGGTTCCAGTGCGCCGGGTGCAGAGGAGACCACCCCCGTTCCGAGTGCTGGTTCCTAGATACTATCTGCCAGCACTGTGAGAAATGGGGACACATTGCTACGGTCTGCCGTAATAAGAAGGGTTACAGCCCGAGGTGACGAGACAGCACCCCCCCCAGGACAAGAGACAGGCACACAGAAAGCCGATGGAGCCGTGACAGCAAAAGCAAGCAACTCAACCAGGCCCACTGGAAGGAGGAAACCCATCAAACGATCACCATGAGGCACTCAAGCACGACCAATGCCCAGAAGGTGCATGTACAGGTCGGTATCGAAGGCCAGCAGTGCAGCATGGAGGTCGACTCCAGTTCCTACCTATCCATGGTGTCCTGAAACATGATAAAGCGCCTGGTACCCAGCGTACGAAAAGGCTAGCTAGAGAGCCAGAGACTGACCCTGAAGGACTACCAGGGAAATCGGATTCCCATAGTGGGAGTCGGCCATTTCCAAATAACCTTCAAGGAACCCTCGGAAATCCTACCTTTGACCATTGTGGACTGGAATCGCCCAAGTCTGCTGGGACTGGTTCGAGCCCCTAGGGATCGGAGTGACCGGCATACACAGCATCACCGAGATGGACTGGGAGGAGAAACTGATTAAGGATTTCCAGGACATGTTCAACGGGGAAAAACCAGGGGTCCCCAATTTCATTCAGTTTAAATCCTAACATAGCTCCCATCCATTTAAAGCCCAGGCGGGTCCCTTTCATGCTCAAACTGAAGATCAATGAGCAATTAGACAAGCTCATCGCACAAGGGGTACTGGAACAGATAGACCACGCACGCTGGGAAACCCTGATAGTAACCCCAATAAAGCCAGACAGGTCCATGAGAATCTGCGGAGACTATAAGGCCACCCTCAAGCACGCATTATAGCAGAGTGCATACCCTGTTCTGGTGGTACAGCATCTCCTACACTCACTGGGGGGAGGAAAAGTCTTCGCAAAGCTCGATCTGGCACAGGCATACCAGCAACTGCCAGTCGAACCCGAGACAGCAGAGGCACAGACCATTGTGCCCCACAGGGGGGCGTTCTGTTGCAAAAGACTCCAATTCGGAGTCAGTGTGGCTCCAAGGTTGTTCCAGAGCCTGATGGAACGGCTGTTACAAGGAATAAAGGGGGTGGTGCCCTATTTCAATGATGTGCTGGTGTCTGCCAAGGATAAAAATCAATTAGAAAGCCACCTCAGAAAAGTCCTGCAGAAATTTAAAGAGACAGGACTTAAAGTAAAAAAAGAAAAGTGCCAGCTATGCACCGAAAAAGTAGAATTCCTGGGGTACCTAATTGACAAGAATGGAATCCACCTCACCGAGAAAAAAATTAAAGCCATCAAAGAAGCCCCCAGACCACAGAACAAAACAGAACTGCAGGAATTCCTAGGACTCATTAACTTTTATAATGTTTTCTTGCCACAGAAGGCAACGATGGAGGAGCCTCTACATAGACTATTAGATAAGATAGAGACCTGGTCCTGGGGCAAGCGGGAAGAAACCGCATTTCAAAAAATAAAAGACCTGCTGACATCTGAATCAGTTCTTATACAATATAACGAAACCCTACCGTTAACCGTGACCTGTGACGCATCACCATTCGGCATTGAAGCCATCCTAAGCCACACACTACCGGACGGGAGAGAAGCGCCAATCGTGTTCTACTCCAAGACATTGTCCAGGGCAGAGAGGAACTACATCCAGCTGGACAGGGAGGCACTAGCAGCGATTACCAGAGTAAAGCAGTTCCATGAATACCTGTACGGTAAGACTTTCCCCCTCATTACCGATCATAAACCACTTCTGGGAATACTGGCGGGGAACAAGGCCACCCCAAACATTTTGTCACCATGGATGACAAGGTGGTCTGAGTTCCTTGCCGCCTACAACTACCAATTAATCCACCGGCCAGTGAAAAGCATATCACACGCTGACGCACTGAGCCGCTCCCCCCTCCCTGACCTGGAAGACGACCCAGCTCCCACCACATCCATACTTCAGATAGAAACATTACCCAACTTAACCTTGACCATGCCAGACATTGCCAAAGAAACCGTCAAAGACAAGCAACTGGCATAAGTTTTAAACTGGGTGGAAAAGGGGTGGCCAGAAACCGATGACAGCGAGAGGTTCAAAACCTTCTGAAATCAACAAATCAAACTATCTACACAAAAGGGATGCATAGTTTGGGGGGACAGAGTTGTAATTCTGAGAAAAATACAAACAAGGTTGTTGGACATGTTACATGAGGCACACCCAGGGATCGTCAAAATGAAATCCTTGGCCAGGAGTTATGTCTGGTGGCCAGGGATGGACAAAGACATTGAGGCATGGGTGGCAACATGCGGCAAATGCCAGAAATCCAGGCCTAACCCCCCTTCCGCTCATTCCCTCGAGTGGAAGACACCTAGGGGCCCCTGGTCACGAGTCCATATAGATTTCGTGGGAGCTACGAAGGGACATACATTTTTAATAACTGTCGATGCTTATTCAAATTGGCTGGAGGTCAGCGTCATGCAATCAACAACAACAGAAGCCATCATCAAACAACTAAGAAAACTTTTCGTGACCCATAGATTATCAGACTTGCTAGTTTCAGACAACGGGCCGCAATTCACGGCATTGTTGTTCGAAAAATTCCTAGCTGAATGAGTCATACAACATGCCTTAACAGCGTCTTTCACCCAGCAGCGAATGGAAGGGTGGAACGAATGGTTAGGTACACCAAAGACACATTAGAAAAAATGGACACGGAGGACATAAAAGACAAAATAAATAAAATGCTGATGATACAACACATAACACTCAGCACATCTACAAACAAAAGCCTAGCAGAACTCCTGATGGGCAGGAAACTACGGTCACAATTAGACAGACTGCACCCAACATACAACGCCAAAAAAAACACCAGACTCTTCCAGTAAATCCTGCACATTTACACCAGGGGATTTAGTATATGCCAAAAACTTTATGGGAGACCCACTCTGGATACCAGCCAAAATAACCCAGGTAACGGGGCCCCGGTCGTACCAGCTGGAAACCGAAGACGGAAGAAGCTGGAAACAACACATCGACCAACTGAGGTCGAGAACAACCGAGAAAAACACCGACAACACGGGCACCACACAAATACCAAAAATAGATGATAATAAAAAACCCAGAGGGGGGTAGAACCCCCAAACACTAACCAAAAGGGAGGGGAAAACCCTCTGAGAGCACAACAACAAACTGAACATCCCCAACCAACACCAATAGGCAAGAAAATAAACCAACACTACTTACTGGCAGATGACTTCGGCAGAAGGGAACCGGCAGCAGATTACCAATGTGAAGCCTCTCCTGGAAGAAGCACCCAAGCCAGCTCAACCAGCCCGGAAAGACCA
>NW_020769390.1:3869084-3905875 GCF_900518735.1 Pseudonaja textilis
CTCCTGGAAGAAGCACCCAAGCCAGCTCAACCAGCCCGGAAAGACCAGACAGGAGCGGCAGAGCCGCGGACTCGACCAACCCAGGTAGACCAGGAGGGAGCGGCAGCAGTAGGCCTGACTCACTCTTCCAGGAGGTTCCATCGAAAAGGACAGGAACGACAATGATCCCGTCCGAACCAGCCGAAGGCAACAACACAACTGAGCTGCACAGGTCAAGTAGACACGTTAAAAGCCCCGCCTACTTATGGGACTATGTTACATAGGTTGGACTGAATGAAGAGGGGAGGGGTGTTCCATATTAGCACACTCGAAATACCCTTTTCTGATTGGCCCAGAGACGCTGCACAGTTATTGGTTCAAGTAAACTATTATGATTGGCTCAATAGGAATCAACCGTGATTGGCCAGGCCGATCACGGGAGATTCAAAGAGCCGTCATTGGTTGCGGGCCACGAGCAATCCCTATATGAAGGGCTGCCACGGCTCCGAGGTCAAGCACAGATCTATACAAAAAATAAAGAGCTGAAAAGTCACACTGGTCTTGAGTCTCTTTTCCCGCAATCTTGCAAGTAGAATTGCCAAAACTTTCAGAAGAAATAAAAGATATGCTAAATGCAGACATAAAATTGTCAGAACTGAAATACTGAAGAAAACAGAAAAATAACAAAATGGCAGGCCCTGATGGACTACCAGTAGAAATATATAAAGAATTCCAGGAACCACTGGGTCAAATATTATTAGAAGTGTTCAATGCAGTTTTAAAAGAAGCAAAAACACCAGTATCATGGACCAAATGAAACACAGCATTAATACCAAAAGAAGGTGCAGATTTAACAATGATCAAAATTGTAGACCCATATCATTATTGAACTCAGTTTATAAAATATTTATGGCAATAATTGCGGAAAGACTTAAAAGATTCTTAAATGAATTTATACATGTCAATCAAAATGGATTTCTCCCCAAAAGACAATTATGTAACAATATGAGAACGATATTGGACATTTTAGAAAACTATGAAGTTCATTGTGACAAGCAAGTAGCATTGATATTCCTCGATGCACAAAAAACCCTTGATAACATAAATTGGAATTTCATGTTAAATAGCTGAATTATATGGATTTTGGTGAAAATTTTATTAATATATTTAGAGCTACATATAAACAAAAGGCAAGAGTAATAGTATTTCTCTCCATGGCCTGCTGTAGAGACCCTATCTTACCCTCCACCTTCGATAAATCCGCTTTCATTTCAGCCTTCAGTTTCCCCATCTCATCTTTCAATTCGCTTATATCTGCTCTAGTTTCCTTGTGATTTTTAATCATCATTTCTTGCATTTTAGATATAGCTTCCTGCAAGGATAATATGGAAGTTTGTATATTAATGTTGGGGACATTAGGCTGCTTTTCCCCTGTTAAAGACTCCTCGATAGTTTTTTGAGTTGTTGGTGGGGTGGATGTCAACGTAGTCGATAGGGTCGGGATAGCCTTCCTTCCTGTTTTTAAGGCCATAGTTGTTGTGTATGTCATCTCTCTAAATATTTGTTTTTGTTGATGCACAATTTTATATATATTATCCCAAATCACCATTCAGTATTTGGGTCCTGTATTTGAAAGTCTATTCACGTATTTCAATTTAATATCTCACTCCACAGTCTTTTCCCCTATATCATAAATAGATATCTGCAACAATATTCTAGTCTATGTAATAAGAGAATTGGTCAGCAATAGTACATCAATTAACACTTTAAGGCATTAATCTTAAATGTCTTAAGTAGTCTAAATAATTTATAAATAGATTATATCAACAAAGTTTATCCCTTTTTGCTATTAATACTTACAACAGTAATCTCTTAACTCTATAATAATAGTATATCCTCCTTCCCCCCCCCCCAAGTAAGTAGAATTATGTAAGGTATTTAGAAGATACAATAGGGAGGCAGGGGGCAAGACAATAAGAGAAAAGGTAGAAGAGAGATTACCACAGCTTCAGAAAATCAACAAACAAACAGCAAGGAAGTCATCTTAAAGAGAAAATAGTGCCAACTTAGTAAACTTAAGTAGTACCACGTAATAAAAAAAGCAAGTTGGGTGAACTAAAGGTCCATCTTCCAGCTAGAGGATTCTTTTCAGCCTTCCAATCAGCAGATGGTGTAATGTGCTGACTAATCTGCAGTCCCAAAACCGTCTTTCCCAGCCTTCTGTTCGCCTCTGCCTTCTTCCTCTTGCTGCTTCTTCTTTCTTTGCTTTCCAACTTTTAAATCAACATACAAATCTTCCAAAGTCCAATATAATGCTCAATTTGTCTTCTCCACAATATTAAGTAGATGTAATAGTCATGTTGTGCTCAGATCTGAGGATTCAAAAGACTCAATCAATGTCAATATTCTTTCACCTCCGTCGCCTCCCTCTTCTCAAATAAAGTCAAAAAGAAAGGTCCAAAAGTCAAATAAAGCCCCTCACCAATTCCGGACCTCCGATCTCCGGGTTTTAGCAATCTCCCTCTTTTCCCAGAGCTTCCCCTTCACAGGGTAAAACTGTGTTTTCCTTTTGTGCTTAGGCTTTTCCGCTCTCCATTATAATCTTTCCATTTTCCCAACTGCTTTTCTGGCCGCTCTCCGCCCGACTTCCGAGAGGTGCTAATCACAACCAGGAGAGAAGAATTTGTGCTATCATTCTTCTGTCATTCTGCTCCCTTCAGTCTTCAAAGAATCCAAGTTATAAACCGTTTCTCTGTTCCTGTTACTCGATCTCGCAGGCTGTCACTGCTTTGCTTATTCACTCAAGTGGCAGACCGGATTGGAAGCCGCCATAGAATGACAGCTTACTCTTTTGCGCCGGGCTCGGGAGCTTCCCTCTTCACTGTCGGGGGGTTGCCTTCCCCCCTCTGCAGCTCGAGGATCTCCACGTTGACACGGACCTCTCCGGGGTTCGTGTATCCCTGGGGGATCGCTCCTGATGCCAGAAAAGGTGTTCGAAGCCTGCACCAGACTTCTTCACCTCCGTTCTCCCTGTCCTGCCACCCTGTACCTCGGCAAGAGTAATAGTAAATGGAGAAGTAATGCGAAGCTTTAGAATTAGGAAAGGCACAAGACAAGGATATCCGCTATCACCATTATTGTTTATACTAACATTAGAAGTGCAAAAAAGAATAATTAGGAAAGACAAGCAAATTAGAAGGCTATATATTAAGAAAGGAACTTATAAATTACAGACATTTGCTGATGACCTTGTATTTATTATAGAGGAACCACTAAAATCAGGCCCCAAGGCTTATGGAAGTACTGGAGGAGTATGGGGAAGTAGTGGGATTAAAAATAAATAAAGTTAAAACTAAAATGATAGTTAAAAACATGTTAAATTCACAGAAAAAAAAGATTTGGCTGACAAGAAGAAAGCAAAATACTTGGGAATACAACAATATAACAGCAAGGTGTACAACAACTAAAGAGGATAATTATATTAATTTGACCAACCAAATAAAGAAGAAATTAGAAAGATGGAAAAAGCTGCAACTCTCTTTATGGGAAGAATTGTAGCAATAAAAATGAACATTCTACTGAAAATACTTTTTCTTTTCCAAAATATACCAATAAAATTAGAGAAAAATATTTCAAAGATCTGAATAAAACAACATAGAAATTTATTTGGCACGGGAGGAAACTGAGAATTAAATTAAAACTATTACAAGATGCTAAAGAAAGAGGGGTTTGGTTTGCTTGACTGGGAGCTGTATTACGTAGCTGCTATACTAAATTGGGTACAAGAGTGAATAAAATTTAAAAAATAGGAAGTTAGTAACATTGGTAGGACATGATTTACAATTAGGATGGCACACCTTTTTATGGGATGAAAGATATAAAGCCCACCAGAACTTCCAAAGGCATGATGTAAGAAATGCTTTATGGATAAAAATTAAACAGCAAAATTACATAAAGACCCCAGCATGGCTCTCAACACTAGAAGCATTAGTGCATCCAAATTTTATGAACCTGGGAAAAGTTATTATGTACAAAGAATTATTAAATGAAAAGGGGGAACTAAAATCCAGACAAGAATTGATAGAAGAAGGGATACAACTTGAATGGTGGGCATACTTGCAAATCCAATCAAGATATAAGAAAGATAAGAATGAATGGGATATACAGAGAGAATTGATGGCATTGGATAAGATACTATTAGGAACAGAGGAAAAAGCAATTAAGAGAAAATACAACTATTTACTAGAATATAAAATGGAGGAGGAGCAAGTTAAAGAAATAATGATAATATGGGCAAAGAATTTTGGTTACAATATTGAATTAGACAATTGGCAAAAGCTATGGGAAAGAAATAGAAAACCAACACTGGCAACCTCATATAAAGAAAACCAATATAAAATGTTTTACAGATGGCACCTCCCTCCAACTAGACTGGCCAAAACAAGTAAAAGTATATCACCACAATGTTGGAAATGCAACATGGAGATAGGGACATATTATCACATGTAGTGGAAATGCATAAAAGCAAAAAAGTACTGGTGGAAAATAAAGGTATGGATGGAAGAGATGGTTAGCCAAAAAGTAGAGTTTAGATCAGAAATGTTCCTATTGGGAATTATAGATGAGAAGTACAGCAAAGGAACAACATATTTAACGTTATATATAATAACTGCTGTGAGATTGGTTTATGCCTAAAACTGGAAGAATGAAGACACCCCTATAGAAAGCGAAATAATAAGAAAAACATTAGTCTGTGCAGAGATGGACAGACTAACTCTAGAAATTAAGGATAAGGGTGAGACAAAGTATTATGAAGTCTGGAGTAAAAAGTATCAATGGCTGGAGTCAAGGGAAAAAAGAAATTGTTGATGCTTTATAGGAATGAAAGTAAAAGTTTTGTAAATTAAAGAAAATGAAATATAATGGACAAATATGATATGATGTGAATATAAAGATCACAAAGAGAAAAAAGAGATGGATAAGAAGCAAGGTTGTAAATATGTATATAAATGCAAATAGAAACAAATATGTAACTAGCATTATATCAACAACATAAGGAAAAAGGGGAAATTAACTGTTATATTTATTTCTATTTTATAGTTTGTATGGCCAAAAGGATGACCAAGAAAGTTGCACTGTGTTCAACTGTTTTTAATATATATATATATATATATATATATATATATATATATACATATATTAAAAACATATATATATGTGTGTGTGTGTGTGTGTGTATATATATTAAAAACATATATATATATATTCTTAAGTTTTCGCGGGTACTTACATGTATGGTATTCAGCTTTGTTCGGGTATTTTCCCACGTCATTATAGTTGTGCTTTTAAAGTTGTAGCAACATTTCGGCAGAATCTCATCTGCCATCATCAGGCTTCTGTATTGTGTTCGTCTGTGAGTCAGACTTTCACAGCCATTTCAGATATATGTATGTATGTATGTATGTATGTATGTATGTATGTATGTCTAGGTGTCTTCAGGTCTTTTCCCGTGTAAGATTAAGAGTATCTTGGCGATGTTTTGGCGAGGTCCCACTCACCATCCTCAGGCTGGTGCTTTCAGCTTTGTGCCAGTGCAAGCAGTGTGTGATTGGAGCTGCCGTCTCTCTATAAATACTGGTGGGGGGGCTAGTGTGCTGGGCTGGTTGGCTGTGCTGCTGCCTCTTGATTGGTTGATGGAGTTGATGTTGGTATAATGGACTGTGTGATGGCCTTGCGAGTTTTGTTGTCGAGATATCCTGGATCTTGTGCTGTAATCTCCTGGGTTGTTTGTTTTGTAGTGATCTTTTTTCCATTAGCCTCCCGTGTTTTAATGGCTTGGGTAATGGGTTGTGTGATGGGCTTGAGAGGTCTTTTGTTGTGGTATCCTGGGTCCTGTGTTGTAATCTCCTGGGTCGTTTGTGTTTTGATCTCTTTTCCATTAGTCTCCTGTGTTGTAACCGCTTGGGTAATGGGTTGTGTGATGACCTTGTGAGTTTTATTGCTATGGTATCCTTGGTCTTGTGCTGTGATTTCCTGGGTCGTTTGCTGTGTTGCAACTCATTTGCATATATATATATATATATATGTATGTGCAAATGTGGAAAAATTCTCTGGGTGTGGATCACCCTTACATTTATTTTAACTTTGTTGTCCCATTGAATATCATACTATAGTATTATGTCCACCTCCCTTACAATGTCCACCTCCCTTAGAATTTAGTCTGAGCAATCCAGTGTAAATTGTAAAACAGCTTTAAATTAAAACCAGTAGTAGAAATTAAACTTCTCAACTGAAGGGTAATAAGTCTTGTGTTCATTATATGTAAGGCATAAAAAAGAAATGAAATGAGTTCACATTTATTTCATTATGCAGGCTTTGCAGGACTTCAGGGTGTAAAACGTACGGGGAAAAACAAGTAGCTATAGTAAAATAATGCTGAATTCAGCTTATGAGAAGACTCAAAATAAACAGAACCCTTTTCAGACTATAAATGCATTTTAATAGGATAATTCTGTTGGTCGATCTCTATAGTCTGAGAAAGAGAAGAAAATAATGAGGCTTTCCCGCCTCTAGCAGTAGTCACAGTCACAACATAGCTGCTAGCAAAAAGCTGAGTAGTCTAAATAATTGGCAAAGAAAGGTCATCTGCTAATCATGCACAATAGAGACATTGAGGTGTAGCGAGGGAAGGTTAGCAGCTGACAGGATTACACTAGGGCTTCCTAACTATGGAAAGATTAATATCAGTTTCTATAATTAATTGACTAGATCAACATTTTTGCAATGTATAGATTATTTATAAGGTGAATGAGAAAATACTATCCGGAATCTGATTTAAAATATGCATATATTTGATATGTAGTAGATAGGGAAATATTGTTATTTAAGTAGAATGAATGTGGTTAGCTCAAACTAACAACTAAAAGGAGACAATTTTTAGAATTAATAGAATAAGGATTGACAAAATTGCAAATGTGACAGATAAAGGCAATTGAATATAGAAATGAGATAAGAACTTTAGATAATATGGTAAAATAAGATATGGGAATATTCTAAGAAAAATTAAATGAAAAAGATATGAACTGAGATTGGATAAAATAAGTGTAATGAATTTAATATCAATAAGTAATAAAGTGATATGAAATTGAATAAGAAAGATGAATAGGGAACTATGGTCATGTTTGTGCTGAGATTAAAACCTAGAACCACACTGCTTGCCAAAAGAGATTTCTTATTTAAAAAAATAAAAAATAAAACAAGAAATTGAATAATGAAACTACTAGGTATGTTTAAATAATATGGTGATCGGCACTAGAAGAAATATTGAAATATTGAATAATCAAACAATGAAGGACTATAATTTAATGCAAATATGTATATTAAGAGAAATGATTAATATTATTATTTTTGTTTGTACTATGATGCATTGGTGCCACACTGTTTATGGATTGATGTGTATATGTATATTACAATAAAAATCTTGCCCCCCCAAAAGGATTACACTGGGACTTCCTGCTCATTAAGTCCTCTAGGTACCCTGGAGGCATGATTATATTCTTCTCAGATATTAATGCTTCTTTTCCCTCTGCAGTTCCCCATTGCTTTATAGATACTTAATTAATCTCAATATACATCTGCCCAGAAGTTTCATAAAGTAGCTTTTAAAGTGTAGAAAGTTAGCACACACCCGTCTCCTGGAAGAAATATTTTGAGAAATATTAAAAATGCAGGATAAAATATTTTACCTAGAAAAGAAATAAAATTCTAAGGGAGACAGAAATTCAGAGCTCCAGCTCCCTGCCCCAAGCAGAGGCCAACTTTTAGCCCTCAGCCACAATAGGTTTTGCCCAACAAGTCCCTTCATTGCATCAGCCAAACTTCAACCAAGCTTAGTTCAGACAAATTCCTAGGATTTGTACATGGTACCATGGGTGTCTGACAACAGCCAATAGAATACATATTCTTGCACAGAAACAAAGTGCAAAGCCCAAGAGAAGGTATAAATACCCCCCTCTCAACTGCATGTGGTCAGCTGCCGAGAATCACATGTGCTTGGTGATTCTGCTTTACTATTAAATCATCTTTCCAATCAGCCTCCATGTTTCCAGTGTTTTTCTCCTGGCTTGGAACTGAATCAGATGGATATTTCTTCCAACAAAAGAAAAAGAGAGATGATCACTAAAGATTGCACATTGTATTTCAGGAAATGTAAATGTCATGGAAAAGAAAAAAAATGGCATCGTCTATAGGTATGTTAAAAAACTGTACAAATGATGCAATATGGTAAACCCTTGCTATTAAAATACATTTAATACCTGAAAGCAGAAAGTGCTTTATACAGAATTTCAGAAAATAAAAAGAAAAGGAAGTGTAGCTGTTCTGTCCTCACTACATGTTACTCTGTGTGCAGCTTGACATGCAACTAAACCCACCTATCCCCCAATAAAACAGACCATGTGCATAGATCTGGATGCTTTATTAAAGGAACAGGATGGATGAAACTGGAAAAAATAGAAATATATACAATAAGAACACAAATACAAAATAAGCACTGTTGAGTTTCTGGTGAGCATAACAATTAACAAATACAGATAAAACTGAAACCTGGTTGGACTTGACATATTACTTGTTATATATATTTATCACATGGAATGTCATATAGTGTTGTGTAGTGTTGCATAGTATAGCATAGATTGTACAAAATTATATACGTGATTGAGGACATAAGATCAAAAATATCATATACTTATATATTTTAGTTACTAGTTAAGGGCACAGAATTCAACTATTTAGTAGATAGGTAGACTAAGTAATTAGATATTGAAATTCTAATATAGGGGTTATAATACTGAATGGTAATTTGGGACAACATAACTAATATAATCCAACAACAAAAACAAATATTAAAAGAAATGACTTCTACAACAACCACGACCCTGAAAACTGGAAGGAAGTCTACCCTGACTTTAACAACCACTCTGGCAACAGCTTCGCCTACAGTCCAAAAAAACATAGAAGAAATGCTACCAGGGGAAAAACAAACTAATGTCTCGAATGCTAATATACAATCAACTTTGCTAACCCTGCAAGAATCAATGACAAAACTTCAAGAAATAACGATTAAAAACCATAATGAAACAAGAGCGGATATTAGTGAATTAAAAGAAGAAATAGGAAAGTTAAAAGCTGAGATGAAAGCGGACATTCTTAAGGTAGTGGACAAGATTGGAACACTACAACAGGCTCTTGAAAAAAATGAAACAATGATAAAAGAAATAGAGACAAGGATGGAATGAACGGAAAAGAACTTGGAAAGGGTAGACAAAGAATTAAAAAATGTAAGCAAAGAAATGGAAGATTCATTGGTCTCCCTAGAAATGGATAAGGCGGCTGCATACCCAAGATTCCAGAATGTGGAGGAATCCAAGGAAGAAGATCTGGAGCAGCTAATGGCAGAAATATTGGCCGAACTATTGGGAAAGGACAAAGATGACTTACTCAGGGAATTTGATGAAGTCTACAGGGTCAGCACCAACTATGTGAGACGTCATAAATGCCCGAGAGAGGTCCACATTCGTTTTGTGAGAAGGAGTGTCTGAGATATAATATTTAGGATGTCTAGAGATGGAACAATAATGTATAAAGGCAAAGAAATTTTGATCCTTAAGCAAATTCCAAGGAAAGTAAGGGAAATAAGACAAGACTATAAATTTCTAGCTAGTTACCTAAATCAGAAAAGAATTCTATTCAAATGGCTAATCCCGGGGGGATGTTAGTAACATGGAAAGAATGGAAAATCAAAATAGACTCTATGGAAAGGGTTCAAGACTTTTATGAACAACTAGTAGGCATGGAAGACGAAAGTAGTAAGGAGGAATTAAAAAGAAATTCACAGGAAGACCAAAGTCACCACAGAAATAAAAAAGGATCTCCAAGAACCCAAGGGAACGACTACCCACCTAAGGAAAGAAAAGAATCTAGTCCACAGCAAGCACAAGGAGAGAGTGGAATTATCACGAGACAAAGAGCAAAACAGTTCTAACTAAATGGATGAAGAAAAGAAACTTTTATCCATTAATATAAATGGTTTAAATTCAACAACAAAAAAGAAAAGGATAATAGCTAAATTAATTAAACAAAACGCTGACATATGTTCACAAGAAACTCACATAAGGAAAGTAGATGAAAGATACTTAGACTGCCTGAAACTAGGGAAGCTATTTACTGCACCAGCAGACAAAAAAAAAGAAAAAGAAAAAGAAAAAGAAAAAGAAAGGGATTGCAATATACGTGAAAGATGACCTAAAAGCAGATTTAGTTTGGTCAGACCTGGAAGGAAGAACTCTGGTTTTACAGATCTCAATCAATACCATTTCAATTCTATTAGTAGTAATTTATGCCCCAAATGAAGACCAGAAAAAGTTTTTTAAATATTTACATCAAAAAATAATAGAATTTGAAAAAAGGAATATCTATATTATAGGAGATTTTAACTCTATTGCTGATTACTAAAAGGACCATAGTAATGCAAGGAAGAACAAAAATGGAAAAAGAGAGTTTCCTAAGACATGTAAGGAAATGATGAAAGAGTTAAATTTGGTGGACTTATGGAGAAGATTATACCCCGAAGAAAAATAATTCACTTTTTACTCTAACCCGCATCAAATATGGACAAGAATAGATATGGCGTGGATGAATGGGGAAATTGCAAATGAAATAAAAGGAATCGAAATCTTACCAAATGAATGGGCTGATCATAACCCAATTCAAATAATTTGGAAAGATAGGGAAAAACCAAAGAAAAGATGGACATTAAACACCCAATTAATAAGAGAAAAAGAGTATACTAAAACTCTTCAGGTGGAATTAAACTATTTTCTAAAGGAAAATGATAATGATGTAACCTCGAAACAAAATATCTGGGACACATTGAAGGCAGTTATAAGTGGTATTACAATCTCTTATAATGCCATGAGAAATAAAAGAAAATATGCTCAACAAAATAAATTACAACAAATTAAGGAATTAGAAACCTAATTACAAAAGACCCCTAAAGATCAAACAGTACAAAATCAGATAATAACAGTCAAACACAATTTGAACTTAATCGAACAAGAAAAAATGGAAATAAATTTGAAAATGACTAAAGAAATTTATTTTGAATATGCTAATAAACCAGAGAGATGGCTATCTTATAAACTTTAAAAAAAGAAAGAAAAGAGATTGATATACCAATTAATAGACGAGAAGGGCGACATACAACAAGAGATAGAAAAGAAAAAAGACATTGTACACAAATACTTTGAAGAGTTATATAAAAAAGAAGTCAATGAGAATAAAATAAGAAATTACTTAGATGAAATGAAAGATAAAGTAATCGGAGATGAATTGATAGAATCATTAAATAAAGATATTACTTGGTCCGAATTGAAATCAGCAATAGAGAATTGGGGGAATAATAAAACCCCGGGGCCAGATGGGATCCCGGGAGAATTATATAAGGCAATTGCAGAACAAATTGGACCACTTATGATGGAAGTGTTTAACGAGGTCTTATTGGCAGCCAGGATGCCGGACTCGTGGAGGGGAGCATTGATTTCGCTGATCCCAAAGGAGGAATCTGACCTTAGATATATTAACAACTACAGACCAATTTCACTCCTAAACACTGACTACAAAATATTCTCCTCTATCATAGCTAACAGACTAAAACGAGTTTTAAATTTGTATATACATGAAGACCAAAATGGATTTCTCCCGACTAGACAGATAAGGAATAATTTAAGAACAGTAATAGGGAAGGCGCCTGGCACTTCCGGTTTGCCAGGCTTCGGCGGCGGCAGGGATTCGCAATCCTGCGCGGTCCCTGTTGCGCTAGCCGTCTTGGTGCCTCCGATCCTGATGGATCTGGAGGATAAGGCTGCCCCGTAGAGGCAGCCGAAGACAGGGGGGATCCAGATAGGGGTTTGGGGGTATCGCAGACCCCCTCCCCAGCTGGCAAAACCCCCTTTTCTCAAGGTGGAGGAGCGGCGGTCTGTAATGGCCACCACAAAGAAGCTGGCAGCTGGACAAGATTGTGCAGGAGGAAGGAGAAAGTTTTAAAGTGAAAGTTCTTTGGCTGAACCGGGACTTTTAAGATACATTTAACATCCTGAAAACCACAATTTTTTGAACAATACATTGTTCCCAGAGGAGACTTTTAAAGCGGCGAATGGAAGTGCTGAAAGGGAAAGTTTACTCTCCCTCCCTTACGGAGTTAACAAATGGACATTGAAAAATCTGCTTTTTTATAGAAGGTAAAAATTTAAAGCTCTTTGTTACAAATGGGAAGGGAGACTAAAAAAAAATTATATTAAGATCTTGTTGGGGGAGATGCCTTGAAGATTTTGAGACTAGAAGTTAATTGCTATAAGGCTTTAAAATACAGACTGGTTTTTTTTTTTAATTGATATTACCCCAGGAAGAGAAACTGCAAAGGGAAGAACTTTGTGCTCTGTTTGGACTGCTTGATGACTCTGGGACTTTGGGGAACTGTTTTAAGTTTTGAAACATCTTGGTTGTTTTAACAAGAGGAAAAAGAAAAAGAAGAACAAAAGGTTTATAATGGCTTTACCTGTTGATGAACTAAGAAAGGAATATGGAAAAAAAAAAGAAAGAAGGCAAGGACGCTTTGGGAGAAGCCTTTCACTTTTTAGAAATGGAGCTTGCTATTTATCAGCAAACACAACAACAGATGGAGGAAGCAGAAGCAGAAGCAGAAGCAGAAGCAGAAGCAGAAGAAGAAGAAGAAGAAGAAGAAGCCATCTTTAATGAATCAAAAAGTTTGATTAAAAAAGAAAAGAGAAAGAGAGGAAGGAAAATGAAGGACTTAAGGCCTAAAAAAACACCCAAGAAAGAGAAAAATAAGATGCAAAATCAATACAATGTTAGAAAGCAAAAGAAAAGAGGAATACAACAGAGAGTGGAAGCTAAAAAGGTGGAGGTTAGGAGGGGGGGGATAAAAAGGCTAGGTGGGATAAGAAAGGAAGGGAAAAGGGGGGAAAAAGCCACAAAAGTATGAAACAAGATGGGAAAAAGCAAATTTTTTTTAGGGATAAAGGGTAATGTATAATTTTTTTAAAAAAAAAAGATTCTGCAAAGTACATATGATAGTATTGTAGTACTTGTATTAGAAATAGAAAATTAGAATTTTATAAGATCTAATAAAAGATTAAAATATTAAAATGCTTAATAATGATCAATTTTAAGATTTAATAAAATATTACAGGGAATGTTTAAAATATTTAGTTTAATTATAGAGTTTAATTGGCTATTGTGTTGATGTTATTATAAACTTATTATTGCAGCATCTGTCTTTGAAATAGACAATTGGAATGTTAAACGATTTAATAAATTAAAATATTAAAATGCTTAAGATTTACTGATAGATTTTAATATTTAATTATGTACTTAATTATTTTATAGATTTATTATTCTCTCTTTTTCTTAAAATTTAGTAGGTAGAATGTACTAAGCAGAATCAGACTGGGATCTAGGTGTTATTTTAAATGTCAATCTAGGGGAACGATAGAAAGGCATCATACTTCGATTAGTGATTCCAGGAGAAATCTTTTTTTTTTATTATAGAGAATGAGATAAATGGATAATTGGAAAAGAATGGACAAAAGATACAAGTATAATGATTTAAAGTAAGATGAAATAAATAAAATAGAATTAAGAAGAGTGAAAAGCGGGGAGAAGTTATATAGAAGATATAGAATGGTAAATAAGATAGGTAATGGTATATAAGATGAGCATGAATTTAATTGAAGTCCGTACAAAGAGAGGTAATCTGGGGCCAAGCCACTTTCTAAAAAGAAGTTTTATGTTTTTGTGTTTTGTGTGTTTATGTTTGATTGAGAATTAATAAAACCTTGGGGGAATGTCAGATGAGAATAATTGTAAACAAGTCAGAGGGAAATATAAATATGATGACTATAAAATAGATAAATATAGAAAAGAAATGTAATTGAATAAGAGTAAAGAGAAATAATGAGAAATTTGTTAAAAGATATTTATGTGTCCATATGGAAATGGAATAAATTAGAATTATGCAGTATAAAATAATGTTTTATCTGCCCTGTAAAGATTTACAATGGAAAGAGGTTTTATGTTTTCAATGTTTAATGATGTTTTGTTTGTCTTTAAAATTAATAAAATTTGTTTCAAAAAAAAAAAAAGAACAGTAATAGATGGTTTAGAATTTTATGAAGCCCACCCCGAAAAACAAACTGCACTCATGTTTTTAGATGCAGAAAAGGCATTTGATAACTTAAATTGGCAATTCTTAATTCAAAAAATTTATAACATGAATTTAGGCACCAAATTTGAAAATATCATAACAACAATTTATGATACACAGCAGGCCAATATCATAATAAATGGGGAATACACTCGACCAATAAAAATAGAAAAAGGAGTTAGACAGGGTTGCCCTCTTGCACCCCTCCTCTTCATATTCGCTTTAGAAACACTATTAACACGAATTAGGCAAAATCCTGAGATTAAAGGATTGAAGATTAAAAAAGAAGAATAAAAATTGCAAGCATTTGCCGATGATATGGTTTTCTTTATGGAGGAACCAATAGAAAAAGGACATAAATTGATAAAAGAACTAGAACAATTTGGCGCAGTAGCAGGACTTAAAATTAATAGAAAGAAAACAAAACTAATGACTAAAAATTTAACAGAAGAACAGAAAAAGGAATTAGAAGAAAGTATAGGAATACAGGTAACAAAGAAAGTTAAATATTTAGGAATATGGCTACACCAAATTGTAAGACACTTAAAGAGAATAACTATGATAAATTGTTGCAACAAGTAAAGAAAGATCTAGAATCATGGAGTAGGTTGCAACTTTCACTATTGGGTAGGATTGCTTCTATCAAAATGAATATTCTACCAAAATTCTTATACTTATTTCAGATGATTCCAATCAAATTACATACAATTTTTTTTAAGAACTCAACAAAATAACAGTTAAATTCATTTGGCAAGGAAAGAAATCTAGAATTAATGTAAAGTCATTGCAGGATCTGAAGAGCAGGGGTGGATTGGCACTTCCAAATTGGGAATTATATTATAAGGCAGCCGCTCTAGTATGGTTAAAAGATTGGGTGAATTTATTCAACAAAAGAACGTTACTGTTAGAAGGCCACGACCTGCAGAGGGGATGGCACGCCTTTTTATGGGAGGTAGGGAAAGTCAATCAGACATATTTCTATAGACACTTAATTAGAGATTCACTATTAACCAATTGGAAAAAAGTACAGAAAAAACACTTTTTAAAAGTACCGATTTGGTTATCGACAATGGAGGAGATGATTCATCCAAACAATCTGGACATTACTAAAATGATCAATTACAAAGATTTATTAGATGCACAAGGAAATTTGAAAACACGACAAGAGCTGCAAGAGCAGGGATTTAAAATAGATCAGTGGGTATATCTCCAAATTCACAGTAGATACAAACAGGATAAAAAAGAATTCGGAATTAATAATAAACTCCAGCATTTAGACAAAATTTTACTAGGATCAGACAAAAAAAATATAACTAAATTGTACAACTACCTACTAGAAGTAGAGTTAGAAGAAAAAACAGTCAAAGGGAATATGATAGCCTGGAGTAGGAACGTTGAACGGAGTATCACATTAACAGAATGGGAAAAGATTTGGAGTAGAAACAACAAGATCACCAAATCGGCAGCTTATAAAGAAAACACTTATAAAATGTTTTATAGATGGCACCTTCCTCCTTCGAGGTTAGTGAAGATGCACCCCAACACGAGCCCGAAATGTTGGAAATGTAAAAGAATAGATGGAACCTTTTTTCATATGTGGTGGTCTTGTAAAGAAACCCAGAAATACTGGCAAAGAATTAGAAAGTGGCTAGAAGATATAACAAAAGAACAGATTGAGTATAAACCAGAGTCCTTTCTGTTAGGGATTTTCGATAAACAGCTACCTAAAAAAGTGAAGTATGTAACAATACATATATTAACAGCGGCCAGGCTAGCGATTGCTCAGTATTGGAAACTACCTCACATACCTACAGAACAGATGATCATCCAAAAAATCTCAGACTGTGCAGAAATGGACAAACTAACTTTAGCTCTAAAAAAACAAAGATTCTTCAATATATTATAACAATTGGAATTGCTGGTATAAATGGTTAGATCAAAGATAGACCTTATATCATAAGGTAAAAATGAATGGGATAAACTTATATGAGTGTAATATAAACATATATATGGATAAGAGGTGCATATAAGGTATAAATTAAGAAAAGATCTTACATACTGTCGAAAATGAGAATGTTTTTAAGTGTTCATTTTTTCTTTCTTTTTCTCTCTTTCTCTTTTCTTTTTGCTTTTCTTTCTTTTTTCTTTGCTCTTTTCTTGTTTTTCTATTCGTGTATGTGTTGTTGATTTGTTTTTAATTGTAAAATAAATAAAATTTGTTTTTTAAAAAACCCAAATACAGATAAATCTAAATCTCACTAGCAATGCTGTTGGGATGATGAGTTCCGAGACGAACGCATTAGGTGAGCTGCCATTGCTTTTTTGCTAACATGGTTGTCAATGAGATGGTGCCACTGCAGTTTCCAATGAGGCTTCTGGGAACTTGACAGTGATCTAAGTTCAGAATATAACATCCCATTACCAGCTTCTCCCTTAGAATTGCTGAAGTCATCTGATGTATGCCGAGCACCATTCTGTAACAACGGGACCCAAGTCAAGTCTGAAAGATTCTGGGCAGTGATTTGGTTTTGAGGCTGGCACATCACTGCTTCTCCTATTGAGAGACTGCCCTCAGATTCTGCTTTGGATGGAGGATTTCCACTCTAGAGATCTGTGAGATGTTGAATATTATTCCTTTGGAAAATGCTCTTGCTTGCAAGCGACATCCACTAGCAAATGTTAGATCAGGGGATTTGCCCTTCTGTGAACTGCTCTTTCTCTCTCTGCACTTGGTTTGGATGGATGAGACTGGATATTTGGCATATTTTCTGGGATGACCCACCACTGAAACAAGGAAACTATTTGTTCTGAGGATGCAACAGTCTCTGATATATTTGTTTCACACCTTGTGCTAGGATCCTCCTGTGGCTGACTGAATGGAAGTTCCTATTGAACAAATACCATGGAAGACACTGCAGAAAAATTAATTGCTCTTTGGCATTTGCTGGTGTTTGTGGTGTGATTATAAGCTGCTGCACCATTTGAGTATTCTCCATAGGTTCTCTGGTATGAATAACATAAACTCTGGAGATTGTGGTAAGGAGCATACTACAGCTTGTTCTTTATTGTTAGGTAGGTGTCGCCTCTGTAATCTGAAGGGAAGAGGGGCAACCAGTTGTCATTATTATCTTTGACTAATCCCTGTTATGTCATTTCTAAAAGGAGTTTGTCCTCAATAGACATTACCTCCTGATTGTCATCTTTTGTCTTTGGAAGACTGTGCACCCTAAATGACCTTGGTTACTGTCACAGGCAAGGTTGTCACTAAAGAAGCCAATGAAGGGACAAGGCAAATGGGTAGTGTATGGAAGTTCCTTTAGGACAGGGGTCTGCAACCTTAAACACCAAAAAGCCATTTGGATTGGTTTATCTCAGAAAAGAAAACACAGGGAGCCACAAAACATGGGTGGGTGGGGCCAACTTGACAGCACTCCCACCCAGTCACATGACACCCCCCCCCCCACAGCCATACCTACCCAGGTTTTGTGGCTCCCAGTTTTCTTTTCTGAGGAAACGTGTGTGTGTGTGTGTGTGTGTGTGTGTGTGTGTGTCCATCCTCCTGTCAGCCTTCAAGATTTTCTTCCTTTACTTTGCATCTTTCGGCTGTCATAAGTAAGGTGGGGAGGAGAGGGGACATGATTATGGGAAGCAAGCTGGAGGTTTTATAAAATAGAACTGTATAATTGGGGGGGGAGTTTCTTGCTTAGGCTTCTATCCTATGCTATGCACAGCCGCAACTCTTTATCAAAATATGTCAAGGTCAACGGACAGAGGCCTCATCACCACTTGGAGATGCCCACATGATGCTATACACAACTTTTAATTGGATGAGCCAATTGAACTATTGGGGGTGGGAACATTGCCATCATGTTCTCAGATTCAGAATTCTTTTGTTGCTATCACTTGATTTCCAGTAAAAGATATATTTTCTCTAATTAATGGAGTCTAAGTATTTCTTTCTTGGATTTTGAATGGAGCACCACCTGACACCTCCTGTCTCTCTCTGTCTCATCTCTCTCTCTCTCCCTCCCTCTATCCATCCATCTATCGCTCCCTCCATCTATCCCTCCCTCCCTCGCTCCATCTATCCCTCTATCTATCCCTCCATTCCTGAATTCCTCTATCTATCCCTCCATCCCTGAATCCATCCTTGAATCCATCCATCCATCCCATCTATCTATCTATCTATCTATCTATCTATCTATCTATCTATCTACTTACCTACCTACCCTTCTTTCTTTCTATCCCTCCATTCATCCCTCCATCTCTGCATCCATCCCTGCATCCCTCCCTACTCCATTTATCTATCCCTCTCTCCCTCTCTCCATCTATCCATCCCTGCATCCATCTACCTATCTACCCCTCCATCTATCCCCCCATCCATCCATCCATGCTCTCCTGCCCAGCTTCACATATTATGTGAACTCAACCACTTGGGGAGTGGAGGCTGGCAGGTAAACCCAAGTGTTGGAGATCCATGCAAAATAAGGCAACTCCAACCTGGATCCTATTGGGGAGACACCCTCCCTTCCCTTTCCCTCTCTCTTCCCCATGGTGGTGGCCCAGGCAGCCTGAGAGCAGCTCCCACCTCTGAGGTGGCCAGCAAGCAAATAAATTTAGCTCTCTAGCTGGGAGGCAGCAGGGCGGAGCCCCACCTCCAGTTGGTGAGAGCAGAGCAGGCAGTGCACGCACCATGCCCGCCTCCATGATGGCACTGGCTGCGAGGAATGCATGAGCTGAATAGTTGGAGCCACACTTGGTGGTGTTTGCAAGCAGCCTCAGCAGTGCTGTGGCAGGGGTGGGAGGGTGTGTTGTTTTTTTATATGTGTTGTTTTTTAAATGTGAAATGTTTAATAAAAAATATTTTAAAAAAAGAAAAGAAAAACATCTAGTTTTTATTTATTAAATCTTAATGTATATCATGTACATGTAAAAAACAATTGTTGTTACATTTACATCTCAGTCTAATTAAAAATCAGTGCTAATGTTCAAGAGAGTATATGTAGGGACTGAAAAATTAAAATGGCTTTAGTGATTTCTTTATATGTCCTTTCTTTGATAGTTAACTTTTTATACTGTCCTCAAATAATTTATTTGCATTGGTTCTCTGGGATTAAACTTTTTTTAGTCACCAATCTGAAGAGCGAATTTGTATTCTCAATTGACCACTTTTCTACCTCAATTCATCCTGAGATTCTAAAATTAGCTTCTATTTTATATATAATGTTCCTTTTCATGACAGATACCTTATTCAATTTCAAAGTTCAGAGACACAGAAAAAATCAATAAAGAGAAATCTAGAAAGTCAAACAATCACCTTCCATACTGGAAATAAAAGTTTTTGTCACTATTAAAAGTGACAAAATAAAATAAAACTTCTGAGGAAACATATGCTGCATTTTTTTGGACTATAAGATGCACTGATGCCAGGGAGAGCAAAAAGCAGAAGCCTCTGGAAGCCAAAAACGACATGTTTTTGGCCTGCAGAGTGCTTCTGGATACCAGGAAGAGCAAAAACGGGACACATGGAAGCTTTGGGAGACCAAAAACAAGCCTGTTTTGGCCTAAAGAGTGCTTGTGATGACCCGGGGCTTGGCACAAAGGCAACGCAATCAGATAATCAGTAGCAGTCCCTTTATTAGCTCCAACTTTGCCCCCAATGTCCTGGTTACCTTCTGGCTGGAGAAAAGCTCTCCCAGGAATAGCCTTTGGCTGCAGAGAATCAAATCCAAAACATGGTCAACAAAAACTGTAACTATAAGTCCAATCAAGGCAAAATGAGGTAATTAGTTTGGCAGGGCAGGAGCAAGAATTCCAGGTGTGAAGGTACGGCAATAACTCAACATGGTTGGGAAGACACCAGGAACACAGATAACTAAAGTCAACACAAGATAAACTCATGTTTGCTCCCAGCAGCTGCCACACTCAGAATGCATCCCTTTTAAAGTCTCATTCCCAGGTGTGGCTAATGAAGGGAATCAGGGCCCTTTCTTTCCCTGTAAGCCATGCAACCCATGTTGCTCTCTTCTCCTTCCTCCTTGTGTAGGATGAAAAGGTGGTGGGCCTGGGTCTTCCTCTGAATTCCCTCTCCCTTGTTCTATCTCTTCCCTGTTCTGCCCAGCTGGACTCTTTCCCCGTTTCCTCCACAGCCAATGGAGACACATTCCCACTCCCCGTCAGCTGTTCATCTTCCTCCTCAGATTCAGACTCTGACAGGGGCATGACACTATCCCCCCCACAGGGCCCCCTCCCCCGGGACCATGTGGACGGGGACGTTGAGGAAGCCAGGTGTGCAAGTCATGGACCAGACAAGGGGCGTGAACGTCTGTGGCATCAACCCAGGTGAAGTCCTCCAGTCAATAACCTCTCCATGCCACCAGATACTGAAACCGACCCTGCAACTGGCATGAATCTTGGATACCACCCACTTCGTACTCTGCCTCCCCTTAAGGGCTACTGGGTCCAGCGGTGGTGGAGCCAGTCTATGTGAATTGTTGGCCGATACTGGGACTAACAAAGGCTGATGAAAGACTGGATGAATCCGCATGGTCCATGGTAGGGATAGGTGAAACGCCACAGGTTTGATCACTGCCTCATCCCGAAACAGACCCAAGTAGCAGCGATCAAGCTTTTACAATGGCCACATTGTCAGTAAGTACCAGGTAGAGAGCCAAACCCGATCGCCTACAGCAATAGGTAGGACATCATGACAATGCTAATTTGCAAAGCATTTGTAGTCCTCCTTGGCTTTCTCCAGTTGGTATTGGACCATGTGATATATGGCTTTTAACTCTTTCAGGAACATATCTACTGCCAGAACCAGGGAGTCAGACGGGGCCAAAGGGAAGAGTTGTGGATGAAAGCCGTAGCTGATGAAGATAAGTGTGAAATCTTAAATGAATTTGATGATGTATACAGAGTTCATACAAGTTATGCCAGAAGGCATAGATTACCAAGAGAAGTGCATATTAGGTTCGCATGAAAAAAAGTAAAGATGTAATTTATAAAATAATGAGAGACAAACTGATGATGTACAAGGAAAAGGAGATACAACTCTGAAACAGATTTCAAGAAGGGTGAGAGAACAGAGACGAGACTACCAATTCTTGGCAACACAACTGACTAAAAGGAATATATTATTTAGGTGGTTAGTACCAGAAAGGATGCTAGTGCCTTGACAAGAGAAGAAAATTAAAGTTGACAACTTAGAGAAGGTTCAAGAATTATATGATCAACTTGTAGGAGCAGAAGAACAGAGCAGCAGAGAAGAATTAGAGTCCAGAAGCCAAGAAGAGCAACAAAAAGGAACAAAAGAAGTAGAACAGGAAGAAAGAAGTAGGGAAGAGAAAGAACAACAGAAAGAGGAAGGGGCAAGATGAAGTCCAAGAATACAAAGAGACACAAGGGGCCAATAGGAGACAAAGACAAGTGTACAAATAGAAGAATGGAAGAAAAAAAAATCAAATTAATATAAATAAATATTAATGGATTAAATTCACCGACCAAAAGAAAATGAACATTGGTAAAATTAGCAAAACAAAAAGTAGATGTAGTGTGCCTGCTGGAAGTGCACATTAAAAAACAATATAGAAACTGCGTAGAATACCCCAAATTAGGAACATTGTATACGGCATTAGCTGATGAAAAAAGAAAGGGGATAGCTGTATATGTTAAGAAAGAGATAAAGGCAAAACTAACCTACACAGATGCTAAAGGAAGAATGTTAATGATTGAAATATTGATTGGTCAGAAACCATTATTATTAGTAGTAATATATGTACCAAATGAAAACCAGAAGGATTTTTATAAACAGCTACATGAAAAACTTACGGAAATAGGACAAAGGAATATTTGCATAGTGGGTGATTATAATGCAATAGTGGACAGTAAAAAGGATTATGTAAGTGACAAGAAAAATAGAAGGAAAAAGAAAACACTACCAACAACATTTTTTGAAATAATGAAAGAATTTAACTTAATAGATATATGGAGAAAATTGAAACCAGGAGAAAAACAATTCACTTTTTACTCTAATCCATACCAATCTTGGTCAAGGATTGATATGGCTTGGATGAATGGGGAAGTAGGAAAAGAGTAGAAGCAATTGAAATATTGCCAAACATTTGGGCAGACCATAACCCCCCTAAAATAGTTTGGAGAGGCCAACAGAAAATAAGAAGAAGATGGACTTTAAATCCACAAATACTAAAAGAAAAAGAATTCACTCAAAAATGTATAAAAGAATTAGAATTATTCCTTAAAGAAAATACAAAACAACATATATCACTACAAACCTATGAGACACTATGAAAGCTTACACACGTGGAATCATAGTAGCTTATACAGCAAAGAGAAACAAAGAGAAATGGAGACAACATAATGCATTATAGGAGGAAATTAAAAATGTAGAAACACAATTGCTTTTCTGGATGCACAAAAAGCTTCTGACAATCTTAATTGGCAGTTCATGATACAACAAATTAAAAATATGACATTAGGAGACAAGTTGGAGAAAATCATAGAGGCAATATATTCCACCCCAAAGGCGAGTATATTATTAAATGGGGAGAATACAGATACCTTTAAAATAACAAAAGGGGTACCTCTGCTTTTCATCCTGGCACTAGAAATTTTATTAATTCGAATCAGACAGAATCCAGATATAAAAGGAACCAGTATTTAAAAAGAGGAATATAAAATTCAATGACCTGGTATTTTGTTCTAAATGACCTGGTATTCTTCATAGAAAATCCATTGGAGACAGGAAATACTTTAATTTGAGAATTAGAAAAATATGGAAAAGTATCAGGTCTTAAAATTAATAGAGAAAAGACTAAAATGTTAATTAAGATTTAATGGAAGAATAGAAAAGAGAACTAGAAAGGGTAATGGGACTCCAAATTGCAAAGAAAGTCAAATACTTAGGAATATGGTTAACAGCGAGATGTTCAATGATAAAAGAAAATAACTATATGAAATTATTGCAACAAATAAAGAAAGATTTGGAATTATGGGGGAAACTACAATTATTATTATTGTTATTAGGGAGAGTCACCACAATTAAATGAATATTTTACCCAAATTATTATACTTATTTCAAACAATCCCCATAAAATTAGACAAAAAATTTTCACGGAACTGAATAAAATTATGTTAAAATTTATATGGTTAGGAAAGAAAGCCAGAATAAAATTAATAGCGTTACAGCATAGTAGAAGTAGAGGAAGCTTTGGACTCCCAGACTGGGAACTCTATTATAATGTGGCAGCATTGAAATGGATCAAGGAATGGTTCAATTTGAGTAATAAAAGGATAATAACTTAAGACAGTCATGATCTACAGGCATGCCTTTCTATGGGAAAAGAAAAGTAAGAAGCAAACATATTTTTCTAGACATTATAGGAGAGATTCATTGATACAGATTTGGAATAAAATTAGGAGAAAACGTTATATGAAAATACTGGCCTGGTTATCCACCATGGAAGCGATGAGACCCTGTTTCTCCAACAATATGGCCTCCCCCAATAGGAAGTCCCAGTATGTTTTATAGGCATGAAATGAAATTAAGCACCTCCCCCCAAATTAAGGCCTATATTAAAACATGCGAAATGGAGGGGAATGGTGGGGGGGCTTGCCATTAGGAAGTACTTTTGTTGCACACCTGGATATGGTGCTGCCTGCGTTGACCCTAATATGAAGTGCCCCACCAACGCCGAGGTCAACATCCAAGCCATCGCTGCCCGCCCGCCCGCCCGAAGATGCAAGGTGGGGGAATTAAGTCTAGCCTAGCCATTTTTTCGGGGCTCAAAAAAAAAAAAAAAGACCTGGCCTTATTATATGAGAAACACGGTATATCCCAACACATTGGATTCAGGCAAAATGGTCAGATACAAAGAAATATTAGATAATCAGGGAAAATTAAAAACAAATCAGGAATTAAAAGAGCAGGATATAATCATAGACTGGTGGCCACATCTCCAGTCGCAAACCAGATACAAAAAAGATATAGAAGAATTTGGAATTCATTCTGAACTGCAACAATGAGATAAAATTTTAATAGGCCTCGAAGAGAAATTCATAACAAGGTTGTACAATTACTTATTAAAAGTTGCTTTGGAAGAGGAAGTAGTAAAAGGCTGTATGATTGCATGGGCAAAAAGTATTAGATATAATATAGACTTAGCAGATTGGGAAAATATTTGGAACAAAAATTACATGTTAACAAGATCAGCAGTCTATAAAGAAAATATGTATAAGATGTTTTATTGTTGGCATTTGCCACCAATGAGATTGGCCAAAATGTACCCTAACATAAATCTGACACATTGGAAATGCAAACAGAATCAAGGAACCTTCTATCATATGTGATGGTCATGCCCAGAAACCCAAAAATATTGGATCAAAATATGCAGTTGGATACAAGAAATAGTGGAAGATCAAACAGAGTTTAAACCAGAGTTGTTTTTGTTGGGAATAATTAAAGGGAAATATAGGAAAAAGTTTAAATACATTTTACTACACATATTGACAGCAACAAGAATAGTACATATGCACAATGCTCGAAACAAAATAAAGGAATTAGTAATTCAAAAAATGTTAGATTGCGCTGAAATGGATAAATTGACGTTAAAATTAAAAGATAAAGAAGAGTCAGAATATTACAAAATTTGGGACAATTGCTATAAATGGTTGAACAACAGAAATAAAGATAATGGAGATAAGAAAATTATAGATAAATGATATGAATGTATATAAATGTATATAAATATAGATATTTACATGAGATTGCTTTATATGATGAAATAGCACTGTTAATATTAAGATTAAAACGTGCAAAAGTTGAAAAAGAACAATAAAAATTATTGGAAAAAGAAAAAAGAAAATAGCCTTTACACACTTGGATTTTTTTCTTTTTTTTCAGTTATAAATGCCATTTTTAACCAAGTGTAGTGAAAAAGAAATGATTTACTGCTCTTCATTGGCATAATGCAGACTAATTCTGGCATTATATTATTTATGCGTGCATCTTTAAGACCTTGATAAATGCATGGAAATCTCTCTCAATAATGGTGTCAAGCATCTGTTTCATTGAAAATGTATGAGTTGACTGATTAAGCCTTTGGTTCTGGAGAGCTATTGCTTTGTGATAAGAAGCAGAAGGGTTTGCAGCTTTAAAATACAATATATATTTAGCATTATAATTGGGTAATATATATAAATATTTCCTCTAAAGTAGCATAAAGTATAAGTATAAAGCATAAAGTAGCAGAAATTGAATATAAGAATAGCACAGGGTCCACTTCCTTTTATACAAAATTTAGTCTTTGGAATCTCGTCACTGGTCATTAGCTTATACAAGTTAGAAAAACACAAAGCCAGTTTATACATATAACTAACTTTAATAAATAAATAAAGCTGCTCCTTTCCAAACCCCACTTTCAAATGTAGGACCGAGTGAGGCTGAAATATAATTGTATAAAGAGCTTTCATATCCATTATTCCAGCTCTTCAGAAATTCCTGTCTGACTGCAGCTTTATTTCACAGACACAATAGGCATAAAAGTTGTTAGGTGTTATATAGAATTTTGTTGTCTACCCATCTAGTTGTTGCTATTTTATGTTATTTAAGGTAACGAGCCATTTTGTTGACTATACTGTAAAAAGTCATAGCAACAAAATTAACAGCGATTTGGTAAGATTAACCAAACAGATCTTTCAAAGGGAAATTGGATGTTCCTTGTACACAGTCTGAAACTTCAGGCAAAGACTATGTACTCAGGGCTCAATAGCCTTTATTAAGGCAATAATAAAGTAAGCCTTGTTTTGATACTGCAGCTGCTGAAATCTCTTCATGTTGCCACTCTCAAAAATTCTTTCTCTTTAGTGTTTGAGATGACCTGGAAATAACCTTGCTTTAAGCAATTGGATAGCATCCTAAAAGACAAATTGAAAATCAAATGCAACTGGTTGCAGCATGATACACTATCAAATTACAGATATTTTATTTTTCATCCACTTAGTAGGTACAATTCTAGTATGGATAAAGAAAGTAGAGATTTTTCTCTTGCCCATATTCTATTCTTATGACATTTTACAAAAATAATTTTAAAGATGTTAATATGTTTTGCAGTTTTATAATGCATTACTATTTATTTGCACTCAGGCCAGCATAGAGTCACATTATTCAATAAATTACATGTACTAAATAACTGAAATTTCACCTATTTGATAATACCACTCTAAACCAATTAATCTACATCTATTAAAACTTTTTTAGAATAGAACGAGCTGGAAGGGATCTTGGAAGTCTTCTAGTCCAGCCTCCTGCTCAAGCAGGAAAACCTATACTATTTCACATAAGTGACTGTCTAGACTCTTCTTAAAAACATCCAATGATGGAACACCCACAATGTCTGAAGGCAAACTGTTCCACTGGTTAATTGTCCTCACTGTTAAGAAGTTTATCCTTAATTCCAGGTTACTTGTCTCTTTGATTAGTTTCCAACCATTGTTTCTTCTCCTGCCCTCTGGTGCTTTGGAGAATAACTTGACCTCCTCTTCTTTGTGGCAGCCTCTCAAACACTGGAACACTGCTATCATATCACCCCTAATTCTTCTTTTCTTTAAACTAGCCAAACCCAAATCCTGCTGCCGTTTTTCATGTGGTTTAGTCTCCAGGCAGTGGTGGGATTCATTTTTTTTTACAACCAGTTCTGTGGGCGTGGCTTGGTGGGCATGGCAGGGGAAGGATACTGTAAAATCTCCATTCCCTCCCCACTCCTGGGGGAAGGTTACTGCAAAATCCCATTCCCTCCCTACCCCACTAACCTGCTTTCCAGCTGTGTTCTCCTGTGCAGGGCAACAAAAGAAGACCCAGATGATCAGCTGGGACTCAGGAGGCAGAGAATAGATGGGGTGGGACCAGTGAAAGGTGATATTCTCTGAACTACTTAAAGTTTCCACTAGTGGTTCTCCAAAACTGGTCAGAACCTGCTGAATACCACCTGTCTCCAGGCCTTTGATCAACTTAGTTGCTCTTCTCTGAACTTTTTCCAAAGTCTCAATATTTATTTTGTAGTACTCCAGGTGTGGTCATTGAAGGCAAAAGTCATTGGAAGAGGCAGTGTGAAAATCTAGAAACAAGATTTAATGATATAGTATGTGTGCCTGAAATGGAACATAATTTGCTGGGTGTCTCTAGTTTAGATGAGCAAGGATTTGATACCATATTTGTAAATGGGAGGTGTCTCATAAAGAGAAATGGGAATGTATATACATAGGGCATAAAAAGGATAATCTTTATATGTTTCAAAGACAAAAGGTTCAAGCAATAGAACATAATGACACCAGAGTCTTGGATTTTAAAAGAGCTGATTTTAATAAACTCAGAGAGAACTTGGGAAAGATTCCATGGATGAAAATCCTAAAGGGGAAAACAACTCAAGAATCTTGGGAAACTCTGAAAAGTATGATCATAGAAGCCCAGACCAGCACAATACCACTGAGAAAGAAAAACAAGAAATCCAAGATGAAACCAGCATGGCTGCACAAAGATCTCTCTGGCAAATTGAAAGAAAAAAAGGACAAGTACAAAAAATGAAAAAGAAGGACATACAACTAAGGCAGAATATCAGCAGATAGCCAGAATCTGCAAAGACGAAGTCAGGATAGCAAAGGCACAGAACGAACAAAGACTTGCAACAAAAATCAAAGATAATAAAAAAAGTTTCTTCCAACATAAATAACAAGAAAAAAATCACGGAAACAGTCGGTCTACTAAAGAGAGAAGATGGCAAGGAAGTAACAGGCAACAAAGAGAAAGCAAAACTGCTTAACTCATTCTTTGCATCGGTCTTCACGCAAAAAGAAACTATAGCTCAACCACCAAAAACATAACTGTAAAAGACAGACCAGAAATAAAAGTTAAAATAAGCAAAAAATAGTAAGAGAACACCTGTCTGATCTTGATGAACATAAATCACCAGGGCCTGATGGATTATATCCCAGACTTTTAAAGGAGCTGACAGAGGTCATCTCATAACCACTGCACCATATCTTTCAAAAATCCTGGAGCACCGGAGAACTACCAGAGGACTGGAAAAGAGCTGAAGTGGTTCCCATCTTCAAAAAAGGAAAAAAAAACAGAACCAGGAAACTATAGACCAATCAGCCTAACATCAATACCTGGGAAGATACTGGAAAAGATAATAAAAAAACAGACCTGCTAACATCTAGAAACAAGTAAAGTAATAACTAGCAGTCAGCATGGGTTTATTAAGAACAGATCATGCCAAACCAATCTTATTTCATTCTTCAACAAAGTGACTAAATTAGTAGACCAGCAAAATACTGTGAACATAATATATTTAGATTTCAGCAAGGCATTCAACAAAGTAGACCACAGCCTACTTCTTAGTAAGCTAGAAAAAAGTGGAATAGATAGCACCACCACCAGATGGACTCACAACTGGCTGACAAACCGTACTCAAAGAGTAGTCCTTAATGGGTTTAAGTCTACATGGAGGGAAGTAAGCAGTGGAGTGCCACAAGGTTCCATCTTAGGCCCAGTACTCTTCAATATCTTTATTAACGACTTAGATGAGGGAATAGAAGGGAAACTTACCAAATTTGCAGATGATACTAAGCTGGCAGGAATAGCTAACACCCAAGAAGATTCGGCTCAAGATCCAGATAGATCTTGACAGACTAGAACACTGGGTCATATCTAACAAAATGAAATTCAATGTATAGAAAAGTAAAGTCCTACACTTAGGCAAGAAAAACCAAAAGTACACATATAGACTGGGTGAAACCAGGCTCAATAGCAGTAACTGTGAGAGGGATCTTGGAGTCTTAGTGGACAACCAGCTAAATATGAGCCAGCAGTGTGCAGCAGCAGCCAAAAAAGCTAATGCAATGCTAAGTTATATTAACAGAGGGATACAATCAAGATCAAGGGAGGTACTAATACAACTCTAAAAAGCATGGTATAAAGACCACACCTAGAGTACTGCATCCAGTTCTGTTCACCACATTACAAAAAAGATGTTGAGACTCTAGAAAAAGTACAGAGAAGAGCAACCAGGATGATTAGGGGACTGTAGACTAAAACATATGAAGAACGGTTACAGGAACTGGGGTTGGCTAGTCTAGTAAAGAGAAGAACCAGGGGAGACATGATAGCAGTCTTCCAAAATTTGAGGGGCTGCCACAGAGAGGAAGGGGTCAAGCTATTTTCTAAAGCACCTGGAATAATGGAATAATGGATGGAAACTGAATTAGGAGAGATTTAACCTGGAAATAAGGAGAAACTTTCTGACAGTGAGAACAATCAACCAATGGAACAGCTTGCCCTCGGAAGTTGTGGGAGCTCCATTATTTGAGACTTTCAAGAAGAGATTGGACTGCCATCTTTCAGAAATGGTGTAGGGTCTCCCGCTTGAGCGGGGGGGTATACTAGATGACCTACAAGGTCCCTTCCAACTCTGATTATCTGTTATCTGTTAATGTGCACAAACATTTGGGAATGTGGTACAACACGATTCATGTGTTCATCTCTTGCACAGAAAGCTTGGCCATGCCAGCTTCAGAGTTTGCAAAAAATGCAACAGTTTGAAGAAGAGTTAAATTTAAAGGAATTGTAAGGCATATTTAGATTATGCAGTATGCAAATCATCAAAGTCCAAGGCATTCCCAGTAAGCAAAAGTAGCACAAGGCAGACAACAAAAGCTCTAGAGCTGGTACATGCAGATTTGGTGGGCCCAATGCAAGCCAGTTTGGGAGGAACAAAGTCTGCGCTGATGACTACAACAGGTTTGGGTTCTGCTATTTACTAAAAGTAAAATAGAGGTGCTATAGAAATTTAAGCAAGAACAAAAATACTTGTTAGATAATAAAACGTTAGGGAAAATATTTTCATCAAAAATAACATTGGCCATGTCGTACAAAGAAAATTCATACAAAATGTTTTATAGGTGGCACATTCCTCCAACAAAATTAGTTAAAATTATCCAAATTTATCTCCTATTTGTTGAAAATGCTCCCAGGACAATGGTTCATACTATCATGTATGAATTGTAGGAAAGCCCAGGATTTCTGGCATAAAATTCAGAGATGGCTAGAGGAAATGGGTGAAATAAAACTTGAATATAAACCGGAACTTATTTTATTGGCAATTAACATAGAGAGGTATAACAAAGATACGATGTACCTAATAATACATGTGATTACGGCTACAAGACTAGTCTATGCTCAAAAATGGAAACTTAAGAAAATTCCAGATGAAGTGGAGATAATTAAAAAGATATGGACATGCAAGAAATGGATAAATTAATGTTGGAATTAAAAAATAAAGATGAATCTGAATATTATAAAGTATGGGGAAAGTTTTACCACTGGTTGGGAAAAAGGAAGGACTTAAAATCTAAATTAAACTGAGATAAAGAGGTTAAGATAACAGACTAAGAGTATAAAGAATTGTTGATATTGATGTACATACTATGTAAATATGTAAATATATATTATTTATCATCCAAAATAGCTATGCAAAACAATTAGGTGTGTCAGGATGATTTTCCATGTTCACTGTTTTTAAATAATTAAAAAAAATAGAAGCAAGCATATGGACATTAAATATTGTAATGTAAGAGAAGCCATCAAATGTAAGAGAAGCCATCAAAGGTAAATTGATTAGCTTGCTTCACTGTGCATCAGAAGACAATCTGGCCGACATAATGACCAAGCCATTGGGTGGAGTGCACCATGGGAAGAATATTAAGTTAATTGGATTTATGTCTCTTCCAGTCATGAAGGGAGGAGTGTCAGAATATTCATGAACTGGCAGAGACATGGTAACAAGGTCAGCCAATGAATAGGCATGTCAACTGGGTCAGCCAATGAGGGCTGTTTTGGAAACAGAAACTTAAGGAAGGAGTCTGGGCATGGCTTAGCTCTGTGCTCAGCTCTAAAATAAAACTAGTCTGGTCTTGTCTGCCTGCTGAACTGAAATTAAGAACTTACTTACACTCTCTGTCTACCACATTGGAAGAATCTGCTGTTGGTATTGTAAATTTACTTCATGTGTTATTATGTATATAAGTTAATGAATCCTACTAAATCAGTTATCTGTGTGTGCTTTCCGGATTTGATTTTCTGCAACAAACTCTGACATTTTCTTATTAATATGTTGAAAGAAACCTTTCTGTTATCTTTGACTTTTGTTGTGAGTCTTTATTCATTCTGAGCCTTTGCTTCCCTGACTTCTTTGCATGTTTTCACTATCTGCTGATAAACAGCCTTAGTTAGGTGTCCCTCTATCTGTTTTTTGTATTTGTCCTTTTTGTCTTTCAGTTTGTCAGAGAGATCTTTGTGCAGCCATGCTGGTTTCTTCTTGAATTTCTTGTTTTTCTTTTTCAGTGGTATTGTGCTGGCTGGGCTTTTATGATCACATTTTTCAGAGTTTCCCACACTTCTTGAGTTGTTTTCTCCTTTAAGATTTTCATCCATGGAATCTTTCCTAGGGTCTCTCTGCGTTTGTTAAAATCAGCTCTTTTAAAGTTTAAAACACTGGTTGGATTATTTTCTATTGCTTGTGTTTGCATTATATTGAATTCCAGTATGACATGGTCACTTTCACCCAAAGTCCCAGAAACTTCAACTCCCTCTATCACTTCTTCCCTATTAATAAGAATTAGGTCCAGTATAGCTTTACTTCTAGTTCCCTCATCTTCCTTTTGGATGACAAAGTTGTTGGCTAGGTTGGCTAGGAATCTATTTGATCTCCAACTCTCTGCATAGTTAGTCTCCCAGTTGATATCTGGATACTTAAAGTCTCCCATTACTACTGTGGTATGCTTCCTACATACATTTGTTAACTGGTTGGCAAATAATTCATCTATTTCTTCTGATTTGTTGGGGGGTCTGTAATATACACCTATGACAATGTCACCATTTTTCCCTTTTATATTGGCCCATATACATTTTGGAGGGATTTTATCTTTGATCATTTGCATTTCTGTAGATACGTAGTGATCTCTTACATATAGTGCAACTCCACCTCCTCTTTTTGTTGCTCTGTTTCCTTTGAACAAGTTGTATCCATCCATCAATACATTCCTGTCATGGGTTTCATCCCACACAACTATGTCATACCTGCCCTCTTGTACTATTGTTTCTAGTTCACCCTGTTTGTTCCCCAAACTTTGAGCATTTGTATATAAGCATTTACAATTTTTATACCTGTCCATGGGTATGTTTCTTGCATCTCCTAGTTGTTGGTTTTTCTTCTTTCTCTCCCTACCATTGTTTGATTTGTTTTCTTTGGATGTATGATTCGTTTTGTGTTGTAGAGATTCTAAACATTGGTCATCCTCCCCCTTCAATTTTAGTTTAAAGCCTTTCTGATGAATTGGGCCAATCCTTTTCTGAGTACATTTTCCCTTGTTTTTGTGAGGTGCAGCCCATCCTTTGCCAAGAGTCCTTCATGAAGGTAATGCAGTCTATGGTCCAGGAATTTTTTGGCGACACCAACCCTTTAGGCAGTGGTTCACTTCTAGAATTCTTTTTTGGTTGCCATGGTTTAAAAAGATGTTGAGACTCTAGAAAGAGTACAGAGAAGAGCGACAAAGATGATTAGGGGACTGGAGGCTAAAACATGTGAAGAACGGTTGCAGGAACTGGGTATGTCTAGTTTAATGAAAAGAAGGACGAGGGGAAACATGATAGCAGTGTTCCAATATCTCAGGGGCTGCCACAAAGAAGCGGGAGTCAAGCTATTCTCTAAAGCACCTGAGGGCAGGAGAAGAAACAAGGGGCGGAAACTAATTAAGGAGAGAAGCAACTCAGAACTAAAGAGAAATTTCCCGACAGTTAGAACAATTAATCAGTGGAACAACTTGCCTCCAGAAGTTGTGAATGCTCCAACGCTGGAAGTATTTAAAAAGATGTTGGATAATCATTTATCTGAAGAGGTGTAGGGTTTCCTGCCTAGGCAGTGGGGTTGGACCAGAAGACCTCTAAGGTCCCCTCCAACTCTGTTATTCTATGCTATGCTATGCTACACTGCTATGCTATGCTATGCTGTGCTGTGCTGTGCTGTGCTGCGCTGCACTGCGCTGTGCTATGCTATTCTTTATTCTCTTACTGGATGTTGTCCTTTCGCTGGCAGTACAGATGAGAAAAACTACTTGTGCACCTAAGTCCTTGAGTTTCTTGCCTAGATGCTCATAATCACTCAATATTGTTTTCAAGTCCTTTTTTGTGTCATTCGTCCCTACATGTAGTAGTAGAAAAGGGTAATAATCTGTGAGCCTAATTATTTTGATTAGGTTCTCAGCCCACATCCTTGATTTTTGCTCCAGGGAGACAACATACTTCCCTAGATTGTATGTCCAGTGTGCAGATGGCTGGTTCTGTTCCTTTGAGAATAGAATCTCCTATCGCCAACACCCACCTTCCTTTTTTTTTTAGAGGGTGCAGTCTGAGGTGCTTTTCTGTTTATCCTAGGTGAGTTTGTTGATGTGACTTTTTAAAGGATATTGGATGATGTCTCTTTTCTAAGTGTTTGCATGTTTTCTTTGAGGGTTTTCTTTTATCAAAATATGCCAAGGTCAATGGACAGAGGCCTCATCACCACCTGAAGATGTCCACATGATCATATTCATAACTTTTAATTGGAAGAATCATTTGAACTATTGGGGGTGGGAACATTTCCATCACTTTGTATATGTGATCTGCGTGCCTAATTTTTCAGATTCAGAATAATGTCAGGTGGTACTTTATTCAAAATTCAAGAAAGAAATACTTAGACTCTTTAGATTAGAGAAAAGATATCTTTTACTGAAAATGAAGTGGTAGCAACTATAGAATTCTGAATCTGACAAATTAGGTGCGCAGATCACATATACAAAGTGATGGAAATGTTCCCATCCCCAATAGTTCAAATGATTCTTCTAATTAAAAGTTGTGAATATGATCATGTGGACATCTTCAGGTGGTGATGGGGCCTCTGTCCGTTGACCTTGGCATATTTTGATAAAAATTTGCAGCTGCGCAGAGAAAAGAAAGCTAAGCAAGAAATAGAAACCTAAGCAGGAATTTATACTCCCCCCCCTCATTTACACAACACTAGAATGTAACACCTCCAGCTCTCTTCCCAGATGTTACCCCCTCCTCCCCCCGTTACTTATGGCAGCCAAAAGATGCAAAGCAATAGTAGAAGATCTTGAAGGGTGACAGGGAGGTTGTGGGTCTGCGTATTTTCAACTGGGGGAGAAATCAGTTTTAATGGGGGTGCTTCTGATTGGGTTAGATAGGGCAGCAGGGGTTTGTTAGATGTGTGCTGCTTTTTTCCTTCATTATTGTGTTTCCTTCTATGTGTGACATACCTCCATTTGTCTTCCTCCAAGGGTTTATCAGCAGGGTCTAATCCTTTGGAAGTTTTTTATTTATTATATAGTTCTATTTGGGCATAGCTTTCTTGCATAGTTTGGCTAGAGCTGCCTCTAGATTCCTTACTTTTTCCTCTAACAGTTCACATAGTTTACATTTAATATATGTATATTTTGGGTGTTCTTTGGTCATAAGCATATACATGGAACATATATTACATACCATAATAGTATCAGACACCTGTTCCACGAGTTTCTTCCTTTTTGCTGGTTCTTTTAAGGGTAAAAAATTATGTTTCTTTTTTTCTATTTTTTTTCTGCTCGTTTTTCTACTTTGTTATTTATTTAACTTGCTTACTATTATGTTAGTTTTATTTATCCTTTTCTTTCCTATATTACTTGAAAGTTTTTGAGCTCCAATTCCTCCCTAGTTTATTTAAGATTTGTCTTATTTATTTGATTGATCTTTATTCTTCCTGTTCTTCCTTGATTTCTAAAGTTCCACTCTTGTTCTTATTATTTGACTGTTTATTATCTTTTATTTTCTGTCCTATATTTATTTTTATTCTCTACTGGGGTATTCCCGCCCTGCCTATTGGGGCTTCTGTCTTAATTTGTTGTGTTCACTTCCGTTGTTCGCTGCTATGGCCTTTTGTCGCTTTCTCAGCCAGCTGTTTTATCTTTCAATGTTTGTGTCTTTTCAACCTTGTGTCTGCTCTGATCAGCTTTCTCAGCCTGCCATTCAGCTATCCAGTCAGCTCAGCTCCACTGTCTGGTCTGCTCTTCTCAGCCCACCTTAGAGCTTTAGAAATCAGAGCTCTCTAATTTGATGTGCCTCTGCTGCTGTGTTGCTCAACTCTGATGCTACTCCTCTCCCCTCCACTGATTCTGCTGCTGCGTTTTTCTCCTCCTGATTCCGCTGCTGCATTTCTCTCTCCACCAATTCTGCCACCCAATTTCTCATAGCCACCCGTTCCCTTTCTTGGATGGGTTGATCCAGGGCTGCTGCAAAGGGCTGCTGGGTTAAGCAGGAAGTGGCGGGGGGTTGCTGGTCTCACTGGGGAGGGAATGTTGATCAAGTCATCCACAAGACCTCAACCTAGAACAGGTCACTAAGCCGTCGGGCTGGAAGAACTCAGGGGGAGGGTTGTGGTAGTCAGGCTTCCTCTAGTTTGCTGGCCCTAGCATTGGGATTCCTGGCTGCCCTCTCAAGCCAGGCTGCCTAGATTGGGGTATGGGTATAAGGCAATTATGAGTATATTGTGACCCACCAGTTCACTGCCTCCAACAGTCTCTCTTCTTGTCCGCTGTTCAGCCATCAGTTTGCTGCTCTCAGTTGCCTCTCTTCCAGTGTTAAGCTGCTTAGTTGGGCTCCTGAGCTGGATCTATTGTTCTCTGTTGCTAGCTACTTCTGACTCAGCGTCAGCCATTCATTCACTGTGCTGCTGTTTTGCTGGTGTTTTCCTCCATACCCCAATTTCTTCTTTTCCTTTATTCTTTCTACCTTCCTTATCAATTTTCTGCTCCCTTTTTCTCCCTTTCCCCCCTCTCCTTATACCTTACTATTTAATTTAGTAATTTCTCTCCTTGTGATCTGATACTACTTCCTCCACTGCCACCATCTTGGAAGGAAGTCTCATTATTATTGTCATGATTTTTAACTGGGTAAAATAGTGCATTATAGGGTAACAATTTTTGAACCTAAATATGTCAAATGGGCCCATCTATAAAATGTGTCCTCCATGCCCCCCAGGGAATGAAAGTTGTAGCTGTTTTGGTGTTAATAGCTATTGCTGTGGTCATGTGATCTTCAGAGCCATGGATGTGCAGTGGTTAGAATGCAGTGCTGCAGGCTACTTCTGCTGATTGCTGGCTGCCTGCAATTTGGCAGATCGAATCTCACCAGGCTCAAGGTTAACTCAGCCTTCCAGACTACTGAGGTGGGTAAAATGAGGACCCAGATTGTTGGGGGCAATATGCTGACTATGCAAACCACTTAGAGAAGGCTGTAAAAGTACTGCGAACTGGTATATAAGTCTGCTATTGCTAAGTGCTATTTTCAAAGTCCTGTGACAGTTTCCCAGCCATCTCAAATCCTTTCCTCACCCACCAGCAGCCACTTACCTGCTAGCTGGCAAGGAAA
>NW_020769390.1:3905885-3931503 GCF_900518735.1 Pseudonaja textilis
AGAGTCTGCAGCTGTCAGCCAGATCTCCAACATGGGATTCTCCTTTGATGCATGCGTGCATTGATTACCATAGTAATGGAAAGTGGGGGCCTGGCATTTGGGTGGGGGAAGTGAGCTGGTGAAGTGAAATCCCATGTGAACTAAAAGGGAGGTTTGCTCTCAACAATTATTGCGCTGCTGAGTGGAGTTGTTTACACCCTGTAAAGGCCACACCCTGTCCTAGAACTCCAGATAGGCTATGTTGAAGAATGAAGTAAGATTGGTTTGTCATGATCTGTTTTTAACAAACTGTGCTGATTGCTAGTTATTATTTTACTTGTTTCTAGATGTTGGCAGATCTGTTTAATCGTTTCCAATATCTTCCCAGGTATTGATGTTAGGCTGATTGTTCTGTAGTTTCCTGGGTCTGGTTTTTTTCCCTTTTTTGAAGATGGGAATAACATCAGCTCTTTTCCAGTCCTAAGGTAATTTCCTGGTGCTCCAGGATTTTTGAAAGATGTGGTGAGTGCCAGCTCTGCCAGTTCTTTTAGAACTCAGGAATACAATTTATTTTTTATTTTTATTCATTTATTTTTCTTTGTCAATTGCTTACAAGATAATAGGTATAAATAAAAACATAGTTATGAATACATGGATACATATAAGAAAAATAAAAAAAGATATAAAAGAAACAATAGGACAGGGACGGTAGGCACGTTGGTGCACTTATGCACTACAGACCTCTTAGGAAAGGGGTAAGGTCAATAGTAGACAGTCTAAGGTTAAAGTTTTGGGGGTATGGGGAAAAAAACCACAGAGTCAGGTAGAGTATTCAAGACATTGACAACTCTGTTGCTGAAGTCGTATTTCTTGCAATCAAGTTTAGTGCGATTAACCTTGAGTTTGTATCTATTGTTTGCTCTTGTGTTGTTATGGTTGAAGCTGAAGTATTCATTGACAGGTAGGACATTGCAATGTATGATCGGACCGAAGGCGGCATAGTTCTAGGTTTTCTAGGTCTAGAATTTCAAGTCTGGTGGCATAAGGTATTCTGCAATGAGTAGAGGAGTAGAGAACTCTTCTTGTGAAATATTTCTGGACTTTCTCAACTGTGTTAATATCAGATATGTAATGTGGGCTCCAGACTGATGAGCTGTATTTGAGTATTGGTCTAGCAAATGTTTTGTATGCTCTAGTTATTAGTGTAAGATTACCAGAGAAAAAGCTATGTAAGATTAGGGTAACAACTCTTAACGCCTTTTTGGCTATGTAGTTACAGTGGGCTCTAGCACTTAGATCATTAGAGATGAGTATTCCAAGATCCTTGACAGAGTTTGGATTGTCAACAAGGTCTTAACTATTCAGCCTGCATTTTATTTTCTGATTTTTTTTGCCAATATGTAGGACAGAGCATTTATTTGTTGAGATTTGAAGTTGCCATTTGTTTGACCATTCTGATACATAGTCAAGGTCCTTCTGAACAGTAGCAGTATTGTCTGTAGTGTTGAATAGCTTTACATCATCAGCGAAGAGAACACAGTTGCTCTTGATATGATCACAGAGGTCATTTATGTAGAGTATGAAAAGAGTTGGTCCTAGAATACTGCCTTGGGGGACACCACTGTTGACAAGTACAGAATTTGATAGGACACTCCCAATTTTGACCATTTGTTGTCTATTTGACAGGAATGCTTCTATCCAGTTTTGCAGGTGTCCAGAGATACCGTAAGATTTTAGTTTTAGGAGTAGTTTGTCATGTACCACTGAATCAAAGGCTTTACAGAAGTCTATGCAGATTGCGTCTATTGCTTTGCCCTGATCGAGTTGTGTAGTCCATATGTTTTTGCAGTGTAAGAGTTGCAGATTGCAGGATAGTTTTTTCCTAAAACAAAATTGTTTATGAGAGAGTAGGTTGTTTGTTTCTAAATGCATCAGGCAATGGAGGAAGCCTAGTTTCATCACAGGGAGTTAAAAGACGATAAAAGTTGCTATTATACTAAGATAAATGATAGTAGGAGAGACGGAGAAGAAAGATAAATCATAGAATAAATCATAGAGAAAGAAAAAAGCTGAGAAACGAAAAGGAGAGGAAAGATTGGAGAAATAGGAAGAAAATGATCCACAGTGAACTTGGACTGCTGAGAGGACCCAGCTGCACCTGAGAGGCCTACTCAAGAACCAAGAAGCCTTTGAAGAGAGGTGAGCAGAAAGGCAAAACGAACTGGCAGAGAACAACAAGGTGAGCTGGTGAGCAAGTGGGGCCCAGCTGTGGAGCAGGGAGGAAAATCATCCATGGGCCAGAGAGGAGAGCCAACTGAGGGCAAAGCAACAACTGGCAGAAAAGGAAAAGGCAAGCCGGTGAGAGAAAGGAGCAGGGAAGAGGAGAACTCACTGAGAGGAGACAAGCCCACCATAAGCGATCCAGGTGGTCCTGTTTGCTAAAAGAAGTAGTGCAAATGGGAGCCACATGGATGGAGAGCCAGGAGCGGTGGTGGCACAGCAGAGGGGAGAGCCAGCAGTGAGGGGCAACACAATGAAGCAGATCCTGAGAGGAGCAAAGAAAGCAATGGGAGGGCATCAGTGCAACTGGAGGCTTTCAGTGTTGGTGGAGCATTTCAGCAAAGGGGATCAGTGAATCGGTGACTGAGTATAGTAACAGAGCAGCATGGGAGACCAACAGGTGAGGGAGAGGGAAACTCCATAAACTGAGAAAATCAGGGAGAGCTGAATACCCAGTAGTGGCAGGAGAAAAGCAAGTAGGAAGGAAGGATAAAAAGACAACACAGGACACAAGGCAAAAATCAAAGGTGAGTAGACAACAGCAAGGAAGGAATATACAAAGGCAGAAAAGAAATTAACAAATTAAGTCCACAAGAAGGCAGGGAGGGAAAGGATCATAAGAAGGAAGGGAGGAAAGGGACAATCATAAAGTATTACAGTACAGGCTATGAACGACTCTCACACTGAAGCCCACTCAATACTGAAAATTTTTAAATTGGACAATCTAAATGATCTGCTAGAACTTCAAATTTTTAAACTGGACAATTTTGAACAATATAGAACTTTAAATCATTAAACCAGACATTCTTTAACTGCTAGAACCTTAACTTTTAGCTGCACTTTGTCAGTGTATAAGGATTCATGAACTGGAATAGGCATGGCAACAAGTCAGCCAATGGGGAGTGTTTGGCAACTAAGACAGCTTGGAGCCTGGGTGTGGCTTAGCTTAACTGTTCAGTGTATAAAAGAGTTCATTTTGTCTTTGCTTGTGAGTTCTAGTGCTTGTTCTTGTACTTGCTATTTCTTCTTCTCTCTACCACGTTGAAAGAGCTGCATGGGTATTGTATACATGCATCATCTTTTATGTTATTGTATATAAAGAAGTTTTTTCTATGTAAGGAATTCTGCTGCATTATTTGTTTCAGTACTGGCTGGATTGCTACAAACTCTGACACACTTTCCCCCACAAATTTGAAACTTAAATGATCTTTTAGAATATATATATTCCAAATTGAACATTTTCCTTTTTAAAAATCTGTGATAAAACCTTCTACACTTCCACTTTCAATTTTTTAAAATCCACTCACGGAAGAAGAAACTGATCCTATTGTGATCTGCAGAACATGTCCCATGTATACACTTATGCCCATAGAACACCCAAACTATATACCAAATGTAAACTAATCAAATTATTAGAAGAAAAAGTAAAGGGTCTAGAGGAAATGCTAACCACCCCGAAACCCAACCTACAAAATGAGAAACCCCAGACCTTGCAAAAAGAATAAGCCCAAATCGAACATAATAATGATCAAACAACTTCTAAAAGAATTGACCCTTTAGAGGAAGAAGAAGACAGATGGAAACATGTCACTCATAGAAAAAAACACACACTTAGTACAAAACCCCTGTCCAAACCAACCCAGTCTGATGCAGCCCCACTGGTGCTAAGCAATCAATTTCATGGACTCTCATTAGAATAAAACATGCAGGCACATAGAAAAGAAGCACCATAGAAAAGAAGAAAGATCTGTCCAAATTCAAGGGAAAGACAACTTACAACGAGAAAGAGAAGAAACAACTCCATATCAACCACAAGAAGAGAGCCGTAGAGTTACGAGACAAAAAGCGAGGCAGACTTAAGTAAATGGACGAAGGAAGGAAAATTCTTTCCATTAATATAAACGGCCTAAATTCAAGAGCTAAAAGGAAAAGGATTCTAACCAAACTAATAAAACAAAATGTTGATATAATTTGCATACAAGAAACACACATTAGGAAAAGTGAGGAGAAATTCCTAGATTGTCCAAAACTGGGAAAATTATTTACAGCACCAGCAGATAAACACAAAAAGAAAGGTATTGCAATCTATGTGAGAGATGACTTAAAAGCGGAGTTAATCTGGGCGGACCCTGCAGGAAGAACTCTGGTGGTACAAATCTCGATTAATGGCATTACACTCTTACTGGTAGTAATCTATGCCCCAAATGATGATCAAGGTAAATTTTTTAAACATCTCCATCAAAAAATAACAGAATTTGAAAATGGTAATATTATTCTGATTGGCGATTTTAACTCTATTGCTGACTACCGGAAGGATCATAGTAATAGGAGTAAGAACAAAAAAGGAAATAGAGAATTCTCTAGGCCATGTAAGGATATGTTGAATGAAATGAATCTGGTAGATATCTGGAGAAAATTAAATCCCAAAAAAGAACAGTTTACTTATTATTCTAACCCACACAAAATTTGGACAAGAATAGATATGGCTTGGATAAACAGTGAATTAATTAATGAAATCAAAGATAGTGAAATCTTACCAAATGACTGGGCTGACCACAACCCAATTCAAATAACCTGGAGGGGTAGAAGAAAACCAAAGAAAAGATGGACTTTTAACACTCATTTAATAAAAGAAGAAGAATATACTAATAAACTGAAAGAAGAACTGAACTTCTTCTTAAAGGAAAATAATAATGATCTAACTTCGAAACAAAATATATGGGACACATTAAAGGCATTTATAAGAGGAATAACAATCTCTTACAATGCTATGAGAAATAAAAGAAAGTATGCCCAACAAAGTAACCTACAACAAGAAATTAAGGATTTAGAAACCCAATTACAAAAGAACCCCAAAAACCAAAGAATACAGAACCAGTTAATAACAACTAAACACAAACTTAATTTACTGGAACAAGAAAAATTGGAGATTAGTCTGAAAATGACTAAACAAATCTACTTTGAGCATGCAAACAAGCCAGGGAGATGGTTAGCCCACAAACTTAAGAAAACGAAAGAAAAAAGATTGATACACCAATTAATGGACGAGGGGGGCAATATGCAGGAGGAGATAGAGAAGAAAAAAGAGATCACTTTTAATTACTTTGGGAAATTATACAAAAAAGAAGAAGTCTCTGAGGATAAAATAATGAAATACCTGGAGGAAGCGAATGATAAAGCAATTGGAGAGGAAGAGATAGAATTATTAAACCAAAATATAACATGGTCCGAACTGAAGTCAGCAATAGAGAAGCAAAGTAACAATAAAGCACCAGGACCTGACGGGATACCGGTAGAACTTTACAAAATTATCATAGAACAAATTGGACCACTGATGCTGGATGTATTTAATGAGGTACTCTTAGCAGCCAAGATGCCGGACTCGTGGAGGGGAGCCTTAATTTCGCTGATCCCGAAGGAGGACCTAGACCACAGACTTATTAATAATTATAGACCAATTTCGCTCCTGAATGCAGATTACAAATTATTCTCTTCTATAATAGCCAATAGATTAAAACAGGTTTTAAACACTTATATCCATGAAGATCAAAACGGATTTCTCCCATTTCGACAAATTAAGAATAATTTAAGAACAGTGATAGACATTTCAGAATACTATGAAGCCCACCCGGAAAAACAGTTTGCATTTATGTTCTTGGATGCTGAAAAAGCATTCGATAATTTAAATTGGCATTTCTTAATTCAAAAAATATATAATATGAATCTTGGCACCAGATTTGAAAATGTCATCACTACAATTTACCACACTCAACAGGCAAACATTCTAATAAATGGGGAACAAACTGGCCCGATAAAAATAGAAAAAGGGGTAAGACAGGGTTGCTCTCTCTCCCCTCTGCTTTTCATATTCGCCCTAGAATCTCTTCTGACGTACATTAGGCAAAATTTGAGAATTAGAGGTTTGAGGATCAAATCAGAAGAATATAAAGTACAGGCTTTTGCTGATGATTTGGTTTTTTTTCTGGAGGAGCCCATAGAAAAAGGACACAACTTATTAGAAGAACTAGAACGATTTGGAGAAGTCGCGGGATTTAAAATAAACAGGGGAAAAACAAAATTAATGACTAAAAATTTAACAGGAGACCAGAATAAAGAGCTAGAGACAACAATGGGAATACAAGTGACAAAAAAAATTAAATACTTAGGAATTTGGCTAACTCCACAAAGCAAATCGTTAAAAGAAAACAATTATGACAAACTTCTCCAACAATCTAAGAAAGACTTAGATTTCTGGAGCAATTTACAACTTTCCTTATTGGGCAGGATTGCTTTGATTAAGATGAATATTCTGCCAAAATTTCTATATTTATTCCAGACAATTCCAATCAAATTAAATAAAAATTTTTTTATGGAACTAAACAAGATAACATTGAATTTCATTTGGCAGGGGAAAAAAGCTAGGATTAACGTAAAAGCCCTACAAGTTCTGAAAAGCAGAGGAGGGTTAGCCTTGCCAAACTGGGAAATATATCATACGGCAGCCACCCTACTATGGATAAAGGATTGGGTAAACCTAACCAACAAAAGAACACTAGTATTAGAAGGCCACGATATGCAGAAAGGATGGCATGCCTTTCTGTGGGAATCTGGGAAACCCAGGCAATCATATTTCCATAGGCATCTTATCAGGGACTCTTTATTAACTAATTGGAAAAAAGTACGTAAAAAACTTTATTTAAAAATACCGATTTGGCTATCTCCAATGGAAGCGATAGTACACCCTAATAATCTGGATATAACCAAAATGATTAAGTACGAAAATTTATTAGACCCACAAGGAAAGTTGAAAACACGACAAGAACTACAAGAGCGAGGATTTATAATTGATCAGTGGGTGTACCTTCAAATTCATAGTAAATACAAACAAGACATTAAGGAATTTGGAATCTACAATAAATTACAGACTCTAGACAAAATTCTACTAGGACCAAGTAAAAAAAATATATCTAAATTTTACAAATATTTATTAGAAACAGAACTAGAACAAGAAATTGTCAAGGGAAATATGATTGCGTGGAGCAGAAATGTGGGTAGGAGCATTACCCTAGCAGAATGGGAAAAGATCTGGAACAGGATCATTAAGATCACGAAATCAGCAGCTTATAAAGAAAACTTATATAAAACGTTTTATAGATGGCACCTGCCCCCTTTGAGATTGGCGAAGATGCAACCCAACACGAGCCCCAAGTGTTGGAAGTGTCAATACATAGAAGGTACCTTCTTCCACATGTGGTGGTCATGCAAGGAAACCCAGAAGTACTGGCAAAAAATTAGGCACTGGCTAGAGGAAATAACCATGGAACAAATTGAGTACAAACCAGAGTCCTTTCTTCTAGGAATTTTTGATAAACAAATATCCAAAAAATCGAAGTATATCACAATCCATATCTTAACCGCGGCCAGACTGGCATTTGCCCAGTGCTGGAAACTACCCTCTATCCCCACTGAACTTATGGTTATTCAGAAAATTTTACAATGCGCCGAAATGGACAAACTAACCCAAGCATTAAAAAATAAAGAATCTTCAACCTATTATAGCAATTGGAATCCTTTGTACATTTGGCTTAATCAAAGATAGATCACCTCTAAGAAAACTAAGGCCGAGGCCTCCGAGGCAGAGATAAAGAAAAGCACTGCTGACGATAGTTTGGAAGAAGAAAAGACCTTACAGACAGTCACAAAAATATGGTTTTTTTATAATTGTTTTCTCTACTTTTGTGTTCCCCACTTTCCCCCCCCTTCCCCTCCCTAACCCTTTCCCTCTTTCCTCTCTCAAGCTTTCCTCTCTTTCCCTCTTGGCCTATGCCAAGACCTGTTCGTCTTTTTGTTGTATATAATTTGTAGCTGTGTTGTTGTTGTTTTTTAAAAAGTAAAACTAATAAAGTTTTTTTTTTAAAAAAAAAAAGAAAAGAAGCACCATCAAATGTCCCTAAAAAAGTAACACCATCAAATGCTTCTATGATAGACAGAAAAATACCCCAAACCTCCTTAGGAAAAAAAAGGTGAGTGCTGATAATAGGAGATTCAATTCTCAAGAGAATAGAACCTGCCATCTGTAGACCAGACAGTCTATCCAGAAAGGTATGTTGTCTCCCTGGAGCTAAAATCAAAGACATGGCTGAGAACCTAACCAAATTGTAAAACCCACAGACTACTACCCCTTTCTGTTACTACATATAGGGACGAATGGCATCAAAAAAACCTTGAAAACAATATTGAATGATTATGAACAGCTAGGCAAGAAAGTTAGGGACTTAGATGCACAAGTAGTTTTTTCATCTGTACTTCCAACGAACAGCATCCGGACAACATCTGGTAACAGAACAAAGAATTCTAGAAGTGAATCACTGGCTAAAGGGTTGGTGGCACCAAAGAAACTTTGGATTCCTGGACCATGATCTGTACTATCTCCATGATGGGCTTCTGGCAAGGGATGGGTTGCACCTCACAAAGATCGGGAAGAATGTTTTCGGAAAACGACTGGCTCAACTTATCAAGAGGGCTTTAAACTAAAATTGAGGGGGAGGGTGACCAATGTTTAGGAACTCCAGGACTTAATTCCAAGAAAAAAACCCTAGAAAGCAAGCCAAATAATGAAGTAAAGAGGGATGGGAAGGAAGACAAACTCAAACACCAAATAAGAAACATAGGAAGCACACCCAGCATCAGACATAAAGATCTCAAGTGCCTATATACAAATGCACAAAGTCTGGGGAACAAACAGGGTGAACTCGAACTATGAATACATGAAGGTAGATATGAATAACAGAAATGTGATGGGACAAAACCTGGTTCGGGCTGGTTCAGGTGAACTGGATGTTAAATTTACATCTGGTTTGCCGAACTGGTAGTTGAACCAACTGGCTGACCCGCTCACCCCGCCCCTCCCAGGAGTCTCCATACAGCCTGTTTTGGATGCAGGTAAATGCAGGGTCCACATGGAGGCTATGGAGGTCAAAAAACGCCCCACCCAGAAGTTCCAGAAGTCAAGAAATGGGCTTGTTTCTGGCTTCCGGAGGGCCTCTGGAGCCCGGGGAGGCCATTTTCACCCTCCCAGAGGCCCAAGGGAAGCCTCTGGACTCTGGAAAAGGCAAAAAACACCCCTCCTGGAAGTTCTGGTATGCCATGCCCACCCAGCAACCAGGCAGAGAACCAGTTGGGATTTTTGAATCCCACCCTGTATGAAATCCATGATTGGAACATACTAATAGAAGGATACAAACTGTTCCAAAAAACCAGACCCCATAAAAGAGGAGGTGAAATTGTACTGTATGTAAAGGACCACTATATTGCTACAGAAATGGGGCATTGGTCCTACCTGAATGCTTCTTCTCGGGGAGCCGAAGGGAGAATCCAGGACAGGTCTCTAGTCTCATCGCTCTGCAGACTGGGTTGAAAAACTGAGGACACACCCCCTGGTAACAGTCCCCAGTTCTGAATGACGTCGAAGCGAATCCAGCTGCTCCTCATCCTCTAACAGATAGCCTATTTGATACTGTGAGAAAAAACATTTTCTCTCTACTCCAACCAGACAGAATATAGGGTGGGACTGGATTCTCCCTTCAGCTCCCTGAGAAGAAGTGTTCAACTGAGCCGAAGGGAGAATACCAAAGCTGGCTGATGGCTGTCCTATGGGAGGGAACTGGATTGGTCAGAGGTCCCCACTTCTACAAGAACGCCATGCAGGACTCATCTTCCAAAGGACACCTCTGCTAAGGCAAAGGAGTCAATTTTATAATGTCTTATGAATGGGGTCGCAGATGACCAAGTCACAGCTCTATAAAAGTCCAGAACTGAAGCCTGAATTGCCCAGGCTGCAGTGGTCGCTGCACTCCTGGTTGAGTGCGCAGAGATTCTCCTGGGCACAGGAAGAGCCAGTAATTCATAGGCCTTCGCAATTCAGGCTCTAAGCCAGCGACCCAAAGTTGACGGCTGAAAGGAAATGAACAACGCTTCAGTCCTCCTAAAAGAGGAGGTCCTTTTGATGTATATACAGAGGGCCCTCCTAACATCCAAGGTGTCCCATTTTCTCTCCAGTGCATGGGAATGCCCTGGACAGAAGTCAGGCAAAATCAATTCCTGTGAATGATGGAATAAGGAGTTCATCCTGGGCAGAAAGTAGGGTCCAACCGCAGAACCACCCGCACAGGTTCTTTTTGATGGATAAGGCCGTCAACTCCGAGATATGTCTGGCTGAAATAATGGCCACCAAGAATGACACCTTGCACGTGAGAAGGTGAAGGCTGACTTTACGCAAGGGTTCAAATGGGGGAGATGTCAGTGCCTGCAGGACCTTAGGCAAATCCCAGGTGGGGTAGCGGTGGACCACTGGTGGCCTCAAATTCGTGGGTCTCCTAAGGAAGGCTTTCACCCTAGGGTGTTGGGCCAGAGTAGAAGAGCCCTTGACCAAAATCACCAAGGCCAGGAAGCCACCTGTCTCTTCAAGGTATTGTGGGCGAGACCTCTATCCAACCCATCCTGCAGGAACTCTAATACCTTTGCAACAGAAACAACAGTGGGTTCCAGTTGCTGACTAGCGCACCAACTGCAGAAAATCTTCCACATTGCATTATATATCCTGGTCGTGGAAGGTCTTCTGGCCACCTGGATGGTCTGAATGACCTTTGTGGAAAACTTCTCCCGTTTCAGGATCCCCTGCTCAAGCGCCAGATGGTCAACTGAAACCAGGCTGGATCTGGGTACTCAATCGGGCCCTGGCTGAGGGAGAGCTTGTGCAGGGGAATTCTCCAAGGTCTGGCAACTCACAGGCCCACCAGGTAGGTGAACCAAGGACACCTGGGCCAGTAAGGGGCTACCAACAGAACTTCCGCCCTTTTTATCAGTACTTTCCTGATTGCCCCTGGAATCAGGGGAAGGGGGGAAGGCATACAATAGTCCCTGGGGCCACCTGCACCAGAGAGCGTTGACCTCTTCTGCTCCCCAGGCAGGGAATCGAATGAAGAACCTCAGGAGCTGCATGTTCTCTGGCAATGCAAAGAGATCCAGAATCAGTCTGCTGAAGCTTCTGTCATCTCCTGGAATAGACTGGGATGCAGTCACCATTCTGACTGGTTGACCGTGGCACTGCTCAACCAGTCTGCCTGCACGTTGGATACTCCCAAAATATGTTCTGCTTGTAGGGACAGCAGGTTTCTCTCCGCCCACCTGCACAATTGAGTTGCCTCCTGCATTAGAGATCTGAAGCGTGTGCCCCCTGCTGGTTTATGTGGGCCATGGTAGCCACATTGTCCGTGAGGAGAAGCACATGTCTACCCACCACCTCCTGCCTTAGATCCTTGAGCACTAAGCAGGCAGCCCTGAGCTCTAGCCAATTTATGTTGTGGCCAAGCTCCTCTCATGACCACCTCCCCTGGATGACCTGGACTCCCAAGTGCCCCCCCAACCATAGAGACTGCCATCGGTGGTGATGGTAATCCTCTGGGGTTCCCTGTACAAGCATCCCTTATCCATGGCTCGGGACTGCCACCAATGGAGGGAATGAAGAACTGGCAAGGGGATGTGAACCTTCCTTGGAGAGTCGCCCCTGCTTGCCCTCTGGTAAGGGAGCAGAAACCACTGAAGGGTTCAGGTGTGGAAGCGGGCCCACGGGACAATCCCGATGCACGATATCATTTTGCCAGGAAGTTGAGACAGCAAGATTATAGGCGCCTCTCTGGAAGACAGGATCAGCGACATGACTTCCCTGATACTGTCTCGATGCTCCTGTGAGAGAAAAACCTGTCCGGCCAAGGTGTCTATAATAGCCCTCAAATGCAAGAGCTGAGTCAATGGTACTAGGTGGCATTTGTCCAGGTTTATTGAGAACCCGTGCTCTCGAAGAATCCTGATTGTCGACATCAGATACTCCTCCCCCTGGGGTCTGGAAGAGGATGCTATCAGGATGTCATCCAAATAGCATTGGATCCTTCTGGGTAAGGCTCTGAGGTGAGGTGCTACCGCTGCCAAGAGCTTGGTAAAAGTCCGAGGGACTGATGACAGGCTGAACGGGAGAGCCCTGTATTGAAAATGGTGGCCACCATAACAAAACCTCAGGAACTGACAGTGGTTGGGGTGTATGGGCACATGGAGGTAGGCCTCCATCAAGTCTACTGAGGCCAAAAAATCTCCCTCCCGCAGTCCCTCTAGAATGGAGTGGAGGGAGTGCATCTTGAACCTTTGGTTGATTGGATGTCTGTTCAGCCCTTTCAGGTTGAGGATTGCTTGCCACCCCCCAGCCCCCTGAGGCCTTTGGAATCACAAACAACATTGAATGGAAACCCTGTCTCTCCTGGTCCACCAGAACCAGCTGGATGGCCCGAATGTCCAGCAGATGGTGGATTGCCGATTCCATGAGATCCCTCCTTGAGGAGTCCCTGGAGATGGGGCAGCACACAAAGGCTCTTGGGGGGGGGGGGAGGAGAGAAACTCTAGAGAAAGACCTGACCATAAGGTTGACAGGATCCAAACATCCATCGTGGTCTGTTCCCACCTCTGCCAGAACAGTCCCAGACAGCCCCCTGTGGGAGACGAGGCTCGGGCATCACTTGTTGCACCTAAAGGGTCTGTTGGAACCCCTAAAGGACCTTCTGCCCTTTTGCTTCTGATGCCCTCTGGCGGCAAAGGCCTGTCTATTGGCCTGAGATGAGGATCTCTGGAAAAAGGACCTACTTTGATGGGGAAAGCCTGCCCCATCTTTCCCGTTTAAAGGAGGGCTTCCTGAAGTAGAGATGAGACCTGTAATCAAAGCGCCTCCCCTGGGAGGGCAGGATCTTTTGCTTGTCCCTGGTTTCCATCAAAAAGGGATCCAAGTCTTCCCCCAAAAGCCTCTCCCTTAAAGGGAGCCGACACCAGCTTCCATTTGGTTCTGACGTCCATCTGCCAATTTCTTAGCCAAAGAAGCCTGCGTGCTGTTATGGAAGAGGCCATGGCTCTGGAAGAAAATTTGGCTGATGTGAGGGTGGCATCAGCAGTCAATTGAGCTGCAGCTATAATCTTATTCAGGTCATGATGCACCCTGAGATCCTCAGGTGGGATTCTGCCCTCAGCCACCGCAAAGAGGCATGAGTAAAAGAAGATGCGGTCGTCAATGCTCTGATGGCCCAGGAGTCAGCTTGATGAGCCCTCCGGAGACCCTCTCCTCCTTCTGGTCCTCTGTCTTTAAAACATCCTCTGCATCAGGTGGGATGACAGATGAGGAAGCTAGGGCTACCACTGGTCCATCTACCTTTGGCACTTCCATAATGTCCAAAAGGTCTTTGTCCACATTAAATAAGGTAGACTCAGACCCACTGGGGCCAGTGTACATCCCACTGCTTTTTGATCAGATTCAGAAACATCCGGGGCACAGGTTCAGCATCCACCACAGATGCTTTCTCAGTGAACATGAAATCCTCCTGATCCTCTCCCTCCATGGGAAGGTCCTGAGTGACCGTGTCCTTTTTGAGATGAGCCGTGCTCTTGGCCTTAACCAGCAGAGTCTTGAAGAGAGCCGGCTGGAAAAGGCCCTTAAAGGAGCGGGGACCTGCTACCTCCAACTCCTCATCAGAAAAATCCCTTTCTGGAAGGAGGTCCCTCTCGGAGCCATAAATTTGGCTGCTTTCTGAACAGGCAGATGAGTGCTCCCTGAAGTGGATTGGCTGTTCTGCAGAAGCCTGCCCCTGCCCCTGCAGGACTCCTCTGTTAGTTTCCAAATAAGACAGCTGGTGCAGCTGGTTGACCTCTGCCTGCAATTCCTGTCTCATTGTTTGGAAGATCCAGGCTCTCATGAAGGATGGCATTTCTTGCATCTGGGTCTCCTCAGGTCGTAAGCCAGCTGCTGTAGGTGTAAAGGTGGCTGCAGGCACAGGTCTGGCTCCGCTAGAAACTTGGTCTGTAGGTGCCGCCATCAAGATCACCTGAGGTGGCTCAGAAAAATTGTGATAGGTCTCAGCCCTGATTTGGAGGTTTCCCTGCAAATCCTGGGTACTTGAGCCCCCAGGAGACCAAGCAGTCATATACTGACTATCTGCCAGTTGGTCTGGCTGCCTGTCATCTTGAGGAGGCAAAGTTTGAGAAGTGGCTCTGCATTCAGCCATCCTGGAATCTCTTACTGCGCTGTCAAACTGTTTATCTATTGCTTTTTGTCTATGTCTGGCCTGTCTATCCTCAGCCCGAGTGGGTCTCTTAGGGGCTAGAGCCCTGGCTCTAATCCTAGCTGCTGCCTCCAGACCAGCAGACCTGGGCTTAGGAGATCCCTTTACAGCCTCCTCTCTATCCTGCTGAGGAACTGACAATTCTTGATCAGCTACCTTGGTGGCCATCTTTGAGCCCGCCAAACATAACTGTCACTTGACAGGGGTAGAGAAAGAGAAAAAGAAGTTTTAAAAAATGTTAAATCTAAGCTTTCAGCTACAGCCACAGTAGCTGTCCACCACTTCAGGAGGCTAGTGCGACCCAAAGTGGTGAGCTCAGCCCAGCTCCGCAATTCAAAAGCCGAGTCAGGGAAAAAGAGTTGAAAAAAATGGCTGTCTCTTTGAATTGCAGCAAGCCCTGACAGGTTAGAGGCTTGCAAGCCTGGCGCTGGCTACACCACAATTATCAGGCAGACTCAAGTGTCTCGCAACTGCCACAGTGCTCTGGGGACTGGATGGTGGGGTCAGGACTTAATCCCGATGTCCAGAATCCCCCCAAGGGACAATCCTGGAGACGAACTGCAAGATTGTCCCCAAACAAAATAAATGGCTGCTGCCACCGAAAAGGGACAGAGGCGCTTAGCGGCAACTGTGGCTCGTCCCAAGCAAGGGAAAGTGGATCAGGAGAAGGCGAGTTAAATAAGACGCTGACTCCCGCCCCAGCCCGGGCCACATGGGCTCTCAGGGTCACCTCCACTCAAGTTTTGGCACAAAACAGGAAAAAAAAACCAGTCCACCAGCAAGGAAAGTCAAAAAATTAAAATAACAAGCAAAAGAACGCGAACCAGAAAAAAGGCGCAAAAAAAAGGAAAGTGCTAAACCATCAAGCCGGCTAGCTGTCAAACTTGATCTAAGCCTCTCTGCGAAAATAAGCTTAATCCATGGGGTGAATATTCTTCTACAATCCTAACTATTCAGAGGCCTTAAAGGGTGGTCTGAACATGCTGAGACTGAGTGAAGAACTGGGGACCATTACCAGGGGGTATGTCCTCAGTTTTTCAACTTGGTCTGCAGAGCTAGGAGACTAGAGACTACCCATCCTGGATTCTCCCTCCGGGTCAGTGGAGAATACAAATTTTCTAACAGAGGGCCCCTAACTATAATCCTGTAACAAACTTACATTAGATTTGCTCCTACTTCACCCAAAAGATCAGGCTACATTAGAAAAAGCTTATTGGAGGTCACACTTAACAATGGGAGACACATCTACATTTGGCTAGAACTCAATTGCTGGCATGTGTCCCCAGTGTGATTATGCACATCCAGATTAATATAACCACACTAATTCATTTATACATAATTATATTTACAATTAACAAATATAATGAAAAATGCATTTCTTCCTTGCCAAAATTGTAGTGCACGGATATTAGGGTTAAATGAGTTATCTACTGATATCAATAGAAGCTTTATTCAATGTGGGAAAAGGAAAGATTTAAAATTATTCAAAGAGGCTACTGAGAGTTCAAAATTCTCATAGATGAAGTAGTTCTCTCTCAAAATATTTTAGTAGCAAATGTCTATAAAACATTTTTCCTTGTGGATAACTAAAGCACATAGAAAAACTATTTTCAGGCTAATCATGCTTTGAAGAATATTCACAAGAATATCTAAACCCTTGCATTTCCAAGATTTTCATGAAAACTTTTAAAAATGTCTTTTCAATGTGTTCTATCATTAACAGCCATATTTTATTACGACACCTTTTTTTCAAGCTCATGCAGAAACCTAAAAGAAAATTAACTATTTCAAAGAGGTGGTATATTCATATCCCATATGTTTAAAACTTACAATTTAAATTGTTTTGTGCTTAAAAGCAAGCACAGTTCTAGATGTTACCTGCTAATAGAAAAGGAAAAAATTATTTCTCTATGAAGGTCAAGGTTCCTGGAAAGACATTATTGGATTAGATGAAAGTCACATGCAGTGTATCTGGTACATAAGTAGAGTTTTCCCATATTAATGTAGAATTATTGAGTGGATTATGTGGATTAAATATGGTATCTGGCAATATGGAAAAGCAATGCCAGTGATTTCTGAGTAAAATTTAATCCCAGACCTTAATATGCAGAAGATACAAAGCAATTTCACTATCTCTCAGCTTTCTTTTTATATTACATAATACAGTCTTAAACTGAGATAGTCAAAAAAGTTTAGTCATAAGATATCTACCTATGGGATGCATGCTTTAGTTTTTCTCTGCAACCTATTATTTACTATGATTAAAAACAATGCCAAACTAGATCAGATAATGCTGATTTCTGATTGTCCACAATCTTTATAGGATATGTGATGGTTGGATAGAAACTGGTAAACTAAGGGTTCTGGGAAAACAGCAGTTGAACAATAACACATTAGATTTGTTAAATATGCAGACTGTAGTACAGAACATTTCTATTATAGAGAAATCCAGAGGTAACCTTGAACCCTGAATGAATGCAATAGAAATTCAATAAACCTCAGGACACCTGTGATAAAGATGAGACACTGAGAAACAAGCCCAACACTACTCAATTTTGATTCTCTTAAGAAAGACAGAGAAACTCAGTCAGGCTTTCAAGATTCTATTATTACACCCTACAACACGGCTGTCAAACTTGCAGGCCGGATGCATCATGCACTGGCCATGCTCACACTCTGTTTAGTGAAGGGGGGGGAAAGTCATGATACGTCATGTGATGCCACAATGCAAGTTTGACATCCCTGTCCCAACAATCACTGCTATTATTACTTCCAGTGGCTTCTTCCCAATTAAATTGATTAGACTCCTATTTTTCACCTCAAGCTCTTTCATGACCACATGCATTTATCTTGCATTGGTTTTTTTCATTGTTATCAAATGTATTAATTCATTTCAGGACTTCCAGTTGCTCTTCCATTGTAGTTTGAGTGGAATCCATGATCATACACAGTTTCTCTCCGAGATCACTTATTGGAGGGTCTCAATTGAGACCAGAACCACCCTGGAGGGGTGGTGAAGAAAGGGAGAATTGTTTAGAGGGTCGAGGGAAGCCACATCTCCCTTCCCTGACAGGATAAACCCCCTCCAAAGACAAGTTGCAGCGGTGGTCAAAATGGCCATCACAAAGACCGGGAAACTAAGAATGTGCTGGAGAAGTAAAGCTGCGAGCAGAGTGTGAACCAGGCTAAACATAAAGATATTAAGGTACCGCAAAATTAAGGAATAAAGAACTATTTTGTCAAAGTGTATTGAAGTGGTGACCAGAGAGAGAAAGAAGGAAACTGGAACTTATAAAATTGGCTTTGAATATTGAAAGAATTAATTTGGAGGTGAAAATCTAGAGGAAAATATTTGAAAACAAAAGGCTTGGAATTTAAGTTGGATAATTATTGGACTTTTGGCACTAAATAGGCATAAGTAAATGTTGGAATAGAATGTGTTGAAAAGAAATAATAGCTAATAATTGGAATTAGCAAAATTAACAAAAGTTTTATAAAAAAGAGGTAGAAGTGAAAAAAGGGTGGAACATGGAAACAGAATTGAGAGCACCACCTAATGGTACAGGAAAAATTTCAGTGACTTTTTGAAAAGTGTCTGGTCCTTTTAAAATTGACTTGGAACTTAAAAGAAAAGAAGAGGAACTCCATCCTAATAAAATAAAAACCCTAAAAACTGAAATACTACAATATTACAAGGAGAAAGATAGTTCAAGAAATTGCTTTGGAACTACCCAGTGATTTTGGGAAAAAGTTGGAAAAGAAACTAATAGAAGGAACCTGGAAACAAATATTTATGGACATTGATTGTTGAAATTAAATATAAAAGACTCTGGTTGAACAACTTACTGGACATTTGGATTGGTTACAATGATTAAGAAAGCGGGGGAAGGTGCAGCATACAAAATGGGAGAATTATTTACGGAAATGAGACTGGATCTAGATATGAAAGAAATAATGAAAGTAAGCTTGGAAATGTGTAGCAATACATTACAAAAACTAGAAATGATTATTCAGATTGAAGAAGAACAAAGAGAACCAGAGGGGGGAGGAGTTAAACAAAGAGGAAACCAGTCTTGAAGATCAAGTGGAACAACAACCATTTAAACAGGGGGGAAAAAATTAGTTAAAAAATTGTGGTTTGATGCGAAAGGGGGGGATGGTTCGGAAAGTTAAACAAAGGAAAGGGAAAAAGCAGAAGAGGGAATTACGGAAGAAAGGTTGAGAGAGGGAGGGGAATAAAAAAATGATTGGAATGAGAAATGGAGAGAAACAATAATGGGAAAAATGGGAATTAAGAGAAAGGACCAGAAAAGAAAGAGAAGTAGAAAGCAAACAAGAATGAAAAGAAATTACATAGTTAGGATGAGAGACAATGGGTAAAAGAATAATAGGGAAGAAGATTCTGTGAGGTAATGTGCTGTGATATATAAGAATAAGGAATTGAGGGAAATATTTTTATAATTAATTGAACAGATTAATATTTTTGTAAAATATAAATGATTTATATGGTGATTGAGAAAGAATACCATGCGGAATCTGATCTAAAATATATGTATATGTGATATGTAGTAGACGGAAGAATATTGTTATTAATGTAGAATGAGGTAACTATAATGAATTAAAGGGAATAAATGGAGGGAAAACATAAAGTAAATAGGTGGCAAGCTCGAATTGACAAACAAGGGGGACAATTTTTTAAATAATAGAATAAGGATGGAATTATTGAATAATAAATGAAATAATATGTGATAAAATTGCAAATGTGACATATAAAAGTAATATGTGTAATGAATATAGAAAAGAAATAAGAATCCTAGATAATATTGTAAAACATAACATGAGAATATTTTAAGAAAAATGAAATAAATTAAGCTATGGACTGAAATTTGATAAAATAGGTTTAATGAATATAATATTTGGGGATATTTAAAAGAAAATAGAGTAAGTAATAATGCGATAGGAATTTTAACAAGAAAGATCGATATTTAACGATGGTCATGTTTGTATTGAAATGTAAAAACCTGGAACCACACTGCTCGCCAAAAGAGATGTGTGCGTATGTGTGTGTGTGTGTGTGTGTGTGGGTCTAGGTGTGTTTGGGTCTTTTCCCGTATAAGATTACACCTAGACCTACATATATGTTCCCGTGAAAATCTACGAAAACAAATATATATGTTTGTGTATATATATTTGTGTATATATTTGTGTGTGTGTGTGTGTATGATTAGGTGCCACACTGTTTATGTATTGATGACTATAAGTAGAATAAATAAAAAAACTTGTATAAATGTATTAATCTATTTCTTTGTATAGAAAATCTATAGATTCCACTAGGTTCAATGGTACTTGCTTTCAATTAAGAGTAGGATTAAAACAGGTTAACATATACCAGGTATTTTATATATTCATTTCATTTCATTTGAATTGATTTTTATCAGCTTATATAGCCTTAGAATCTTGGAAGAGTTGATCAGAAATAGAGCAAAATTTAGTTGCCTTCAAATCTTTCCAAGAATGTAGCATCTATATGCAAAAAGATGACTTTGTTAGGTCTATTTGGCCTAATATTTGGCCCTTCACATCTAAGCAACAGATTACAGTGGTAACCTATGCTTGTAATACATAACACACAGACCTTCTGATAGGTATAAGTAAAAAAAAGGACATGAAGGAAAGAAAAAGCTGAATAAAATGAATCTTTTTACTCATCATTAATGAGTAAAAAGAATGTGTTAGATTCCAAATGTAACAGGATGGATTACACTCCCTTTTGAATTATATACAATATATTACTAACCAATAACCCGGCATTGCCCAGGTATTTATTTATTCCAATCCGGTATTATACAGGAAAATCCTGTAGTCAGGACTCACGTTGTTGTACTGTCTTTCATGCAGCACACTTCTTCTATTCCTCCACAAAAGAGAGCCCCCTTGTGGACTACTGTGAAGCTGTTACCATGGCGAATCCACAGTGCTATATAGTAGAAGTCATTTTAAGGCACACACCCCTGAGGGGTGTTGGGGTGTCTTACCCTCCACAGTATTGTTTCCAGAGGGTAAGTCATCTGTGTACCAAGTTTGGTTGAAATTGCTTGAAGCGTTCCAGAGTTATATATAATATACAAAATTAAAAAATAATAAAGAAAGAAGATTATACAATTGTGTGATTTATCCTGATTTTTTTACATATATATTCATAAGATGAAATTGATTTTTGTTTTATAACTTTTCTGTTGGATAACCAGTATATATTTTTATCTTAAAGCTTGTTTTGAAAACACTTTACTAATTTTTTTAGATTTCATGAAGCTTTTCCTGATTATTGTAATAAGATGCACTAGTAAAAGGATAATGTGAAATGAAAACAAGCAGATACAATTTTTCTACCTACATAATTAATTGCAAATACAGTTCAGCTGTACACAGTTTATAGCTGCCAAAATCTGTAGTCTTTAGGCTGCTGCTGTGCAAATGCTGCAGGCCAAAAAACAATGAACAGCTGTTCAGTATCTGAGTTTTTGCTAAATAATTCAAGATGTGACATTCTGAACCAGTATCAAAAGAAAAAGAATATGAGTAATCATTTTAAAACAAATCAAGTCTAAAAATATTATTAGAGATCAGATTATGTTACGTCTGCAGGGATTGCTTTAGAAGAAAAATAAAATGGAGTTCACTTTCCATCATTTTCTAGTAAACATTCTACATTTGATGAATGCAAAACGGATGATTATTAGTTTACTACTTTTTTCTAACAACTTTTGTGATCAGTCCAATGTATTTTCAAATGCTGAATAGTGGTGAAAACACAATTCTGTAGGAATCTATAATAGAGTATGAATGATATTTCTTATCTCCTCATATATTCCAGATACTGATGTACAGAAACTTACTGCTTCCAATATTAAAGGTAATAAATATCCATGGTGAAAAAAACCTTGATGACTTTATTCTCCCTATACCAGTCCACTTAATAGACATGAATACATCTTGCAGAAAGTTAAACATCATCTGAAAGAATCTTCCATCTCTTCACTTATAATAACAGTACAGTGTCTCTATCAAAGGTCTTCAAGCATTCTTGGCTGGACTTATTTTTCTAAGTTTTATTATTTTTTCTTGAGTAGGCTTTAAATTATTTTTTCTAAAAACAAAAAACCAGTCAATGCTAAGCTGTTGCTGGAGCCAGTTTAGTGATGATAAAACTAAAAACTAAGATTGGTCTAATGATTAAGACACCAGGCTAGAAAGTAGGAGTCCATTCAAGCCCTCAGCCATGAAAGCCAGCTTGGGCTTGTCACTAGCCCTCAGACCAAACCATCTCACATAAAATTTGGGGGGGAGGGGACAGAAGGTAGAAATTGTGTTATTTGTACAAATAATAAAGATGGGATATAAATAAAGATGATAGATGATAGATGGATGGATGGATGAATAGACCGACAGATGGACAGACAGACAGACAGACAGACCATAGCAAACTCTTTAGGAGATATAATCAATATTCAGAAGGATCTTGACAAGCTAGAATGGACTGAAACTAGCAAGATGAATTTTAGTATGTGCAATCTATTTTATTTGGGTAGGAAACATCTATAACTATCTATATTAAGCAACACTGTTTGTGAAAATGATCTGGGTGTTTCAATAGATCATGAACTAGGCATGAGCCAATAGTATGATAAAACTGCAAAAAAAGCAGATTCATCTGCAAAAGAAAAAGCATGAACAGAAGTAAAATGTCATTGTTCTATATTCTGTGGTGAAAAGCCAGAGTATCAATGTGAACCTAAGACTGGGTTACTAAATTTTAAGAAATTGTTTGACATCACTCAAATTGTTTGACATCACTCAAAACTACGCACGCATGCCCCTAACTACCTCAATTCCAACTACAACTGGCCTTAAATGCAAGCTACTCAATGCAAGAAGCCTTGTAAATAAAATACCTGAATTTCTCCTCTTACCAAATATGGCTAAATTTGACATCATATTTGTCTGTGAAACATGGCTCAATGCATCCCTCCCTGACTCCATTATCTCAGTAAGAGACTATCATGTTTACCGATCATATCGTGAAATCCATAGAGGAAGTGGTGTTGCTATCTTCTATAAAAAGTCCTTACATCTAAAAAAACATCCAAATTACCCAAGAGCTTGCTCTTCCTGAGACTATCATCTGTGAACTGTCCTTAAATATCACATTTGGATTCTTACTATGTTACTGAGCCCCTGATTATGACATCGAACCTGTAAACAAGCTAAATTCACTACTAACATGGGCAACATCCTGCCCACACGCTTTTATCTTTCTTGGTGACTTCAATCTACCTCACATTAACTGGACCCTAAACGAATGTAAAACTGAACCCACACATGCAACCTTCTACAATGCTGTAACAAACCTGGGACTGGAACAACTACTAACCAACAATACTAGACTTAACAACTGCCTCGATCTCATCTTCTGCAATAGTTTTAATTCACTTTACGGAATACAAATTAAAGAATCCTTTTCCAACAGTGACCACAGCATGATTGACTTTTGTCTCAACATACATCCACACAAAAATCAACACAACGATGGGATCCCCAATTATAACTTCAAAAAAGGCAACTCTGGTCTTATAGACAATGATCTCTCATCCCTTGATTGGCAATCTCTATTCACTGGATGCAATACTGTAGAAGACCATTACAACATATTTTTACTTGAAGTCAACAGAGTCATCAAACCATATGTACCAATAACAACTCCAAAAAACAGAAAAAACAGATTACCCATAACAATAAGGAAGCTTCAATCCAAAAAGAGATCACTTTGGCGGAAAAACAAATCTGGTCACGTTGCCAACTTCAAAAGCCAATACAAAAATTTATGCCACCAGATAAAGATTGAATGCACCAATTATCACATTAAACAAGCAGAAAACCTTCTACGCACCAGTTCCACCCGCATTTTCTACAATTTTATAAACAACAAACTAACAGACTCAAGGTCCATCCCACCCCTGAAAGGACCTAATGGTAAAGACTGCAACAATGACACTATTAAAGCCAACCTCTTTAACACATTCTTTGGCTCAATATTTGTAAACAGCAATGGATCATGCCCAGTATTTCCAAGTCAAACCACGGACAACTACAATGATCTAATACATATCGATTTTACAGTAGACAATGATGAAAAAGCACTACGTAATCTAAAACCATCTCTATCTATTGGACCGGACGGAATATGTGCCTACTTCTTTAAAAAGCTATCCACTGCCATAGCCGAACCTTTAACCATAATCTTTGAAAAATCTTTCAGGACCAGCTCCTTGCCAAAACTATGGTCACAAGCCACAGTCATCCCCATCTTCAAAAAGGGAGACCCCAGCCTAGTTGAAAATTACAGACCAATCTCTTTATGCTGCGTCACCTGTAAAGTCATGGAATCAATTATTAACCAATCCATTATCCTCCACTTAGAGACAAACAACCTACTCTCTAATAAACAATTCGGTTTTAGGAAAAAACTATCCTGTAATCTGCAACTCTTACACTGCAAAAACATATGGACTACACAACTCGATCAGGGCAAAGCAATAGACGCAATCTACATAGACTTCTGTAAAGCCTTTGATTCAGTGGTACACAACAAACTACTCCTAAAACTAAAATCTTATGGTATCTCTGGACACCTGCATAACTGGATAGAAGCATTCCTGTCAAACAGACAAGAAATGATCAAAATTGGGAGCATCCTATCAAATTCTGTACCTGTCAACAGTGGTGTCCCCCAAGGCAGTGTTCTAGGACCAACTCTCTTCATACTTTACATAAATGACCTTTGTGATCATATTAAAAGCAACTGCATTCTCTTCGCTGATGATGTAAAGCTATTCAACACCACAGAAAATATTGCTACCCTTCAAAAAGACCTCGACTATGTATCAGAATGGTCAAACAAATGGCAACTTCAAATCTCAACAAATAAATGCACTGTCTTACATATTGGCAAAAAAAATCAGAAAATAAAATACAGGCTGAATAGTCAAGACCTTGTTGATGATCCAAACTCTGTCAAGGATCTTGGAGTACTTATCTCTAATGATCTAAGTGCTAGAGCCCACTGTAACTACATAGCCAAAAAGGCGTTAAGAGTTGTTACCCTAATCTTACATAGCTTTTTTTCTGTTAATATTACACTAATAACAAGAGCATACAAAACATTTGCTAGACCAATACTTGAATACAGCTCACCAATCTGGAGCCCACATTATGTATCTGATATTAGCACAGTTGAGAAAATCCAGAAATATTTCACAAGAAGAGTTCTCCACTCCTCTACTCGTTGAAGAATACCTTATGCCACCAGACTTGAAATTCTAGACCTAGAAAACCTTGAATTACGCCATCTTCAGTATGATCTAAGTATGGTATATAAAAATCATACATTGCAATGACTTACCTGTCAATGAATACTTCAGCTTCAATTATAACAACGCAAGAGCAAACAATGGATACAAACTCAAGGTTAATTGCACCAAACTTGATTGCAAGAAATACGACTTCAGCATCAGAATGGTCAATGTCTGGAATACTCTACCTGACTCTGTGGTTTCTTCTCCAAACCCCAAAAACGTTAACCTTAGACTGTCTACTATTGACCTCACCCCTTTCCTAAGAGGTCTGTAGGAGACGTACATAAGTGCACCAATGTGCCTACCGTCCCTGTCCTATTGTTTCTTTTATTTTTCTTATATGTATCCATGTATTCATAACTATGTTTTTACTTATACCTATTATCTTGTACGCAATTGACAAACCAAATAAAATAAAAATAAAATAAAATTGGAGTGTTTCTGGAGGAAAGAAAACAATACAATAAGGACCTTGAAAGAAAAGCATAGGAGAAAGCTATAAATAATTGATAGAGTAGAAAACAAAAGATGGAAATTTTCCTGTGTGCCTAAAAGTTTGTCATGTGGCAATGGCACAGATTTGTTCAAAGTTCTTTTTCCAGAAGATATAGAACAATGGGTTTAAATGACAAACAAACAGATTGTACTTGAGCATCATGCCAGTGTATTCATGACTGAAATAGATATGGCAACAAGTCAGCCAATGGGAACTATTTGGTGACTATGAAACACCTTTTTCTTCCACACATTTCCCTTCCACATAACTTTCTATTAATGTGCTTTGATACAGCACTT
>NW_020769390.1:3943611-3963209 GCF_900518735.1 Pseudonaja textilis
CACACACACTACTGAGCCTCATTTTGACTTGTTTTAAGGACATTACATCAAAGTTGGATCAGCCTGCCACACACACACTACTGAGCCTCATTTTGACTTGTTTTAAGGACATTACATCAAAGTTGGATCAGCCTGTAATGTTTTTTTCCACTTTGAGTGTAACTCCAAATCCAGACCTCCATGGGTTGCTAAATTTGATTTCCATTGATAATTTTTGTGTGATTTTGTTGTCAGCACATTCAACTATGTAATGAACAAAGTATTTAATAAGAATATTTTATTCATTCAGATCTAGCACATCTTATTTTTGTGTTCCTTTATTTTTTTGAGCAGTGTAGATTGATATGAACTGCATATTTATAAATATTTACTGAGTTAAATAAGTGAAATTAGCAATAACAAATTGAAATATTGGGAGAATAGTGAAACATAGATAAATCTCTTATTTATATATACTTATTAATCTATTATAACACAGACTGTTGTACATTACTGAAGTGGAAGGGAAATTAATGATAGTATTGAAAGATATTTTTAGAACCTGGAAAATGTCAAATACAGCAACAATAACAAAAGCAGGGGGAAAACAACATCCAACCCATCACTGACAATTGCATCCCCATCCAGCCAGCGTTCAATTGAAGGCATGCTGAGTCCTGAAAAACCAAGTTCTACCTTAAATATGCAGACAATACAAACAACCCTTATAACAAGACATGAAACTATGATGAAAACTCCAGAAACAATAGCAAGGAACCATGAAGATTTTAAGAATGAGATGGGAGAAATGAAGGGTAAGATCCAAAAATTAGATCACAAGATAGGGACAACTCAACAAGTAATAGACAAGAATAAACAAAAAATAAAGATGGTAGAAACCAAGATGGAACAAACTGAAAAAAGTGGATACAGTGGAATAGAAGCTGATAGCAGCTAACAGCTAAGAATAATCAATAGTCCATTTAGAAATGGAGAGAGCCACCTTCTACCTGAAGTTCCAAAACATTATCAAAACCAAAGATGAGGACTTGCTGAGAATTATGTCAGATCTATTGGCAGAGATGCTGCAGAGAAATAGTCAAGAGATGCAAAGAGAGATAAATGAGGCGTATAGAGTACATACTAACTGCACAAGACAAAACAAGTTACCGAGAGAGGTCCATATAAGATTTCTTAGAAAAACAACAAGGGATGAAGTTTACAAAGTATCAATGGATGAATCACTAGCCTTTAAGGGAAGAGAAATACAAATTCTGAAACAAATCCCAAGAAGAGTAAGAGAGCAGAGGAAAGACTACCAATTCTTGGCATCACAATTGGTTAAGCACAATGTGCTTTTTAGATGGCTCATTCCAGAAGTAATGTTAATATCTTGACAAGAAAAGAAATTTTAAAAAGATAGTATAGAAAAGGCATAGAAGTTCTTTGATCTATATATAGTGGCAAAGGGAGACCAAGAAAGCAATGAAGAAATTAAAAGTAGGAGCCAGGAAGAAGAACAATTGGAGGAGAAAGAGACAGTACAAGAAGAAAAAAGACAAGAGGAAACTGAATGTTTTGAAAGAGAAGGCACAAGAACAAGACCTCTGAGGGAAACAAGGACAAACAGACGTCAGCAAATTACATACAAGAAATACAATGGAAGAAGAAATCAAGATGCTCTCAATAAACATTAATGGATTAAATTCTCCAGCAAAGAGGAAACAAACATTAGCTAAATGACAAAAACAAAATGCAGATATCATGTTTATAAGAAGTACACATCAAAAAACAATACAGCAAAAGTCTAGAAATGGCAAAACTTGGAAAACTCTATCTCTTCCTCAACAACAACAAAAAAGAGGAATAGCGATATATGTTAAAGAATGATTGAACCCCAAGCAAGTGTATTCAGATAAGGATGGCAGAATATTAATGCTCAAAATAATAATATATTAAAAAAATATTACTTACGGCGATATACGTGCCAAATGACAAACAAAAAGAATTTTACCGTAAATTGTATAAAAAATTAATAGAAGCAGAATATGAAAATACATGCTTGGTGGCAGGGGCAGGATTCTAACGATTCAAACCTGTTCAATAGAACTGATTGTTACGATTCCCGGTAGTTTAGAGAAGCGGTAAAATGGGCCCCTGGCTGGCCCCGCCCATCTCTGCTTGTTTCTCTGCTCCCTGCCCAGTCAGCCCTTATTGTGCATGTGCAACACTGCATGCATGCGCGACAAGCTGACTGCATTCTAGTCCCACCTGTCCCACCCTGCCCCTCATCTCGGCCATGCACCATCACTGCCTGCAGTATGCTTTACCCACCTGCCATCGCTGTCTGCCTTCCACCATGATCTCCCTAGATAAGTGAGGCTTTGCAAGCCCCAGTCGCCTATATGCTGCTGCTGCAGCCAGCCCCAGTTGAGTCCCGACTCCTGGGACAGCCTAGGCTGCCACTACCGCTGCCACCCTCGCCCTTGCTGCCACCACCGCCAAAAGCCCTAGTTGAGTCCTGAATCCTGGGCTGGCCTAGGCCGCCACCTCCATGCTGCCCCAACCCTCAGCAGTCATGACCTAGCAAGGTTTCCCCACCCCACCCCACTTGCCTGGCTTGCTTAGCTGCCAGCGCTGCCCATGCAGCACTCACAGTCTAGCAAGCTTCCCCCACAACTTTCCACAGCCTCCAGATTACCTGGCTTGCTGGTGGCAGAGTGGAAGATGAGCCAGGGTTGACCAGTCACCACTTGGGTCCCCACCAGCCTGCATTTTGCCCCCTGCCTGGATTCTCTGCAGCTGCTTGGCCTTGCCTGCTAGGGGCAGGGAGCACAATGCTACCCAGGCCCCCATTGCCCTTTTGCCTACCACCCCTTCCCTCTGCCACCAGCCAGCCTGCGCGTTTTAGCTGAATGTGGGCTGCATTCTGTAAGAATGGTGCAAGTCAAGCCTTGCAACAGCAGATCTTTCTTGGTGGCCTCCACTTGGCTAAAACCCTTGGCCACGCGAGGGAGGGGCAGCTGTCAGAGGGGCGATGCAGGCACACGCATGCTTCCAGGTTGCCTCCTGCACCCCTCCCGGCATCTATGAGCCCCAGCAGCTATGAAGAATCTGAGCAGCAGCAGGGGACGAGATGTGGGCTGGCAGGCAGCCGAGTGGCAATGGCTCTGCCCTGGCTGGCTCATCTTTACCTCTGCCACCAGCCATGAAAGGAAGGTAATCACAGTCTGGATGCCAGCGGGGTGGGCACTTGAGGGAGGGGAGAAAGTCCCACCCCCAGCCCCTTTGTTGGACTTGGAAGCCTTGCCTGCTGGCTTTTTCAGGCAACATGGGACAGGGTGCGAATGGACAATCGCACCCGGTGCTTGGGATTGTAGGAGACTGGATGGGAAGAACGTAAGTTAACAAGCAAGCATGTGTGGAAGCATGTGTGTGTGTGTTTCAGGTGGTCTGCTAGCTTTAGAGGAGAGAGGGAAGGAGGAAGGGAAGGGACAAAGAGAGAAAGAGAGAGAGAGAGAGAGAGGAGAAAGTGAATGAAATATATGGATGGATAAATAAATACATGGAAGGAGGGAGGGAGAGATAAAAAAAAGGAGAGGAAGGAAGGACACAAACCCTGGCTTCAGGAGACTCTTTGAAGCAGCATAGCAATCTAGGGCTGACCTGGAAGGGATCTCAGAGGTCATCTAGTCCAACCCCCTGCTCCAGCAGGAGATCCTTACAGAATCATAGAATAGCAGGGTTAGAAGGGAGTTCGTGTGTGTGTGTGTGTGTGTGTGTGTGTGTGTGTGTGTGTGCATGGCTGTCAAAACTCCAAAAACAGGTCAAGTACCTCTGGGGAGGTCAGTCATAAATTAGAACACTTGCTAAACAACCGGCCATTAAGCGAGAACCACTTGTATTTGGTTTGCCAGTCACATGGCCACATGGCCATGCCCACCCAGTCACATGGTCACCAAACCACACCCATCCGGTCATGTGACCACAAACCATGCCCACCCGGTCACGTGACCAGCAAGCCATGCGCAGCCAGCAAGCCATGCCCAGCCAGTCACATGACCACCAAGCCACATTCACTAATTAAGTCACACCCACAGAACTGGTTGTTACAAAATTTGAATCCCACCCCTGCTTGGTGGGTGATTTTAACGTAATAGTGGACCCCAAAAAAGATTATGTAAGCAATAACCCAAACAAGAAGAAAAGGAAAACACTTCCAAAAATATTCTATGAACTGACACAAGAATTAGGCTTGCGAGACATATGAAGTGAGACAAATCTGGAAAAAAACCCAATACACTTTCTATTCCTTCCCACATAAATCATGGTCAAGAATAGACATGATTCAGACGAATTTGGAACTAGGAAGAAACACAGATGAAATAGAAATTGAGACAAATACATGGGCAGACCATAATCTAATAAAAATAATTTGGAAAGGTCAGAAAATAAAAAGGAGATGAGTGTTAAACCATAAGATTCTGAAAGAGAAAGAATATGGCCAAATGATGAAAAAAGAATTATATATATATTTTTAGAGAAAATATGAAACATCAAACAACATCTCAAAACTTATGGGACACCACAAAAGCATATATAAGAGGACTAACAATAGTATATATGGCAAGAAAAAACAAAGAAAAAAAGAAAGCAACAAACTGTATTGCAAGATAAACTTTAAAATCTGAAAATAATTATATAAAGAGAACCATAAAACAATAAAATAAAAGGAGAAAGGATTCTGGTTAGACACAAATTAAATCTACTGATGGAAGAAGAATGGGCACAAAATATAAAAATGGCGAGGCAAAATTACTTCAAACATGCAAACAAACTAGGGAGATGGTTATCGCACAAATTAAAAAAAGAAAAAGAGAGAAGATCGATACAACACCTAAGAGATGAAAATGGCACTCTCCACCACCAGAAACAAAAAAGACATTACGAGGAAATATTTTGTGGACCTATATAGACAGGATGATATAACAGAAGAAAATATACAACAATACTTAAAAGAAAAATATATAGCTACAATTTTGGAAGAAAATAAATATTAAACGGAAATAATACAAATAGAATTAAATGAGGCAATTTGAAAATGAAACCAAATTGAACTCCCAGGTGAGCTATCTAAAACTTTACAAGAATTACTGGAAATAAGAATGCTAGAAGTGTATAATGAAGCAATGGTGGAAGCGAAACTACCAAAATCATTGGAGGAAGCATATATCACACTAATCCCAAAAGAGGGCGTAGATCATCAACAGATTCAAAATTACAGACCTATATCATCATTAAACATTGACTAAAAAATATTTACTACTATTATTGCAGAAAGGATGAAAAAAATCCTAAACAAAACTATGCACCCATATCAAAATGGATTTTTACCAAACAGGCAGATTAAAAATAATATAAGAACAGTAATAAACATTTTAGAGTATTATGAGGCCCACCTTGAAAAACAGGCAGCTCTATTGTTTCTCAATGCACAAAAAGCTTTTGATAACCTACATTGGCAATTTTTTATACAACAACTGAAGGCCATGGACTTTGGAGAAAAATTTATAGGAATGATATCGGCAATTTACTCAAACCAAACAGCCAGTGTTTTGCTCAACGGGGACAAAACTGAGACATTTAAAATAAACAGAGTGAGACAAGGATGCCAATTGTCACCTCTACTTTTTATCCTCTCATTAGAAATACTATTAACAATTATCAGGGGGAAATAAGAAATAAGAGGAGCTACAATTAGAAAAGAAGAATACAAAACGCAGGCATTTGCCAATGATTTTTATAGAGAAACCTGGTGAAACTGGAATTGTTCTATTATAAAAAATGGAAAACTTTGGCAAAGTAGCAGGATTTAAAATAAATAAAAATAAAACAAAAATATTAGTCAAAAACCTTATGGATGCCCAGAAAAAAGATGTAGAGGGAAAATTGGAAATCCAGATAGTCAAAAAGGTAAAAGAGCTTGGTATTTGGTTAACAGCAAGATCCTCCTCAATTAAGGAAAATAACTATAATAATCTTACAAATTAAAAAAATTTGGAGACATGGGGGAAATTAGAGGTCTCACTAATTGGAAACATTGCCAGTTAAATTGACCATATTACCAAAAATATTATATCTATTTCAAACTATACCAATAAAATTAGGCAAACCCTTTTTTGAGGAGCTAAATAAGATAACAGCCAAATTTATTTGGACAAGGAAAAAAACCCAGAATTAAAATGAAATTAATGCAGGATAAAAGAAGTAGAGGTGGCTTTGGATTTCTGGACTGGGAATTATATTACCAGGCAGCGGCCATGACCTGGATAATAGACTGGATTAATTTGGAGAATAAAAGAATATTATTAATAGAGGGACATGACTTGCAACATGGGTGGCATGGATTTTTATGGGAAGGGAAAAGCAAAAGTCATTCTTATTTCCAAAGACATCAGATCAGAGACACATTTATTCAGATATAGGGGAAAAAAAATAAAAAAACATTACACCAAAATACCAATCTGGCTGTCAACGATGGAAGCAATGATATATCCCAATGCAATGGACTTAAATAAAATGAGAAAATATAAGGAATTGATTGACCCACAAGGAAGGCTGAAAACAACACAAGAACTAAAACAACAAGGTATAGATATCGACTGGTGGCCCTACCTACAAATTCAGACTAGATGTAAAAAAGAAAAAGAAGAATATGGATTTTATAAGGAGCAACAACAATTAGATAAAATAATTCAAGGACCAGAAAAGAAGATGATATCTAAAATATATAACCTACTTTTGAACCTTAAAATAGAGGAAGAAATTGTAAAAGAACAATGATAGTTTGGGTGAAAAATTTGGGATGCAACATTGAATTAGAATATTGGGAAAAATGGGGGGGGGGATTATAAACTAACCTTATCAGCAGCGTATAAAGAAAATATACACAAAATGTTCTATAGGTGGCACCTACCCCCTGCCAGATTGGCAAAGATGTTTCCAACTAGAAAACCAGAATGTTGGAAATGCAGAAATAAATAGGGCACATATTTCCATATTTGGTGGACATGCCCTGAAGCAAAAAAATACTGGAATAAGATTAAAAAGTGGATAGAGGAAATAACAAAAGAAAAGCAATCGAATTTAGACCGGAATTGTTTCTTTTGGGAATAATAAGGGGAGATTATACTAAGATTGACAAATATATCATCCTACACATAACAACAGTGGCCAGAATAGTGTATGCACAGCCCTGGAAACAGGATAATATACCATCTGAAGGGATTGTGATAAGAAAGATTTTGGACTGCGCAGAGATGGACAGGCTGACCTTAGAGTTAAAAGTTAAAAGTGAATTGGAACATTATTTTGTCTGGGACGCCTGGTTCATCTGGTTAAACAATAGATACAAAAGTAACATAGTAACTATTATATGAATGTGAATGTTGATGATGTAACATTGTTGAAAGTATTGATATGTTTTGAATTGTTGGAAAATGTTTAATAAAATTTAATTTTTAAAAAAATATAGAATAATCTAGTTCTTCCTCTGTATAATATTTTTCAAGTATTCAGAGAAAAATATGAGCTAGTTGGTTGCAGTGGTTAAAGTTAAATAACCATCTCTCAAACCAACCCATCTCACAGAGTTGTGGGGGAATCAGGAAGAGGAAGAAATATTATATATGTTCACTGACTTGAGTTATTATAAAGTAATATAGTATTGTTAAAAAATTAAATAAATTACACATTCCTGTTTCATCTTCTCCTAAGGTCAAGCATTTGCAGTTTTTTTCAGTCTCTGTTCATGGTCTTCTAGTCGACTAACTATCCTAGTTTGTGAGATCATTTCAATTTCTTTGAATTCTTCTTCTTTTATAAGCAAATATGAGAGAAGAGAGAGTGCAATTAAATAGAGGTGGAGATGGAGATATATAAATATAATTATAAATATTTTCAGTTGGCTAATACTTTATGGAACTTTTATTACTTACAGACCTCATAGGAGGAGAACCATATTCATTTATAGTAGCCAAACTTATAGTGTCTTTTCAGACTAACAAATAAAAAGCTTATGCCTTTTCATAAAATGTGTTACTCTGAAAAAGTAAACTCAGATTCCATTATTTATTATTTCTTTTTTGAACCCTTTTATATATGTTGGAATATAATTCCAATCATCTACAGCACAAATAATAGGATTGTAATCTAATGTATCTAGATGGAAAAGGATGCTGAAGGTAATTTTACAGTCTGTATAGGTAATGGATTTCCTGGAAACCTAAAATTGTGTAAATGCCTCTAATTGGTTTTTTGACCTACAGGTGAAACTTGAAAAATTAGAATATCATGCAAAAGTAAGGCAATTTATTTATTTCAGTAAGGCAACTTAAAAAGTGAAACTAATATATGAGATAGACTCATTACATGCAAAGCAAGATAGTTCAAGCCATGATTTGTCATAATTGTGATGGTTTACAGCTCATAAAAATCCCAAATCGACAATCTCAGAAAATTAGAATATTACATGCAATCAATAAAACAAGGATTGTACATAGAACAATATTGGACCTCTGAAAAGTATAAGCATACATTTGTACTAGTACTTGGTTTGGGCCCCTTTTGCAGCAATTACTGCCTCAATGTGGCGTGGCATGGAAGCTATCAGCCGGTGGCACTGCTGAGGTGTTATAGAAGACTAGGATGCTTCAATAGCGGCCTTAAGCTCTTCTGCATTGTTTGGTCTCATGTCTCTCATCTTTCTCTTGGCAATGCCTCATAGATTCTCTATGGGGCTCAAGTCAGGCGAGTTTGCTTGGCCAATCAAGCACAGGAATCCCACAGTCATTGAGCCAGGTTTTGTGCTTTTGGCAGTGTGGGCAGGTGCCAAGTCCTGCTGGAAAATGAAGTCAGCATCCCCATAAAGCTCGTCTGTGGAAGGAAGCATGAAGTGCTCCAAAATCTTGTGGTAGACAGCTGCATTGACCCTGGACTTAATGAAGCACAGTGGACCAACACCAGCAGATGACATAGCTCCCCAAATCAACACAGACTGTAGAAACTTCACACTGGACTTCAAGCATCTTGCAGTGTGTGCCTCTCCATTCTTCCTCCAGACTCTGGGTCCTTGGTTTCCAAATGAGATGCAAAAGTGGCTCTCATTAGAAAAGAGGACTTTGGACCACTGAGCAACAGACTAGTTCTGTTTTTCTTTAGCCCAGATAAGATGCTTCTGACGTTGTTTGTTTTTCAGGAGTGGCTTGACAGAAGAATACGACATTTGAAGCCCATGTCCAGGATCCATCTGTGTGTGGTGGCTCTTGATGCACTGACTCCAGCCTCAGTCCACTCCTCGTGAAAGACCCCAAAACTTTTGAATGGCCTTTTCCTGGCAATCCTCTCCAGGCTGCAGTCATCCCTGCTGCTTGTGTAACTTTTTCTTCCACACTTTTCCCTTCCACATAACTTTCTATTAATGTGCTTTGATATAGCACTTTGGGAACATCCAACTTCTTTTGCAATTACCTTTTGAGGCTTTCCTTCCTTATGGAGGGTGTCAATGATGGTTTTCTGCACAACTGTCAGGTCAGCCATCTTTCCCATGATTGTGATTCCTACTGAACCAGACTGAGAGACCATTTAAAGGCTCAGGAACCCTTTGCAAGTGTTATGGCTGAATTAGCTGATTAGAGTGGGACACTTTGAGCCTAGAATATTGAACCTTTTCACAACATTCTAATTTTCTGAGATTGTGGATTTGGGATTTTCATGAGCTGTAAGCCATAATCATCAGAATTATGACAAATCACAGCTTGAACTATCTTGCTTTACATGTAATGAGTCTATTTCATATATTAAATTGCATTACTGAAATAAATGAACTTTTGCACAATATTCTAATTTTTCGAGTTTCACCTGTATATCTGTCCTGTCATTTATACTGTAACGAAAGGGTGGGACTGTCTTGTTGTTTGTTACTGATTCTATGTGAGGCACTCTGAAGCTTTTTGGTTGAAGAGTGAGATAAAAGCTGTAAATAAATAAAAGTGAAAGTGAAAGTATGGTATCTATCCAAGCCTTGATAGTATACTTGCAATCTCAGTGGAAGTAATAGCAGACTCTTTCTAAACAAATCAACAAGATAATTTTCTCTTGCCCTGCTTTTTATAGAGAGATGGAAGGGGATGTGCATTCCTTGTGTCTCTTTTTCTTTAGTATCACAGTTACCATGACACCGGTATTCTGATAAGTCTTCTCATATTTTTAATTCATTAAGCAGTGAAAAAGCTTCATTTTTTTAAAAAAGAAGAAAACAGTTTTCTCTCCCAGGGCATTGTTGTCAGAAAACGGCATGTTGACCAATAGCATTATTGATTCTTTACATGGCATTTTTCCAGGTCTCATGGGATATTATGGCTTCTCTAATGAAGCAGTCATGGAGACATTAATGCATTTGGAAAAGCAGTTAAAGAAAATATAGTTCTTAGCACGACTTACAGACTTGAAGCTTGGAAAAAGAGAGTTGATGGCTGTATTAGCCAAATTCCAGCCATTCTAATAAATGGTACATTGATCCCTCTAATCAAAGACCACTACAAAACCAAGGCTGATGCAAGAGATATATTCAAAAGCCATTCAGGAAAACTCTACCCACAGCTTAAAAAATGGTTGTGTTGCAAGACCATATGATGATTGTACTCTGAAAGGTCCCTGGTAAATTTCCCAGTAAAAGATAGAATTAATAAAATCACAGAATCCTATTAAAGTTTCTTTGGAGGGGGACCTCCCCAAAGTATGTGTGTGGGGGTGTGTGTGTCTTTTTCTCAGATGCAAATAGGGGCAGGGAAAAGCTACCTTTCACCTTGATCACTGAGTCTCCAAGGGAATCCCTCTATCGTTTACACATTTTCCAAGATCGCTGGACTCTGTTGCACTTCAACTGGAATTTTTTTGCTTTTGTTTTGATGCTTGAGAATGCCTCATGTATTTTGGCAACATCTGCCTGCTGTTCATGGTTTGGTTTGGTGTGTATTTGGGGGTAAGTATGTGTGTGTGTGTGTGTGTGTGTGTGTGTGTCACAGTATATTCATTAATTGGCAGAGACATGGTTAAGAAAGTCAGCAAGTGAGTAAGCATGGCAACAGACCAGCCAATGGGAACTGACAGCCTGGGTGTGATTTGGCTCTGTGTGCTTTGCTGAGAATTGAAACTGAAACTAACTTGCTTGCTTGCTGAAATTGATAGCTGCTCTGAGCTGATGCTGCTTGTGTTTTTGCTTATGTTACCTTGAAAGAATCTACAAATGGTATTGTAAACTTTACTCATATTAATATAATATAAATAAAGAAGTTAATGATCCTGCTGAATCAGTCATCTGTGTGTTTTCTGCTGCAAACTCTAACGAGTTATGGGAATTCTGCTGCGAACTCTTAACAAGTTATGGGCCCAGTCAAAACCAGAACACAAGTAAAAATTGCATTGTAATTAAGCTGAGAGAGACTGTCTGTGTTTAAAAGGAGAAACAAGACAGAGAGAAAAGCTTTGCAGGATGGCTGGGAAAATTAAAGAGACCTCTCTGCCATGTTTGGTCAGAAGAATTATATAATTTGTGCTGCAAAGATGAAATATTTCCTGAAAGCTAAGGAACTGTGGGATATTGTGGAAAATCTACCCCAAGAGCAATTGGCTGCTGCAGATCAGAGGCAATATGATAGAGCAATGGCTTATATCATCTTAAGTTTAGAAGATGATCAGTTTATCAGTGTAGCTGATTTAAAGACTGCAAAGTAGGTCTGGTAAAAATTAAGGACTGTACATGTGAATGTGTCAGCATGCAATATAATGCAATTATCAGGAAAGTTATACAGAGCCAGTTTCCAACCAGGAGAATCTCTTGAGCAGCATCTAGTGCAGGGGTCACCAATCTTTTGGACCTCAGGGATCACCAAACTCATAATTTTAAATCCCAGGGACCACTAATATGAATTTTGACTGATGGTGGCTTGCTGACATTGGTGGGAGAGACAGAGGAAGGGAGGGAGGGAGAGAGAGATCTGATTTAACCTCCCCACACACACACAAACACACAGAGGCAGGGGTGGGATTCAAATTTCTTTCTTTTGTTTTTTTTAACAAATTTTATTCAATTTTTCACATTAAAAACAAAAATCTCTTTTTAGCGGACAACATATTTCCGGGTCATCACCTTTACATACAAATATGACAGCAATTATACATTCATATATGCATACTTAATTCTATTATTACCTTTTCCATTCCAAATTTTCAGTAAGGAGAGAAACAAACACATTAATTCTAGCCTCTTTCATTAATCTCAATCGAAACATCTTTTTGTTTCATTTCAATTATTTCAAATATAATCCTTTAATATTTATTTTAAAAATAAAGATAAACAATATGTGTTTGCCTAATAATAATAATAATAATAATAATAATAATAATAATAATAATAATGTTACCGATGTCTCTCCTTGCTTTTAATAGTCTATATTAACTTATTAATTTAATTGGTTCTTTAGTCTGTCATATTCCCTTTCCATTACACATTCTTTTTATAAATTCTAGATTAATACAAATTTTAACACTAAAGAAAAAAAGACAAGTATAGGTTCCCCCCTTTTACTGCTTTCAATGATTAAAATATACCTTTATTCCCTCATCTTGATTCCCAATAAACCATTATTTTTAAGAAGTTACAATAATAATCATTACATCTTTTCATTTGGATCCCGCAGCATATTTCCCCCCCTTGATTTTTAATAAGAGTTATCAGTATCTATATTACCCTATTTTCTAAATATTTTTAATTGCAGAAATATTCTTATTACCCCTTGTCACCCTGCAGAATCCCCTTTTTAATTCATCAACCATTATCTCTGAAAAAACAATTTCTTTTCAATATTTTACTATTTCCGTATTTCTTTATTTTATGCACCTGTTTCTTACTGCTTCTCCTCTCCCTCTTTTCACCATATCTTTTCTCATTCCAGTTTATATCCCTCTCTTTCTTAATAACGTCCTTTCCCCCTTTCTGCTGGGTCTTTCTGCCTTTCCCAACTTCACAGGTATTCCCCCTTTTGATTGGCTTCTTAAATCTCAACTTTTTAACCTTCCTTCTTTCCCCACTCTTTGTAGTGTTCTTTGTGTTAATTGTCTATTTAAAATGTCTTCTCCTTGAGTCGACTCCTCCTCTGAAGCTCTTTCTTCTTGTTTTTCAATCGCCATTTCCATTTTTTCTAACACAGAGCAAAGTGAATCACCTCTTTCCTGTAGTAATTCTCTCATATTTTTAAGTTCCATTTTTAATTCCCGAAGAGATATCATCATTACACACTCTTATATATTATGATCATTAAAGTCCACAAAAAACCACTTTTACTTTCCTTCTTTCTTCTTTCAGTTTTCTAAAGTTCTCAGTTATTCCAGCCCAGGATCTATACCAAAAACACCAATCAATCCCACAGTCAGTCTTTCCTTGCTTTTTTCTTTATTCTGGTTCTGCTTTTACTTTCTAAGATTCTTACTTTGTTTCAATATTTCTTTAATGTTATATCCAAGTTCATTCAGAAACAGGATGCTTTCCCTTTTATTTGAGCTCAAGTTTTGTCAAAAGGTGGCACTCTCCATTATACAAAGTCTTCACCTTTTTTCCTCTATTTTTTTTATTTAGGGTTTTTTGAACCTCATTATTCCAGCACAGTCCAATCTCCAATTTGTAAACTTTATTATTATTATTTGACAATCTTAAGTCCAGCTTTATTTTATGCCTGTTTATTGCCAAAATATTTTAGTCCAATTTAGTTAAATCTTTCGTTCTGGCTACTTCCTTTCCCGGTTCGAAACCCCGCTTAGCTGTCAAAAATATTTTCTTTTTTTTTCCCTGTCCCTTTGTAATTTCGCTGCTCACTTTTCTTTTCTTAAAAATTCCATGTTACCTTAATCCCGGGATACTTTTGTTTAGTTGTATTGCCCAGTTGTCCCGGTTCAAATGTTATCCACCTCTTTCTTCCCTCTTGCACAAATCTTAATCCAGCTGAGTCCTCCTCTTCGGGGTGGCCATTTTAAACCACGGTTGCAGTCGTCTTCAGGGGGGAAAAGACCAAGCCCGAGGGGGGAGATGTGGCTCCCCTCAACCTGGCTTGAGGCTTCCCCTTACTCCACCACCCCTCCAAGGTAGCTTCAGCCCCTAATCGTAATGATCGGGGCTCTCCAACAAAAGAGCACGGACCATAGCCGCAGCGAGTCACGATCTACGGTCCGTCAGCGAGGAGGCTCTGTCTTCTTTTTCGGGATTCAAATTTCTTAACGGTTCTGTGGGCATGGCCTAATGTGTGGGTGTGGCTTGGTGGTCATGTGACTGGCTGGGTATGGCTTGTATGGAAATATTATAAATATTGATATAAATATTGATTTTTTTTATAAAAAAGAGCAACTTTTACCCAAAATCAGGCAAAGCAGGCAGGCAGATTGAATTGCTCACAGATTCACTTAGAGATCTGTGCTTCTGCCATTGGCTATCTGAGTCTGCACTGCTTCAGTCCTAAGGAAGGTTCAGTTCTGTTTAAAGCAGAGCCGAAGAGCTAAAGATCCAACGATTTCCTGCACAGCAGAACAGCTGATCATTGGAAAAAGGAAAAATAGCAATTTAGCAGGCAAGATTGCCAGGTAAGGAGTGGGTGGGGAGGGTTCCCGCAGGCCATGTGGGCAGCACAGCCTTGTGTTCCTGCACGGCCTGGTTTAATTGCTTTGGGGGTGCTCTGGGGGTGACATTTTTCTGCAGACCACCAAAAATTTTCATGGACCACCAGTGGGCCGTGGCCATGGCCCACTGGTTGGCGACCACTGATCTAGTGAACACGCAAATTTTGTGGGGTTAGAACAGTGTGGAATGCAGATTCCTGAATCGCAGAAAGTGCTTTTGGTTTTGAACAGTCTGGTAGACACATGGGACATTGTTTCTGCAGTGCTTGATACAAACCAGAGCAGCAACTGTGTTTGGAAGTGTTGAAAGCATGTCTGATAACTGAAGAGCAGAAACGGCATTTTAGAAAAAACCATGAGGAGAAATCCCTGAGGAAGGGGCCCAAAGAGCAGAATGAAAAATTCCACAGACTGGCTGTCTCCAGAGAAGAAAAGAGCAGCAGGGAATATCAGATTACAATCCAGCAACAGAGGCAGCGCTTCATTTTTGGTAAAATGACTCACTTAAAAGAAAGACTGTTTGCAAAAGAAAATGTTTTTGCAAGGAAGAAATTATTTGCAAGACAGAAGAAGCAGTTTGCAAGAAAGTCAATTAGCTAATGGACAGGCTGCTGTGGCAAAAGTCAGCTATTGTAGGAGAAATCAATGGCTGATTGACAGTTGGGTTACTCAAACAATTATTAATAATTCTAAATTGTTTTACAGGATTAATGCAGCTGCTGGAGATGCAGTAGCCTTGGCAAATGGCAAAAAGGCTAAAGTTATTGGAAGAGGCAGTGTGCAAATTCCATATCTGGAAACAAGGTTCAATGATGTTTTGTATGTGCCTGAAATAATGGAGCATAATTTGCTGAGTGTCTCTAGTTTAGACAAGCAAGGATTTGAGACCATATTTGTAAACGGGGAGTATCTCATAAAGCACAATGGCATACTATTTGCAAAGTGCATAAAGCAAGAAAACCTTTATCTGTTACAGAAACAAAATATTCAGTGTGCACAAACATTTGGGAATGTGGTACAACATGATTCATGTGTTATCTTTTGCACCATAAGCTTGGCCATGCCAACTTCAAAGTTGTTCAAAAGATGGACCATGTAAAGGGATGTAAGACATATTTGGATTGTGCAGTTTGCAAATCATCAAAGTCCAAGGCTTTGCCAGTAAGCAAAAGTAGCATAAGGCAGACAACAAGAGCTCTAGAGCTGGTACATGCAGATTTGGTTGGGCCAATGCAAGCCAGTTTGGGAGGAGCAAAGTATGTGCTGGTCATTGTAGGTAACTATAGCAGGTTTGGGTTCTGCTATTTACTAAAGAGTAAAATAGAGATGCTACAGAAATTTAAGCAAAGGGTAAGCTTTGTGGAAAGAAGGTATAAACAAAAGGTATGTCAGCTGCAAACTGACAGGTTCAGAATTCATGTCAACAAGTTTTCAATAATGGTTGGGACAGTTAGGAATAAAACACAGACACACTAATCCATACACAGCAGCTGAGAATGGTGTTGCTGAGAGATGGAATGAAGTCTTGCAAACCATGAAGGACTCACTGCTAGAGGATTCTGGTCTGAGCAGGTCATATTGGGGTGAAGCCATATTGACTGCTAATCATTTAATTAATAGGCTGTAGAGTTCCTCCATTAATGATACTCCATATGCAGTGCTACATGGGAGAAAACCATCTCTAGCACATTTAAGTGTGTTTGGAAGCAATGTGTGGGTGCATATTTCAAAAGCAATTAGAAGAAAGGAACAACCAAAGGCTAGAAAGCTCAGGTTTATGGGCTATAAGCCAGGTTCAAACAACTATTGCTTTAGTGATGGGAGCAAAAGAATAGTTATTTCAAGGTCTGCTAGCTTTGCCGAGCAAAATTGGAACAGAATTGATGTAAATTTCTGGAATGATTCACTTAGTGACAATGATCCACAGTGACAGTAACTCACTTAGTGATGGTAACTCACTTAGTGATGGTTTCAGCATTCAGGGAGGAGAAGTTGAACAAGATGTGAAGCAAGAGAGGGTTGAAACACAGGAGCAGAAAACAAGGGTTTTCACAGATGAAAAATGTGCACTATGATGAGGTATTTGTGCCAACTGTAAAGAGTGAAAGCATCAGGCTAACACTGGTATTGGCAGCGGCACATGACCATAGAATTTGGCATTTTGATATCACCACTGCATTTTCTGACTGCAGTATTAGAAGAAGAAATTTGCATGATTCAAGCACCAGGGTATGAAAGTAAAAAGGCTAACATGGTGTATAAATTGAATTAGGCTATTTATGGGCTGAAGCAGTCAGCCAGGAATTGGAATATATATTTAGATAAGGCTTTGAAAGGTCTTGGGTTCAAGACTTGGTTGCATATACACTGGAAAGGTGGGATAGTCAACTATTAGCATTTGTGGATGATCTTTGCTTCATTGAAATGGGTGTTGGTATAATTATCTGGGAACACCCTTTCTATCTATGCTGCAAGAGAGTCCAGGAATGGGTTAAGCTCTTCCTTTTGATGTCATAGAGCTGAGTCTGCCACCATAAAAAGCCAGCCTCTGGCTGGCCTGCCTATCTTTTAGGCGAGGATACCTGACAGATGTAATGTGTCTCTGGAAGATAAAGAAATTAATTTCACCCCTCCCCAACCATCATAACCAGATGTATAGGATGGGGCTGGACTCTCTTACAGCGTAGATAGAAAGGGCATTCTCAGGAAATTATACCAACGCCCATTCTCATCCACACTGCCTCAAGAGTCCAGGAATGGGACATGCCAAAGCCTGCATGTCAATGGGAGGGCCAACGTCTGGTCCAGTCACTCCAACTGAGGAACCACCTGTTGAAGCACCCTCCAACCAAACGATACCTGGGCTGAAGCAAATGAATCCAGTTGATAATGCCATATAAATGGCAAAGCCAAAGCCCAGGTCTCCTCCAGTGACACCTGTGTAGACCAGGCAACTGAAGTAGCCGCATTCCTAGTGGGAGTGGGCCGAGACGTGTCTGGGAACTGGCATGGACAAAGTTTAGTACGCCTTGGATATACAAGCTCTAATCCACCTACCAATTGTAGGTAGAGAGATGGAATGACAAAAACATGGCTTCAGATTTTCGAAAGGCCACTGTCCGTTTGATGTAAATCCGAAGGGCCCGCCTCACATCCAGCATATGCCACCTGTGTTCCAATTCGTGTTGTGGTCTGGGGCAAAAGTCTGTCAACACAACATCTTGCGCCCGGTGAAACGACGTGTTTATCTTAGGGACAAACATGGGGTCTAACCTAAGAACTACCCTGTTCTGATGGAAAAGACCCAGGTCCTGTCATACTGAGAGTCCGCTAATTTGGACACTCTCTTCTATGATATCAGAAGGAGGAGCTTAACCCATTCCCGGATTCTTGAGGCAGCGTGGATGAAAAAGGATGTATCACAGGCAGAATTTGCTAATAAGTTGGAGAAGAAATTTGAACTAAAGAATTTATCTGACATAGCTTGTGCAGTAAGCATTCCAAGTAGCTTCATTGCTGCACCAACCCAATTGCATTGGATCGATAGAAAAGGGAATTCTCAGGTATTTGGAGGGAACTGTGAATGTAGGTCTTCAAATACAGGCATCTGAAGAATATTAAAGATAATTGGATTTATGTCAGTGGTGGGATTCAAATTTTTTATTATTGGTTCTGTTGGCATGGCTTGGTGGGTGTGGCAGGAGAAGGATACTGTAAAATCTCCAGTCAGAGGTGGTATTTGCCGGTTTTCCGAACTACTCTGCTACCGATTCTCTAGAAATGGTCAGAACCTGCTGAATACCACCTCTTCCAGTTATGAAGGGAGGAGCGTCAGAGTATATTCATTAACTGGCAGAGCCATGGTTAACAAAGTCAGCAAGTGAGTAAGCATGGCAACAGACCAGCCAATGGGAGCTGACACCTGGGTGTGGTTTGGCTCTGTGTGCTTTGCTGAGAGTTGAAACTAAAACTAGCTTGCTTGCTGAAACTGATACCTGCTCTGAGCTGCTGCTGCTTGTGTTTTTGCTTATGTTAGATTGAAAAAATATTCAAATGGTATCGTAAACTTTACTCATATTATGATGCCTCCTTCTGACCACACACACATACCATGGATGGAGACTGGCTCCATATTCCAGAGTGGGAGTGAAGCGTTATCTCTTGCTGGGTCTCATAGATGTTTCTTCCAGTCCTTGTTGGTACTCCGTGCACCTCGGTCACATGGGGACACCTGCAACTTTCTTTCCGCCCCGAGACACTGGTCCGGCCTGGCCATTTCTCTTTGCCACTATTGTTGGTCCTCCATAGCCTGTCCACTGCTGTTGCAGCACAGTTAAATTTAGCATGCTTCACAAAGGGAGGTGGGGGTGGCATCCTCTCTTCCTCAAGCCCATTACAACAAACAGCATCAGCTGCAGCCAGGTCGGGAAGTGTCTCAAGGCAGAGAGAAGGTTGTTGTCAGGCTACAGAACTTTTCCCATTCACTCAACTAGAATGAACTTCTGAAAACATATCCAAACGTATCACAAAGGAATTCTTTATTGAGATGAGACAATTCCTGTAGGAGTTCAAAGCAGCATCTGAGGTCTCTCAGGCATACAAGGATACATAAGGGAGTTTAGAACCCCTCCCCTTATCTTGATGTGTATTTAGTGAAACAAAAGCCAGTACATTAATTCCTCCCCACCCCTCTTGTTAGAACAAACTATTCAAGAGATTCCCAAAGTACAATCTCACTGTGGAATTTTTATGACCTTCTCATCTCCTGGTTGTGCCTCTCAGAGGTGATAGTTCTGGACATCTGGCTTTTCTTCCTCCATTGTATCATGTGTGGGTTATACAAATTCGATATAAGATTAAATATATTCAGGTTACATCAAGAAAGGATTTCTTTA
>NW_020769390.1:3963219-3976726 GCF_900518735.1 Pseudonaja textilis
CCCCCCCTTTTTCTTCTTCCACTGAAGAAATGATAGATACACGGATCTGACAGTTGTGCATCTCCCTGAGTGACCGAGGTGCGTCCAGCACCAACAAAGGCCAAAGAAGTGCCTGCAAGACCCAGAGAGCACCAAAGAATCAGAAAGAGAGAGAAAGAGAGAGAGAGAGAAAGACAGACAGACAGAGAGATATGACAGAGAGGAAGAGAGAAAGAGAGAGAGAGAGAGAATGAGAGATGAAGGAGAGATAGAGACAGATAAAGAGAGGGGGAGAGAGAGATGAGAAAGAGAGAAAGAGAGAGAGACAGACAGAGAAAGAGAGGAGACAGACAGAGAGAGACAAAGAGATGAGAGAGAAAAAGAGAGATGAGAAACACAGAGAGAGAGAGAGACAAAGAGAAAGGGGAAGAGAGATGAGAGGGAGAAAGGGAGAGATGAGAAAGAGAGAGATACAGAGATATAGAGAGAGATACAGAGAGAGAGAGAGAGAGAGAGAGAGAGCAAGAAAGAGAGATACAAAGAGAGAGGAGAGAGAAAGGAGAGATCCTAGTGTTTTGTTTTTTGTGGGAAACAGGTCCAAATGGGTCTTTGAGTTAAACACCTGTTGCAGAAACAGGTGGCCAAGCTAAGTGCCTGAAGGAACCCATCCCATCACTGGGAGTCCGGGTGCTTCAGCGAGTGGTGCACTGGATTCATATTACTGGTCTGCAAGATTTCAAATTATGAATTTAGTGGTCCCTGAGGTCCGAAAGGATTCATATTACTGGTCTGCAAGATTTCAAATTATGAATTTAGTGGTCCCTGAGGTCCGAAAGGTTGGTGACCCCCTGGCTTAGTGCACTAGTAATCATAGTTAATCAATTTAAGCTACAAGCAATTGATTTTCCACATTAAAATGATTGTACTTGTTCTATATGTTCATCCCATTATCTCAATCTATCCATAGAACACAGCAGAGGTATGTTACTAAAAGCCACCTGAAGCTTAATGCATATCACCATAACCTTTGCAATGAGTGTCATTTGGTTTCTTTAAAATTCAAATTCTGGGAAAGCATATGCTTTCGGGGGAGCCTGGAACCCCCACAGAGTGTCCCTGGGTGGTGGACAAGGGGGCCCTACCCAGTACGGCTTTTATGCTATGATGATGGGTTGGAGGGAATCAAATACCTCGCGTGGACCAACAGGCCTGGTGAGTGGCAGCGGGCTTATCAGTATCGACCGAAGGCAGAGATCACATTGGTCAGAACAGCTTCAGAAGAACAGCACACAGTCACTTGAACAGCATGTGTACAGTGGTGTAGAAAGCAAAGGGAGGACTACTACATTATATATTTCCCAGGAAAATCATGTTAATGGCAGCAAAACCAAACAATGGCCCCGAGTATGGGCACCCTTTAAATGGATGCTAAGAATCTCCCGGTTTGCTAGAAGCATAATAAACCCAAAACTATGAATTGGAACATGGAATCTGAGAAGCCTGTATGAATCTGGAAAACATACACACTATCAGAGAAATGTCCAAAAACAATTTCTCTATTTTGGGAGTGAGTGAACTGCACTGGTCTGAAAATGGAATGTGTAAAATAGAAGATTATACTATCTACTCCTCAGGTGAAAATAGTAAACATTATTGAAATGGAGTAGCTATTCTCGTAAACAATCTTGTAAAAAAATGTATCAAGTCCTTTATTCCTGTATCCGATAGACTGATGATCCAATTAAATAGTACTCCAGTAAATATGAATGTTATACAAGTTTACACTCCCACAGCTGACAGTGATGAGGAGTTAGAAAAGTTCTATGAAGATAAGAGCAGAGTACTGAAAACTCTAAAAGGTAATGATATCACAATACTTATGGGGGACTTCAATGCAAAAGTGGGAGAAGGAGGTGATTCTCCTGTGGTTGGAAACTTTGGCTTAGGAATCAGAAATGGTAGAGGTGACAGATTTGTAGACTTCTGCAAGGAACATAGGCAATGTGTGATGAATACTTTTTTCAAGTTGCCAAAAAGATGCCTCTACACTTGGAGATCACTGGAAGATTTACAAAATAATATTGTAAGGAACCAAACTATTTTACAATAAACAAAAGATTTAGAAACTGAGTAAAATCAGTAAAGACATACCCAGGTGCAGATGTACCATCCAATCATAATCTACTACTTGGTGAAGTCCAGCTGAAACTAAAAAGGATGAAAAACCTTGAATCCTCCTAAATCAAGAATTGACAGTGACTTCATCATTAAGCATGGAGATAAAAGAAAAATGAGAAATTCATTTAAGAATAACCAACAACCTAAATAATGAAAATGTAGAAGTTAACTAGAATACATTTAAAAATGCAATAGTAGATGTAACAAACTCAAAACAGAGAGAGGAGTACCACAAGAAATAACAGTGGATGACGGATGAAATTCTTCATCTCATGAATGAAAGAAGCTCTTATAAAAATAAAAACAAAGAAAAATACAATGAACTGTAGAAAACAATTAGAAGAAAAATTCAATTGGCAAAGGAAAAGTGGTTTGCAAAGAGATGCAAAGAAATAGAAGAAAGAGCATGTATGCATGATAATTTCAACTTACACAAGAAAGAGAAACAAAAAGAAAACCAACAACTTAGTTGACAAGGAAAGGGAAATTATCTTGGATGAGGATGAAAAACTAATAAGATGGAAGGAATATATTGAAGAATTTTTGAGGACACTAGAGATGATATTGATATGGGAAGTATAACAACTGGACCAAACATCACTAGGGAGGTGGTTGAGCATGCAATAAAAATAGCAAAAACAAGAAAAGCCACAGGATCTGATGATATTACAGTAGAAATTTTAAAATTGCTGGAAGACAATGGGAAGAAATCTTCAATCGAATATATGAAACAGGAAAGATACTAAATGATTGGCTAAAGTCAACCTTTGTGACAATCTTTTAAAAAAAAGCAAAGAAGTATACCAAATACAGAACAATAAGTTTAATGAGTCATGCCCTGAAAATATTCCTGAGAATAATTCACACAAGAATATGTAACAAAATTGAGGAATGTCTAATGTTAATACAGTTTGGTTTCAGAAACAATCTTGGTACATGAGATGCCCTATTCAGCATTCAAGTTCTTGTACAATGTTGTAGAGATGTCAGTCACAGGATTTACATGTGCTTCATTGATTTTGAAAAAGCATTTGATAAAATAAGATACAGCAAATTATTATAAATCCTGAAACAAGTGGGACTAAATGACAAAGACATACAAATTATAAAGTATCTATATTGGCATCAGGTAGCAAATGTGAGACTAGGCCAAAAATACTCAGAGGATACAGAAATACGAAGAGGGGTCAGACAGGGCTGTATTCTGTTTCTGCTGTTGTTAATAGCTACTCTGAGTCAATTTTCAACAAAGCACTGGAAAACATTGATGCTGGCCACAAAGTAAATGTGTTTGGATCAACAATTTAAGATATGCTGATGATACAGTTCTGCTTGCCAGTAACCATGAAGACCTTCAGTTTCTCATCAACAGTCACAGAAATATCTGAAAAATACAACTTAAAACTTAACACCTCAAAAACTAAGATCATGTCATCAGCAATCAATGCATTAATTTACCACTGATAACTTTGGAAGGAATACCACTAGAAAAAGTCAAAAGGATCACGTACCTCAGTTCTAATTTGCATGAAAGCTGAGACATGACCACTGAAGTAAAGACAAGGACAGAGAAAGCTCAAACAGCATTCTTCAAAATGAAAAAGGTCTTCTGCAGTCACAACATAAACCTAACACTGAAAATCAGACTTGTCAGATGTTATATCTTTTCTACCCTGTTCTATGGAGTAGAGTTGGTCTCTGACAGAAAGCCACTTGAAAAGACTAGAACCATTTGAAGTGTGAATTTACAAGTGGCTGTTACGTATAAGCTGGGTGTCATGTCTCCAGGGCATGCTTGAACCGTGACACCACGCGTTGTGCCATGTCAGACTATGCTATCGAGGGGGAAGTGCTGTTAACCACCCAGCCTGGGGCTTTGACTGTTCCACAGAGATAACGAGCCTTGCTGACGTCACACGCTGAGCTGTTACAGCCTGTGGGCGGTTGTAGACAAAATGATTTGGTTGCTGCCTGTTGAACTAACGATCTTGGGAGGGGTGGAGGGTCACTTCATAGGCATAAATACAATGCTGGAATATGATATTTGGACAAGTATAGTAAATAGGGGTAAATAATTAATGGATAAAAAGCACGGTGTTTAGGATGTTACATGGTGACCATATGTGATCCAGCAGCGTTCACCGGATGGTGGATAAACTCATTAAGTTGTTAACTGGTGTATAAATACAGCTCTGGCTGCGAGGTGCACCAGAGCTGACTTTAATTCCTTTTGGTTACTCGTTGTTACCTGAATCCGGAACACTGTATGGACGAATAAAGACTCATTTGATCATTACCTAGAGACCTTTGTTTCCCTTCCTGCCTGGAATCCAGCGAAACAGCTGAGAAGAAAGTCAGCTCTCTTCAAATCCTCTTGTGTGCCTGTCATCCCCCCCCAATCCCGTGAACTGTTTGGTGTGCTGCGTTGGGGAGCGATGGCGGAAGGCATAGACATGGATTCGGTTTTGCTGCTTGCATCGGAGGTGGATGAGGAAGAGATTTCTCTGTGGGATGACGGAGTGCATGAGTCTACAGAGGGGTTTGTAAGTGGAGGCACACCATCTGCTGGTGATACTGGGGCTATTCCCAAAGATATACAAAGAGTTACTAAACCTAAACTACGTAAGATGAGGGAAGATCGTAGGAGTGATTTGGAGTTCCAGGAGGAGTGTGGGGAATGGGGCATTCATGGAAAAACCCCTGCTTTTGCACCTCTCAATACCGGAGTGTTTGAGAAGTGGAGAGAAAGGAAAATAGTTGAGGAAGATGCCTGGAGTACCTCCACCTCCAGTTTGGGAGCCAGTACTATAGAATTATTAAGAATAAAGTATGGAGATCTGAGTATACAGGATTCCAGACCAAAAGGAAGATGGGAGTGATCAGGAGCTCGTACTGATACTTCATATTTCAGTTCTATCCCTAGGGAGGGGAGAGAATGTAATAGTAAGAGGACTGAAAGGGACTTGACACCTGGATTCGATGCATCATTGGCTGATGCTGCCGGGCCATCAGAACCCAGGACAGGGGAGACAAGGTCTAGTTTTGCTCAAAGGGAGTCACCACCTTGACATAGGCAACAGGAGGGTTCTTGGGGTCATCAGGGAATGTCTGGACAGTGGCCACAACATATGGTGTGGGGACCACTACCTTTGCAAACTACGTTTGATGATAACCCAGACCGTATTGCACTGTTCCTAAGCCAAGTGGTTAATCACCTGGAATTATATGCATCTTGCTATCCATCCCAGTGGTCCATAGTGGTGGCTATTACGGGAGTTTTAACAGGGGATGCAGTGGACTGGGTTGCAGAGTTACATAGCGAATGGGCACGAGAGTTGGTAGATGTCAGTCTGTTCTGGATTCACTCCGTAATCATTTTGAAGATAGATCCCACATCCACAAAACTGAGGAAGCTATAAGGGCGTTGAGGCAAATGGGAAACTGGCAACTGAATATGTAGGGATTTCTGACATTTGGCTGGGAAGTTAAGGTCTTGGCCTGAGCATCTGTTGGTCCGAGAATTCTGTGCTGGCTTAGATCGTGGTTTAGGACAGGCTTGTCTATATAGAGTCCCTCAACGTTTGACAGAATGGTACAGAATGGTGGCTGAACTAGATGTCAGGCTAAAGAAGTTCAGAACCAAGCCTGATTCTTTCCGAAAGATACCTAAAGCAGATCTCAATATCATGGGAGGTCGGAGCAGACCAGGAAACGGTCCACCGAGTGGCAGGGGTCATCCAGCTATCGTCCAGGTGTTTCAGATGTAATCTAGTAGGGCATAGGGCATTGGAATGCCCCGAACTTGCCAACAAAGTTATGAAACAAACAGCAAAGGCATGTCTGGGAGCAGTGACAAAATTTGGTTTTAGGAAACAAGGAAGTAGTACGAAAGATCACAAGGACTGGTTCAGAAAATGAAGGGGGAAGCGTCATCATCAAGACACCATCAATCGGATGAACGTAGTCAACCCAGAGCAGTGTCAGGGTTGGATGATAGTGGTGAGGAAAGCCACAATGATACAAGGGTGAGTGCTCCAGTTCACCCTTTCATGATACCAGTGATATTGGATGGTGGGAATATGGGACTAAGGAGTAGATATGGGGCCCTGATAGACACAGGATGTACCAGGTGTCTTATTAGCCAACGAGTAGTGGATGAACTGAAGTTACAGGTGGAACAATTGCCCACACCAATAAGTTTCAAACAGGCAGATGGGTCCCTGCTTCAGGGATCCCCAGCTATGACAATGACTACTCCTATTAAACTTGAAAATGGAGCTCATTGGGAACAGCTACGATTTATTGTTGTCCCACATATGCACGAGGCACTAATACTAGGCCTTGTGTGGTTGGATAGGTGGGAGCCCATTATATGGTGGGAGGGTGGCTGTTAACTGGTGTATAAATACAGCTCTGGCTGCGAGGTGCACCAGAGCTGATTTTAATTCCTTTTGGTTACTCATTGTTACCTGAATCCGGAACATTGTATGGACGAATAAAGACTCATTTGATCATTACCTTGAGACTTTTGTTTCCCTTCCTGCCTGGAATCCGGCAAAACAGCTGAGACTGGGTTGACAAAATCAGACATGAGGAGGTGATAAGACAACTGGGAAAGCCAAGGGAAATCATCATAACCATAAAAAAGTTAAAGTTAGAATATTTTGGACATATAATATGACACCCAGAAAAAAACCTTGGAAGTTACAGAGACAGGTCCCCCACCCAAGAAGTGGCTGAAACGCTTCCACGGTTCCCGCCGCTGCTGCCGCTGTTGTTGGAAATGGCGCTGGCGAGAGAGGGACAGCTGCAGCTAGGCCTGGGTGCTTGGAATGCAGGAACGGGCTGCACACCAGGACTTTTGCAAACTTTCAGAGCCCGAGGCTGGAGCACCAAGGGTAGCAGCAGCAGAGACGCTCGCTCGGCTCTTCTCACGCCCACCCAGCTGCTCGGGATTAAACCAAAACACAGCATACAGCACTCCCAGGTACCTCAAAATGTTTTTTTTCCTATTGTTACGGGGATGGGGGGAAAGCAGGAGCGACTCAGATGCTGTTGTTGGAGATGGTGCTGGCGAGAGAGGTGCCAGCACCAGTGGGAACCATGGAAGCTACAGAGGCTTGAGAATCGGCTGAAACGCTGCCAGACATCCACACCAATGCCTGCTGACCTGGGAAAGGGAGGGATAAGGGAGCCCTCCATGCTCCACCATGATTGGCTGTTAGGAGTGGCTGATGGTGAGGTGTAGCTGCCCACAGGGCACTCCGAATGGCAAGTCCCCCCCACCTTCCCCCCCAATTTCGCTTGTTTTAAACTAGGCCTAAATTTGGGGGAGGGGCTTAATTTCATTTTATGCCTAGAAAACATGCTGTGTCTTCTTATTGGGGGGGGGCATATTGTTGGAGAAACACGGTATTAGTGAAATGCTACTAAAATGAAATGAGTATAACATTATGTATAATATTATAATGATGTATTTTTTTAAATGTATTCTGGAAGAAGCCATTTTATAAATTATATTTAACTGTGGTTCCTCTTCAACATTCCCCAAACCTTCTGTTGCTTTATATTTCATGGAAATATAGGACAAATAAGATTCATAGATTCTAAATGATATGGGGAAGTTAACATGAATACTACTATACATTCATTCTTTAGTCCATGATAGATCATAGCTCAACCACTTAAAATTTAATAAATGAACAGACAATGAATTATGCAGTTTATAAAAGAGACTTGTTAAAGTATTGAAGAATTTTGTGAGAAGGACAAAGAAAAAATGAAAAGAAATCAAGTTCTAGCATATTATTTAAAGAGACTAAAGTTCAAGTCTGTAAAGAAACAGAACATAAAATTGGTTTATGTGATCAATGTTAAAATAGATGTATTATCTCTTGTAATCTTTAATGGACTTTTGCTGATCATAACTGAATTACAAAGATTTAAGGATTTGTTCATAGATAAGATATGGAAAAAAGAGATTAATTGTTATATTTTAAGAGAAGGTGATATATTACTAAAACTGTTATACTTGTGATGAAGGGGAAAGTCATAAATTGCAAAATGTCAATGGGAAAAAAGCAGAGAATCTTATACTGAGTGATTACTTTAAAGGGGGATTCAGAAAAAAGGGTATTTTTAAGCAGTCTATTAATCAAGAAAATGTATTTGATGAGGAAAATAACTCCTTAAAACTAAATTATTTTAAATCAGAACATTCATTTTTTTTAAGGAAAATGTTGTATATTAAAAAGTACAACAGCGAATTCTCTCTCTCTGTCTCTCTCTCTCTCTCACACACACACACAGGGGCGGGGGAGAGAGAGAGGGGGACAGAGAGGCACACAGAAAGAGGGAGGGAGCAAGGGAAGGAGAGAATGTAAATGTTACTTTAATTAATAAAGTGTTCACAAGTAAAGATAAAACAGAACCAGTCTAGCATTACCTGGACTTCTGCATTCATATTATATTTGAATCCCAGATTGCTAAAGAAGAGAATTGCACTGATCTTTCACTTTAAATAGCATAAAAAGAGTGATGAAAGTAGCATTTTCTAATTTAATATTCTTTTTTTAATTGTGTAGTAGGAAGTCCTAGAATATATTTAATTGAATAAATTATGATTTTTAAAAGAAAATGTAATTATTTAAAGGTTTATGACAACTGAATGAAAATATATTAAAAGTAATATTTCTATTTTTAAATAATGTAGCTGCATAAGCCTCAAATATTCTAGATCAATGGAAATTCTAAGTAACTATAGCAAAAATGATCTATATTTCCTATGTACAGGTCTTTTGCAAATAAATGACTAAGTTATACAAGTATTCTTCAATGTCCAAAATAATTTCAAAAATATATCTGACATAGTATTTAACTCAATTTAGAAACCATTTTTAGATCACAACTTTATGTATCTTGTACAAACTTTGACCAAAATTTGTGAAAATGAAAAATCGAGATTTCTCTTTGGTTTTAATATTCTATTCTCCAACAATCTGCTAAATGGGAATAGTTTTTCAAACTGCTTTAATAGTAACCACTATAATTCTTAATCTCAGATTGTTTATAGTATCCTGATTATTACTATTGATATTTATATCTCACCTGGGTTTTTACACTGTAATGTAGTTTTTACTTATGCTTAGTTATTCAAAACAAGAGTTATTGGAAAAAAAATACCCAATTTTATGATACTTGTAAATTTCCTGCTTATTTACTTTGTGTTTTATCTTTTTTATTTTTTCTTGTCTTTCTTTTTTTCATTTCTGAAAAATACTTAAAATATATTTTAAATCAAATAATTCAGCCAAGTTTTGGTGCTGCTCGAAAATTAAAGTTTCACTGAATGAGTTATGGTTTTACCATATATTCATAACACCCATGCTACTAGCAGATCATATACTCATAGCTCCCATGCTACTAGCAGATCTTAAGCATCAATTTCAGGTACCAATTCCTCGGAACTATTGACTCACAGTAAGGTGTTGGACAGATGAGTGCTGAGGGAACAGCACAGCTGCTTCTTAGCTATAAAGGCTGATAGCTACCTTCAACAGTTACACTAATGGCTAACTCTTGTCAAAGGTACTGTGTAAAAAGCACAATCTTGTCTTTCAGTTCAAGGTTTGTGATATACTTTTATCAGCAATAACACAAAAAATCATTTTGAGGCCCATTTTCATCAATTTTAAATTGGTCAAAGCATTTGAACTTTTATGCTGTTTGCTTTTGAATACCTTCATAACAACTACAGAATTTACATTTGCTAATTGATCACCTATTTATTGCTAATTTATCATCCATAAAAGTATGCTGTTAGGTCATTTGAATCATTTGAAAACATTCTGCTATCTTTAAGCTGAAGATGTTGAAACTTCCAATTTTATCTGTCTATGATTGATAGACTAAATTGTACACAGTAATTTTTAATATATCAGGAATGCAGCATCTATTATACAAGTCATACTACCTAAGATTCCACAGGAAGTAATTAGTTATCAAGATTGTTAGCCCAATCCTTTATGAATTTATCTATTGCCTTATTAAAATCAGGTCAATTAGTGGCCATAATTACAGTTCAATTATGCACCAACTAAGTCTTGAATCTCCTAAACATTTTATTTTAATGGATGACCTTGCTTTATAACATTCTAAAATGAGAATACACACATCACATTTCCCTCTCCACACATGATCTATAACATCTCCCCTTACTCCTCTTTTCCCCCAAGCTAAAGAACCTTAGACACTGTAATTCTTCTGGACAAAAGAAATGTTCTAGCCCTATGATCATTCTGATCTCTCTTTAGTTTATATTTACTAGCACTGGAATGTCTGCAGCCAATTCATAAATTCCTGTAAATTACAAATAAAACTATTTGTGAACATGGGCAATATGATATAATAGCAATAGCACTTAGACTTATGTACTGCTTCACAGTGCTTTATAAAGCAGTTTACAGAGTCAGCATATCGGCCCCAACAATTTGGGTCCTCATTTTACCAACCTTGGAAGGATGGAAGGGTGAGTCAACCTTGAGCTGGTATGGAGTGAGCAGTAAGTTAACCTGCAGTACTGCATTCTAACCACTGCTCCACTACAGCTCTGAAGCTTCACTTAAAGCTTTACATTTGGTGAATGAAGCTTCACCAACTAGTAATTGTAATTTCAGCTCCCAGAATTCTAGCTAATATTGATTTAGTGCTGTCAATTTTTTTTGGAATTTAGCCTAAGGCAGTGGTGGCTAACCGTTTTTGGGCTCCTGTGCCAAAAATTGGGCATGCACATTCATGTGCCAACACCCAGAAGGCAATATGTGTGCCCCCCCACACCCCCTGTGCATGCACACATAATCCCCCCCATGCTGCTCCGTCACCTGCACTGTGCCTCCCAGCTGATTTTCAGCCCGTTTGAGACCTTTTTCGGCCTCCCAGAGGCTTGAGGACAGCTTCTGCAGCCTTTTCAGGCCAAAAAATAGGCCCGTTTTGTCACTTCCGGTATTACAGGAAGTGACAAAATGGGCCTATTTTTCAGCTTGAAAGGCTGCAGAAGCTGTCCTCAAGCCTCTGGAAGGCCGAAAATCAGCTGGGAGGCGCACGCGTACGCAATGAAGTAAGTTTGCCTGCAGCTCGCATGCCAGCACAAATGGTTTTGAGTGCCACCTGTGGCACGCATGCCATAGGTTCACCATCACATGCCTAAGGCATTAAGAGGGCATCAAGTTTAAAAAACATGTAATATGATAAGTGAAAATTTTTGAGGTAATTAGGCTTGATGATTATTTGTAAAATCCAGAGAACAAAACCAAAAATAAAAACATAGTTTTCAAGTGGTTGTTGTCCTAGCTGATAACAATCAATGTTTTCAAATTAATACAATCTTTCCCTGGCACTGAGAATGTGTGAATTCTGAAGTAACCAGTAAACTATTCATATATTTCTGGCAAGATATAGTCATTCTGTTATTGATGACAAAGCTTTCTGTGACTACAGTATTGAACTCCCACTAGAAATAAATTACAAGTTGATGGGTGTCAATTCAGTGTATACAACATTATTCACACATATTAAAATATATTAGTATATTGCAACATTTATTAGCCAGATTTTACAATTATATTGTAGATAATTAGCCAGCAGACCAAGACAAGCAAGGCAACAGAAAGCATCAGGTGTTTAAAATTGTGGATGATCGCTGTTTTTCCTGAATCAGAAGGTACTGTATTATTAAACTGTACTCAGAAAGGCTATATTTATTTCTCACCTGAACATTCATACATAGAAACAGGGTCCTCTAATCTTTGTTTATCAAAGCACATCCAATCAATAAAATATATAAAGATTATATCATCATACCACATGTGGTCTATTTCTAGTCTAGATTTATTGCACTGCAAAAGTCAAATGCCTACATGATGGAATTGGTGACTATATTGATTTATTCCCACATAGAGACACATACACCCCAATATATAAGATCTTTGATCCCTAACATGAGAAATAGCAATCTAATCCAGATCTATAGAGAAATAAAAATTCTGACACAACCCTTATTAGTAGCTATGAAAGCAGTATGGTTCTATAGTTGTTCTTCATAATGTGAGTTCCACCCAATAACTTGATGATTTTTTAAAGAAAAAAATAACATATTGATCCAAGTTATGTCCTTTGTCATTAAAAAGTACTGAGATTGTCTTGGTTACAAACAACAGTTTGAAAAAGAAAGCATTTTATTACAAAGCAGACTTAAAAATCAGACATATTTTCAATAATTAGCTGTATTTTATAATAGTGTCAAACTTCTCCTGCACTGTTTCAACAAAACCATAGTTCTGTACAGAACCTTTTAGAAGCCAGTATGTTGAGATGAAGAAAGATTCAAGAAAGCAATGGTATAGGTGGAGCTAAGATTAATCTATATATTATGTATTTGAATTGTTAACTGATTTCATTGGACTTGATGAACTAACTAGGTATGGAAGTGTATTACAAATATGTTACTCTTGTATTGGTATTATTTCCAATATAAAGTAACTGATTCTTCTCTGCAAGTCTAATCAGAAATTTATTCAAGGGAATTTTCTATGAATCAGATGGCTGTGATTTATAGACCAAACTTTATTAATCATAGTTCAAATGGAAATAAACTTGCTTATTTTAAAAAAATCACCAGAGTTTTCTATAAATTCCTTTTTTTAAAGCAAATTTTCTGCTTACAATTCCAGAAATATGAGGCCTCATTCTTTGTGGGCTAATGTCATAATTATTATTGAATTTATTTGGCCTTGAGTTTTCTCTCAATGAATATAAGTTTCAAAATGTGTGTTTATAAGCCTGAGCAACTAAGATCTCATATAAACATTTGGTGGTCAGAACAATAATTTGCATTTTATACTAACTTTTTGTAGCAGGTAGAAACATAAATATTGTATAATAGTATACTGAATTCTTATAACAACTGTAAGAAACAAGATGGATATTATCATTTAAAGGTATTTTAATCCACTTCTACACCCAATTAGTTCATCAAGTCCAATGAAATCAGCTTACGATTCAAATATACTGTATATAGATTCATCTTATACAACTGCTCTCTTGAATCCTTCATCTCAATATACTGGCATCTAAAAGGTTCTGTACAAAACTGGTTCTGTTGAAACAGTGCAGGAAAATCCTAAAGTAATTTCAGAATTAGAACATACATAGTAAAGTGTGATGGAGAAAAATTATGATGCTAGGAATATTCCTGAAAAATTGCATACTAATCTTTAAGAGTTGCCACAGTGTAATTCTGACCCCTGAAGGATGGAAACAGGAGTTAATTTTCTGTGTGTTTGTGTGTGTGTGT
>NW_020769390.1:3976736-4000439 GCF_900518735.1 Pseudonaja textilis
AAGGATGGAAACAGGAGTTAATTTTCTGTGTGTTTGTGTGTGTGTGTTCTATCTGTTCCAGTCCCTAACCTGTATTAATTCAATGTATTAGTGTATGTAACCTAGGGAGCCACTTTAAAATAAAGAAGCGCAAAAGACATGTTTGAGGAAAAGTGATTCCAGGCTGCTAAGAAAATTTATCATTTGTAAAGTTTCTAGAATTGAATATATCATGATCCTGAGGTGGATGCTGTTTCTCAGTCTCTTGTGTCCCTATTGTATACTCTTTAGTCATTTGTTTTGTATAAAGGGGGACATTACAATTAGTCTCCATCGGATATGCAGGGACCTCAAACTATGTTGTTAATTAGCTATGTATTTCATGTAGTTTCAAATTTATCAACAATTTAGGAGAGCCACCCTTATAATCTTACATTACAAAAGGCTCTGTTTTGTAACTTAAAGACTTGGCTACAGTGCTTAACCAGTAAAGAAAGTTGCACAAAGCTTTTAATTAATAACCAACCAAAGCTCTAAGGCATATTTATTCCCATCAAGACAAACCATGTCCTTATTCCCACAATGACCTAAGGATCCACTTTTATATTTTTTTCAGTTGGTTATCAAATTTGTATGCTACCACATCAAATAATTGTAGGTCACTTTTCTTAACTAGAGTCTTATTTAGAGAGAGGGGATGCCTTTAACTAAAAAAAAAAAGCAGGTTACACCAATTATTCATTTTCAGTTAACTTGAAGTCTGTTGAAATGAGCAGTGCTGATGGGTCAGATTATGTTTCTTTTTGTGTGATTGAACATTTTTTAAGTATTGCTCTGAAAGCAGGTGTAGTTGATTTATAAATGTAATGTTTTATTTGTTTTTATGGCATCCCAGATGGAACTATGGTGGGAGGATGGGAGTTATTTATTTCCCTCAATATCAGATTAGCTGGGTTTGTCTTTTATCAGTAGTCTTCCAAAGTTAACCCAACTAACAGAATAAAAATGTTATTGGATGCATTGAAGTTACATAATAGTTCATTGTGCTTAGCTATAGCTATCTTCCTTTTCAAGCAGCATACATGTTACACCACATCCATTAAGAGTGAACTATTAGCCATACATGGGAATCTACATTCTAGCACACACTATATAAGTTTAGCATTGCAGTGCAGTGTATTGTACCACGTCATCACTATTGATTCCCACAGTCCTTCCTCTCTTCCTCTCATCAAAATGCATTTTTCAGAAAAAAGGTTGACCAATGGATATTGCTTTGCACCAAGGGTTACAAAGTCCTTCTGATCTACCAAGGCCCTGGATACATTTGCCCCAATAAGCTTTGGGCAAAGCTGCTGAGGTCATTATCACTTTTTACTGATCTCCAGCTCTCTTGCACGTGGGCTGGGTCTCAGGGTATCAAGACATAACTATTTGGACAAGAAATGACAATGTTTTTCCAGAAAGGGGGAATACAAAGCAACAGAGAACCATCAGAAACATTATGTGCCTTTTTTTAAAGAAAAGTGTTCATTGGTCAAATTTCCCAGCAATGTCAGGTCCACAGCAGTATTAATTCCCACTACCTCATAATGCCAATGAATCTAGATTAGGCACTTTAAACTTCTGCAACTTGATCAAAGCAAGGGCTGTCAGTGTCTAGTACAGTTCTAAGTTAACACTGCACAGAGCTTGAGGGGAAATAAAATAATCCATTTTACATTAAAAAGGGTCCATCACTGATACTCCTCTGACTGCTATACATTTTGTTCAATTCCAAAATACGTCACACAGAGAAGATGGAAAGGATTTGGAAGAATGTCTACCCAGACTGCAAACAAGCTGATTTTCCATTTCAGGTTGTCTTGCCCAGCTTTGATTTATCACAAAATGCACTCTCCAAAATACCTACTGCAGTTCTTCTACTGAACTAATAGTAGAGCATTCTCTCTCTCTCCTCCCTGTGACACACATTAAACACACACAAGAGCAAGTGAAATGCAGCAATCATAAAAGTAGCAATTCAATCATAAACTGCCAAATTTAGCAATGATTAGTTTTTACATAGGTTTGGGGGAAGGAAGGAAGAGAGAAGATTATCTTACCGATCAGAGTCTTGTAAAAAAAATTCTTCTCCCGGTATCAGTCAGTAAGATTAGTACTGATCATCACAATACGTAGTCAGGGAACCCACGGTGTTAAGAACTCCTCTGGATTATTTTTTCTTAATGCTAACAATTAAGAAGGGAAAAGAGATGCCCATTTATAAGCGCCAAGTTCACCATCCAAGCATATAATTCCACGTAGAGCTAGAGATCCATTGCAAGATTTGCTTCCTGCTCGTCCTCAAAGTGGCCAGGTTGTTCACCGATGGTACAATCCAGGCGAGAAGCCCAAATTAAAATCCGAATATGAAAGGCAAAAGAAGGCGGAAAAGCTTGCTAGAAGCAGGTGAAAAGGATGAAAAAATCGATGAGCTAATAAGTCTATGAGCTGTAGGACAAGAAAAGGAGTCCTGGGTTATGAGCATGGAGCCTTTTCAAAATATCTCGGAACACATGTAAAAATTCCAAAGCCACCGCAAAGCCATAAGAAGCCCGAAGCCCGGGTATATTCACAAGTATCCTACAATAACGAATCCGACAGGGTTTTCCTTGCACTGTACCGCTATGTGGAAAGCACACAGCTCCTGCTGTTTCAGGAGGTGTCTCCTGGGCCCTAAAACTCTCGGTCGGCAGAAGGCTTCTCCCCCCGCCCCCCCTTAAAAGAAAAAAGGAAAGCAGGAGGAAGGAGAAACCTCACAGTTTTCCGATTGCCTTCAATGATGCTAATCTTCGGTGAAAATGACAAATCAACAAACAAAAAGCAAGCATGAGAAAAAAAAAACACCAATCTACTCGGCAGGCGACAAAGGAGGGATAAAGAGGGAGCAGGGGAGAACGAAAGAAGAGGACGAACTGAAGCTGCAATGAAATGCATAAATGATTCCAGTGTTTCTACAAAATCGGCTCATTTGACTGAATGCATTCTCTGCTTTGCTGCAAGTCATAAAGAAACTGTTACTGCCACCCGATGGACAGTTCGGTCCTAACCAATCTACACCAAATTACCTCTGCAAAGCCTTCACAGAGAAGAGGAGGCAAGAAGGTTGAGGAAAGGGACAGTAAAGAAAGAATCGTTACTATCAACTTGTTTCGGAAACAGATCATTAGAACAGCTCCTTTGTCCTCCTCCCCACCCTATCCCATCACATGAACACCGAAGATAAAATGTCGGGAGCAAATGCTTGATGTAGAAGTTCGACATTGATGAGGCAAGCAGGCTTCCTCCAGAAATTTCTCTAGTGAAGGGTTGTTTTAAAAAGCAATGATGCATTATCTATTCTTGGATTTGTGTGTTTCTGTATAAAGCAAACTGTGGGATTTGCTGTTGCCATGGGATCTTCTTTGTGTGAACTCTCTGAACTGTGTGGGAGCAAAGTTTTTTTTTAAGCCCCTTCTTTATTCTCTTTTTAAAACTAGTTCCCCCTTCTTTCTCCTACCACTTTTACAAATTCTAAAAGCAGGTAATAAACTCTTGCTGCATTATTGACAATTAAGACATTCAGAAGCTGCAAGGTGTATCTAGTTAAGAATTTTAATTACTTCACCAAAATATACTCATTTGCAGATGTTTAGAAAGTTAAACAACTGTTCTGCTAAATTTTACACTTGAAGATTCACAACCTCCTCTCTATCCTCCACCCTCAATATCTAGATACAGATAGAAAAGCCAAGATGCTTTCTATATGAGTAAATATGTGTGGGAAGTAGACAAAGGAGAAAGAAAGGGAAGACTGCAGGTTTAAGCTTACTGATTTACAAATATGTGTAATAAGGCGGCAAAGGAACTTCTGGAAAACATAATTATAATCAAATTAGAAAAATTCCTCAGTGAATCTCATTCTTTTGGAAGAAATATCCTTCTGGGTTCAGTTCCAAGTGGTGAAGAAAGACACTGGAAACGTGGTAACTACTTGGAAAGATGGTTTAATGGTGGACAGGACCACATGGCTTGGAGCTCTAAAGTGGAAAGGATGATCACATGCTTCAAGATGTTGGGTGAAGGAAAAGAAGGGACAAGATGCTGAGAAGACCCTTAGTTTTATACCCTCTGTTGGGCCCCACCTTAGTGTTTCCTGTTCCTGTGTAAGAAATGTATCCCATTGGCTGTCAGACTCCCAGGGGCAGGGTGTCTTAGCTAACTTTGTAGGCTTGTCTGGACCAAGTGGCTTCACCTGAGTTCTGGCTGATGCAGTCTTCCCAGGCCATGTGGTAAGAGGCCTACCTTTGTTATGTAAAATTCTCTGGCCCAAGCCTTAATGGCCCCATTGGCAAGGGTGGGAGGACTAAGTTCCTACCTCTCTTTTAAGGAAAATAGCCTGCCTTTTTAATATATCCTAAAATATTTCATTTTTCTAAGAGAGGGGTGGGTGCTAGCTTCCTATACTTCCCATCAGCATACTTTCCATTTTTATTTTATATTTTTTACAGTCAGGGTTCCTGTGCTAAAAACATGGCTTGAATTGGAGAATCTGATTTATGAGGCAAGGAACAGGGTCACAGGTTACTGTAAATCGCATATGCCAGAGTTGGCTTCATATAGGTCATGCCAGTATGTTGTCTCTAATAAATCCTTTGAAGTTTTTTGAAGTTTGGCTCGAGACTCATGATTTATTTAGGGCAATTGCTGGAATCCTGACACTTGCACAGGAACAGGAAATTCAAGTGCAAAACCCAAAGAAGGTTTAACCCCCCCCCCACTTATCTCCATTTTGTCTGCCCAGAACCTCAAAGCCATGTGGTTTTGCTTCATCAACAAACCATCTTTCCAATCAGCCTCTATGTTTCCAGTGTCTTTCTCCCAGCTTGGAAATGAACCAGATGGATATTTCTTCCCTCCCTTCCTCCTTCCTTTGCTTTCTTTCTTTCTTTTCATTCATTTCGAAAAGAGTATTTCCTCTGCTATTGGCCTTCCTGTATAAATGAATCTTTTAAATAAGTTATTTTATGGATGTTATATGAAGGAAGGGCTTTCTTGAAACTAATGACTTAGCTATAGAAATCTGGGAGATAAGTTACTTCTGGATTGGCTTTCGTTTCAACTGAACGTAGAAAAACTAAATCTAGCTATTAAATGTCAGCATTATCAAAGATTGCCAACCAGCTGTCTTACTGGAGGTTTGAAAATATTTTTTTTCCATATTCATAATCACAAATTTGTATGACAGATAAATGAACCAAATGGGGAAACAACTGAATGAAACAAGATTACAAGAGAAAGGGTGCAATGCAAACATCGGATCACATGCATATAAAGTCATAATGAGAATTCTGGAGACCTCCAATGTGAGAGTCCTTTAGATTAGATTAGCAGAGCTGGAAGGGACCCTGTAGGTCATCTAGTCCAACCCCTGCCCAAGCAGGGGACCCTAAATCATTTCTGACAAATGCAGTCCAATCTCTTCTTGAAAGCCTCCAGTGATGAAGCTCCCACAGCTTCTGAAGGCAAGCTGTTCCATTGGTTGATTGTTCTCACTGTCCGAAAATTTCTCCTTATTTCTAGGTTGAATCTCTCCTTGATCAGTTTCCATCCATTATTCCTTGTCTGGCCTTCAGGTGCCTTGGAAAATAGCTTTACCTCTTTCTCTCTGTGTCAGCCCCTCAAATATTAGAACACTGCTATCATGTCTCCCCTGGTCTTTCTCTTCACTAGATTAGCCATGCCCAGTTCCTATAGCCATTCTTTATATATTTTAGTCTCCAGTCCCCTAATCATCCTGGTTGCTCTTCTCTGCATTTTTCTAGAGTCTCAACACCCTTTTTATAGTGTGGTGACCAAAACTGGATGCAGTATTCTATGTGTGGTTTACTAAGGCTTTATAGAACGGTATTAGTACATCACTTTGATCAAATACTGAACAGGAAAATACATCTGAGAGTATGCAACTTTTGTTGGAAAATTATGTCAAGATTTGAACTTGTTTTTTTGGTGAAAGTGAAATTTCAGTTTAGATTTAAAACTTTTCACTCCCATGTATCAATCAGCTAGAAATAAAGCTGGTTTAGGCCATCTTTTCCATTTCACTGTGATGATGATTTTATATTTGTCTTGATCATGGATTGATTATTTCCCCTTCTTTAGTTCTTCTGGATCAGCTTAAAAAGGGAAAAAGAAAAAAAAGACTATTTTACCTGTTTTCTTGCCACTTGTACTAGAAGCAGAAAGTGACAGAACTTGTCATGTTGGGCTAATAAGCTAATCATTTGTGCCAGTGTTGCTAGGGCCCGCTCTATCATCAGTTAACTTGGCCATACTTTAAATGATGTTATGACCACTAAGCTGATGTATGTGTTCCTTGCTTAAAGCTAAGGAAAAACATTTCTTCTCCCATTACTTTTTCTCTTATCCTACAATTTGCTGATCAATTGATGAATGGATTACAAAAGGGCCACAGTACATTGCACTAAGAACTTCTGAAAACAATGGGATTTGTAGGTCACTAAGTACATTATGAAAGAATAGGATCCTGATATTCATCTTTGGGCATTTTCATCAAAATAATAGTGGCATTTAAAGTATTGAACCTTTGCATATGTATCCTGAAAGGATCAAATAAAAGCATCGAGTCTTCAGTTCCTGCCCAAAAGTTGTTGATTAATTATAATTTTTAAAGTGAACAAGGGAGAAATTATTTAATACATGAACAATAATGTTAGCTGCATTAATTATTCTACATTAAATAATATTTAAGTCAATTTTTCCTCTTGTCTTCATCCCATCTATTTATTTACATGCAGCTTCTAGCCCCATAAAGGTTGGAGACTGTCCTTCAATGTCATGCATCTTTACTCAGAGTGATTGGGCTGGGTCTGGTTATTAGCATTTTCATATTGTATTTGGAGGGTTTGTCCCAGAATAATTTTTCCCCACTTTAATCTCTGGAAGACGCAAAACCATACAGCAATAGAAGCAGATATTTGTTTGTTTGTTTGTTTATTGAATTTATATTGCTGCCTATTCACCTATGGCAACTCAAGGTGGCGTACAGAATGTAAAACCATATTTTTTTAAAAAAAAACTAATAAAAAGAATCAAATAAATTAATAAAGTACAATAGAACAAAATCTGGAAAAAAAAATCACCCATAACTCCCAACCCCCGGTCCGACAACAGCAGATCACACAATCCATTTGATGGGCTCCATCCCACTCTGGGTTCCCTAGGCCCACTGGCAGAACCAGATTTTCAATGTCTTCTGGAAGAATATTAGAGAGGGGACCATTCAAATCTCTAGGGGAATGATGTTCCAGAGAGAGGGAACCACCACAGAGAAGGCCCTTTTTCTGGATCCACCAGGTGTATCTCCCTCAGGGATGGGACCCACCGCATTCCCTACCCTACCCTACTCTGATAGGTCAGGTAGATGTGACTGGCAAGCAACGGTCCCTCAGATAACTGGTCCCAAGCCATAAAGGGCTTTAAAGGTGACAACCAGCACCTTGAATTGCACCCAGAAGCAAATCAGCAAACAATGCAGCTCTCGCAGGAGAGGTGAAACATGTGCACACTGGTGTCTGCACAAAACCATGCAGGGCACTGCATTTTGCACCAACTGGAGCTTCCAGATGCTCTTCAAGGGCAGCCCCATGTAGAGCACGTTGCAATAATCAAGACAGGAAGTGACTAGGACATGAGTGACTATGAGTAGAGAGACACAAGAGAGAGAGAGAGAGTGGGAGAGAGTGGGGAAGAGAGACAAAGAGATACAGAGAGAGGGGAAGATAGACAGAGGAAGAGAGAGAGACAGAGAGAGATACAGAGAAACAGAGGGGGGGAGTGGGACAGAGAGAGAGAGAGAGAGATATGTCAAAAGAGTTTTGTGGTTCCAGTTCTCTACTCTAATGACCAGCTGGGTAGGCATAGCTGGAGGGGATCATGTGACTGGGTGGGAGGGAGTGACGTCAAATTGGCTACACCCTCTCAGGTTTTGTGGTTCCAGGTGTTTTCTGTGGGAAACAGGTCCAAATGACTCTTTGAGTGTTTAAGGTTGCAGACCCCTGGTATAGGTAATCCTTACTGGCAATTGGAATCAGAATTTCCATTGCTAAACCATATGGTCATAAAATATAATGTTACACATATCATTTAGTGATGGCAATTCTAGTGTCCCTGTTAAGCAAGGACTATGGGTTGTTAAGTGAGGACCTTCCCACATCTTCCTGCTGTCTTCTAACAAGAAAACTCAGTGGGGAAGCTGGCAGGGAGTTGCAAGTCTGGGGCAGCTCACAATGCAGGCCACTGGGCAGGTAAGTGGCTGCTATGATATGGCATGGGTTAGGATTCAAATTTTTAATAATTGGTTCTGTGGGCATGGCTTAGTTGGTGGGTGTGGCTTGGTAGTCATGTGACCAGTCACATGAGGCATGGCCAACTCAACATCACACATGTCAAGGGATGCTTCTCCTCTCCTGGCCTCTCATGACAGTGTGAAAAACGGTCATAAGTCACCTTTTTAAGTGCCATTGTAATTTTGAATGGTCACTAAATGAACTGTTGTAAGTCAAGGATTATCTGTACAAAAATACAAAAAGCTTATTTGCTTGCAAAAAGCTGCCCTAAATACCAATCATTAGATTAAAAATACCTGCAAGCTGGAGTTACAAATCAGGCAAGGTGCCAGAGCACCTTGAGGAATTAAAATAGTTAAAATGCAATGATAACTATCCGCAGCCAACTCTTGCTCATAAAGTGAAACCTTTTAGCAGAGAGGTTATTTAAGCTCTCCAGAAAGAGCACACCCAGGAAAAGCAATCATCAGATCCAGTTGCATCACTTAAAGATAACAGCTGGTCTCATTCATCTCACAAGATATCCTAAGGAAATCATCCAGACTAAAGGAAAGGTGACATGCTCCCCAGAAAGGCAGTAAAAAAACTCAGTGCCAAGCTTGCATCCTGCCTCTTGGAAGTAAACCCCAAAGGGACAGTGCCAGATACCACTAAAGCAATGAAGGAAGACCCCCTCCCCAGATAGAAAAAGAAACCATGAGGCAAGAAAAAATTCAAACACAACGCAAATATTTAAATCACAACAGTAGCTGTTGCTTGTTAAACCAATTACCAGAACTAAATAGACCAGGAACTAGCCAGATTTCTCAACCCAGTTTCTTTTCAGGAACAGAGATTAATCTTTTTTCCTTCCAAACAAAGCTGAATAGGGAAAATTATCCCATCAATAAACACAGGATTAAACATCACCAAGCACAGAATTAAACTTCACCAAAAACCAGTTTTAGACCAAAACTCAGAAAAGGTATGTAAACTCACAAAACTCATGAATGTCAATCTTTCTAGCTAGCCAAGAAGAAGTATTTCCAGGGGAGTATTTCTTCCCAACAGGAATATAAAAAGCTTAAAACAACCCTTCCCCTTTAAGAAAGTATCAGGAAAGAAAAAAAAACCTCTTTCAGAGACAGTAAGTCTAGGCATATTGCCAAAAATGTAATAAGGGTGGGAAAAAAACAAAAGGAGATTTCTTCTAACTACTGGTTCTCAGAACTGCTTAGAAAGTTAACAAGGGGTTCTATAGAACCAGTTAGAACTGGTAGAATCCCACCCCTACATGGGTGTATTTGGGATGGGCAGTGGTTGCTGCCAGATGAAGAAGGGTTTGCAGGAAGCCACCACAGGCTTGTATTTGCCTCCTCAGAAGAAAAAGCCATGAGAGTACAAGCAAGTTACTGGAGTGATTTGTGACCTTCTCTGCTGGTTTCCCCATTGACTTTGCTTGTGGAATGCTGGCCTGCAAGTTGTAAATGGCAATCATGATTATGAGACAATGCAAATTATGTAGGTACCAGATGGTTGCCAAGCATCCAGATCTCTATCACCAAACTATGCTATGATGATAGGGAACAGAATTAATGACTGCTAACTTAGGACTACTTGTTACTATTTATGGATATCTTTGCAATCAAGACTTTCTTAGGATATTTGCATTACATTGCATTATTGCTTTAATCATTATTAATTAATTAATTTGCTATAGATGTTGTTTTCTTTACATATATTTCCATTCTTCTGAAGCTTCCTTGGCTGTCCACTATTTCCAGGGGTGCAATTCAACTGGTATAACAACCAGTTTGGGTGAGTACACACTTTGCACATGCAGAGTGTTTGCTACTGACCTTCTCCAGCAATCTCTCTGTGTTAAACAGCTGACGCATGGCAATCTGCTGTGCCACGCAAATCAGCTAAGCTTGAAAACCAGGATATAAAGCACAGAATAGAGCCAGGGCAGGAGGGTGGGCCCAACAGCTGATCATTGGAGTGAACTAGTTTGTTCACAGCTGATTTTCAGAGCTACCAGTTTTCCCAAACCAGGCCGAACCGGTAGAATCCCACCCTTGACTATACCCAGTCTGGAAAAAGGTAATGAATAGTGAAAACCACTGGTGCAATTCAACCAGTGTAACAATCAGTTCAGGGAGCACATGCACGTGCCAAACATGCACTTTGCTGATCATCAGAGTGAACTAGTTCGCTCACAGCTGATCCTTGGAGCTACCGGTTTTCCTGAACCAGTAGAATCTCACCCCTGACTATATACCCAGTCTGAAAAAAGGTAATGAAAAGTGAAAAACAGTGGTGCATTTCAACCAGTGTAACAACCAGTTCGGGGAGCATGTGCGTGTGCCAAACATGCACTTTGCATTTTAAAAAGCCCATTTTCAGCTCTAATACTTACCTTCTAATATTGCAACCCCTGTGAATAAAACAGCTGAGGCGCAGCAAACCACTCTGCCATGTGAATCAAGTATGCTCTAAAACAACAAAATAAAGCACAGGAAAGAGTAGGGGTGAATGGGCAGGGCCAAATGTTCACCAGAACTACTGGTTCATACAAACTGGTCCGAACTGGTAGAATCCCACCCTTGGTGAAAACTCTGGAGGCTGCAAACCAGCCTGAAACTAGTACAAGAATGTCGGCCATGGATGTTCTTCTCCTTTAAGAGTTTTTTTCAAACTCAATGAGGTAGTAAGGGGAAAACATTTCCTTCACTTCCTTTTTGTACCCCTTTTAAGATTTCTTCCAAAAATAATCCTGTAGTAACAGTAAAAAACAATGCTATGCTTGCATTTCTTAACACATAAAATGTGCACCCAACATCTGAATGAATCAGTGTGAATGAACTCTCCAGTTGAAAATGAGCTTAAATCTCACCCATTTGCACATTTGGCCTTTCCACATTCTGTTTAAACATCACTGATACAGTTTCCAACATAAATGATGACATTATCCATTCTATTGCTGTACCAAGTAGACTGATTATTCTCTCATTTATGATAAAATATGCTCAGATGCCAATGGAACAAAAGCATTCTTTCAATTTAGACATAAATAGGCTAAGGAAAAACAGGTCTTAAATAGTTATACAGAATTCTGAATGTTTCTATGGCCTGTTAAAAAAATAAGAGAGACTTAGTGAGAGGATATTGTCCTTTCGCTACATAGCTTTTGAAAAACATACAGTTTAAGAGAATAAACCAATTATGAGACAGCATGCAGTTTAATAAGGATTCCAGCTACTCACTGTCAACAATCTACAAACATTTTGAAACAAACTTTTGTCAGTTCTGTGTGGAAATTCAAATTCCCACTAGTTGTCCCCTGCCATGAGTGCTTCACATTAATTATTCTCTTGTAAGAAATGTCTTTATGGAGAAAGGCTGCAGCCTTCAACACAATCCACATCATACAGGGAGAACAACCTTGGAATAGCAAAGAATTAGATCAGCGGTTCTGGAGAGTTGACAGAACACTTTGGTCTACAACCTGTGAGAAAATAAATTCAATACGGAGCTTTCACCTGAATTGATCCTAAAATGTTAATCTATTTTGAATGTTCAGTTGCTTTCTTCTTGCAGGGGGCAACAAGCTGTTTCTTTTGAGAACAACTTGAAAACATACTAAGCTGGTTGGCAATTTGAAGGAAGTGGTCTTGGACTCCCAAATTGGGAATTGTATTACCAAGTGATGGTTCTAATGTGGATAAAGGAGTGGATAAATTTAAAAAAATAAAAGAATTTTAGCAATCAAAGGTCAGACTTACAAGCAGGGTGGCATGCCTTTCTATGGGACAAAAAATAAATAAAACACATGAATACTTTCACAGACATCTGATAAGGGTTAGGGTTAGGTATTGTGTAATAGTTCAAAGCAAAGATTTATTTATTACAAAGAAAGTAATTGCATACTACAGAGACATAAGAAGATGCAGCAAGGAAGACTCCACTTGATTGATTCAATTTGTGGAATCATGTGATGATAAGAAAACTTGCATTTTTTCCATGTAAGTCTGCATAAGATTGAACAATAAGCCTCTCTGAAACCCAAAAAATCAGCAGATATTACATGTTGGATAGAGATGGAAATGCATTGTGCAACAAGACACATCCTTTGTTGATGCCATGATGCCTGTACAAAAGACCTGTCGTTGTGTTGTACCATCACACTATTGCTTTTATAAATTGACTAGTCTGACCCCCTATGTGGATGACATATGTAGGAAGTCATTTTGAATGCTTCAATAGCTAGGTAATCTGCATTAGATGTTGTAAATTTGATTTGAAACTTCTAAAACTATTTACAATATATCAACAGGAATTATGATTAAATAGAATACATTAATTTGAAGACTTAGTTATATTGGCAGTTGAACTTGAAAAATGAATGTGGTTCTAATTCTACTCATTTCTACATTTTAGCACTCATTACATGTCATAATACAGTAAGTTATCAAAGGCAGTAGGCACATTTTCTCCAGTATGATAAAATTTGAATGTATTTAAGACCACAGTCCATTATCTATTTTTAAGGAGTGGCATCTTGTACTCCCAAGTGAAGTATAATATACTACGTTCTTAGTCATTTGGTCATTACACATTTCTCCTTTTCAGTATCAGATAAAAACAAGAACTGAGAAACAAAATATCAAGACTACCATATCATTGTTCTGACTTATATTTGGTCTCAGTTCATAAATATTTGAATGAAGTGCACTTCTGAAGTTGTTTGTTAATTAAAAAAAACTTTCAAATTTTACAGGGATGAAAGCAACTTTCATATCACACTATCCATCAACAGCATTATTAATTAGGATTTCATAAGTCAGATACTTATAAAAAATATGCCTTCAAGATGAATAGCTTTGAACCACATGCAGTATTTTAATCCTCCCCTTTTACAAACCCAGCAATATCCTTGAAGACAATGGGAATCTGTCCTTTATAAGGAACAGAAAGGCAAGGTCATTCCTTTTAATATCTGCTGATGGATTTCACTGAATTTATTCACAGAAAATGGTATATAAAAACCATTTAAGATGTTCTTCCTGGGATGATTTATATCAGAAAATGTGATCCTTATAATTTTGAAAATCCAGTAGGAAAAGAGAACAAGTAGCAAATGGATCTGCATGTGCTTATCTTAAAGTAATGTGCGGCTTAAAAGTACTGTTGTCATAAACCTAATAAAATAGCACACATTGATCAATATTACATAATTCTATGAGAATAACAATTCTCAACAATGCTCTTGTTACTGGTTCTTTGAAAATTTGGCTTCTGTAGCAGTGGTGGGATTCAAAAAATTTTACTATTGGTTCTGTGGGCGTGACTTGGTGGGCATGGCTTGGTGGGTGTGGCAGGGAAAGGATACTGCAAAATCTCCATTCCCTCCCCACCCCACTAACCTGCTTTCCAGCTCCGTTCTCCTGTGCAGGGCAACAAAAGAAGACACAGCTGATCAACTGGGCCTCAGGAGGCAGAGAAGAGATGGGGGCGGGGCCAGTCAGAGGTAGTATTTGTCGGTTCTCTGAACTACTCAAAATTTCCACTACCAGTTCTCCAGAACAAATAGTTGGAAATTCTGGTTCTGATACCCATGGTATATTCTATTAAAATCATTCATTTGAATGTACAGTGCTATATGAATATTATCTCCATGTTTAACCTTCTCCTTGGTTAGAAAAATATCCATGACAATAAAATTAAATACATATTTGCAGATTTATTTTTATTTTATTTATTTTTATTTGTCAATTGCTTACAAGATAATAGGTATAAGTAAAAACATAGTTATGAATACATGGATACATATAAGAAAAATTTAAAAAATATATAAAAGAAACAATAGGACAGGGATGGTAGGCACGTTGGTGCACTTATGCACGCCCCCTACAGACCTCTTAGGAAAGGGGTGAGGTCAATAATAGACAGTCTAAGGTTAAAAGTTTTGGGGGTTTGGGGAAAAAAACCACAGAGTCAGGTAGAGTGTTCCAGACATTGACCACTCTGTTGCTGAAGTTGTATTTCCTGCAATCAAGTTTGGTGTGGTTAACCTTGAGTTTGTATCTATTGTTTGCTCTTGTGTTGTTATGGTTCAAGCTGAAGTATTCATTGACAGGTAGGACGTTGCAATGTATGATTTTATATACTATACTTAGATCGGACTGAAGGCGATGTAGTTCTAGGTTTTCTAGGTCTAGAATTTCTAGTCTGGTGGCATAAGGTATTCTGCAACGAGTACAGGAATGGAGCACTCTTCTTGTGAATGTCTAACCTATATTAAGTTCATAATCCAACGTGGTGAATTTTTAATTCAAGGCAACATAGCTGTAGACATTTGTTTTGTTTTGTTTTTTTCCAGAAAAGGAGTAAATGATTATTTGTCAGAATATTAAGCAATATGGGGATCCTTTCTACACAAGACTGGAACAGTCTGGTATGCACTGTCATGTTTGGCACTAGCCCTCCTAAGACCCCCTGTTTTATCACTCTCATCTACTGAATTTTATTTTCTACATCTGCTAGAAATGCAAATATTTGGACATTCTGCCTGACATTGATAAATAGTAGTTGTGGCCACCATGAAAATCACATGATGGCTTTATTATGATAGTTTGTCACACAGTCAGCCAGAGGTTCAGACTGAACATGGCATTTATCAAGTCTTCCCAAGGACCTGGGGTAGGCAGAAAATAGATACCATTCTGCCAGAAAGTTTTGGTGCAGATCACTTGCACATAGAGATAGCCATAAATGTAATCATAGCTGCCTAACATCCTTTCCTGTATGCCAAAAATATTGTGCTCTATAACCATTACTGTGTATTATTACCTTAGAGATATTTCAGTTACTGAATTCAAAAAGTTATGCATTGGGGAACAATTTGCAAATCAAATTTTGTGCATATGATTAAAAACATCTCTTAATTAAATTTCTATCAAGATTGTGAGCTTTGGGACTTGGAGCATCTGAGCTGTGGACAGATAAATGTGATTGATGGTAATCAAATACATTGTAGTCTTCTAAATAAATAGAAAGTTTTTAAGAAGGACTTTAAGTGCCAACCTGATATTTGACCTTATTCAAGCCACTTCAGACTGATTCTGTTGGACACCATTATGTAATCAATGAAGGACATGTACATTAGAGACTGAGATGCTCTGCATGTATCAAAAGTTGCAAACTATCATTTGCACTTCTTTCAGAGTTATTACCAATGAATAGGATTAAATGGAATAATCTGCTTACATACTGTACATTGACCACTAGGGAATTTTTTTTTTTCAGCTTTAAGTGTTTTTAATTATATATTCTGAATTTGAGAGGAAATTTGAAAAAAGTGTTTAATTATAAATAGAAAGTTATGAATTTTTGTATGCTTATTTTTTTTGCAATGAGATATCTTATACAAGAAGTTTTTTCTGTTTTGTTCCAAAGAGTAACATAAAATTAAGAACTCATGATTTCAGTGGACATATGTGTTCTTCAGATGACAAGGAAAACTGAATTAGGCATAAAAGTATACACATAAAGTTGCATTTGGTATGCTTTTAAGAGTTGTCGCAGATATCTATAACATTTATTCTGCTGTCCTTGAAACGTAAGAAAATGCTGCCAGACATACAGGTGAAACTCGAAAAATTAGAATATCGTGCAAAAGTTCATTTATTTCAGTAATGCAACTTAAAAGGTGAAATTAATATATGAGATAGACTCATTACATGCAAAGCAAGATAGTTCAAGCTGTGATTTGTCATAATTGAGATGATTATGTCTTACAGCTCATGAAAACCCCAAATCCACAATCTCAGAAAATTAGAATATTGTGAAAAGGTTCAATATTCTAGGCTCAAAGTGTCCCACTCCAATGAGCTAATTAAGCCATAACACCTGCCAATGATTCCTGAGCCTTTAAATGGTCTCTCGGTCTGGTTCAGTATGAATCACAATCATGGGAAAGACTAATGACCTGACAGTTGTGCAGAAAACTATCATTGACACCCTCCATAAGGAGGGAAAGCCTCAAAAGATGATTGCAAAAGAAGTTGGAGTTCCCAAAGTGCTGTATCAAAGCACATTAATAGAAAGTTATGTGGAAGGGAAAAGTGTGGAAGAAAAAGGTGCACAAGCAGCAGGGATGACTGCAGCCTGGAGAGGATTGTCAGGAAAAGGCCATTCAAAAGTTTTGGGGACTTTCACAAGGAGTGGACTGAGGCTGGAGTCAGTGCATCAAGAGCCACCACACACAGATGGATCCTGGACATGGGCTTCAAATGTCGTATTCTTCTGTCAAGCTGCTCCTGAAAAACAAACAACGTCAGAAGCATCTTACCTGGGCTAAAGAAAAACAGAACTAGTCTGAGGCTCAGTGGTCCAAAGTCCTCTTTTCTGATGAGAGCAACTTTTGCATCTCATTTGGAAACCAAGGACCCAGAGTCTGGAGGAAGAATGGAGAGGCACACACTGCAAGATGCTTGAAGTCCAGTGTGAAATTTCCACAGTCTGTGTTGATTTGAGGAGCCATGTCATCTGCTGGTGTTGGTCCACTGTGCTTCATTAAGTCCAGGGTCAATGCAGCTGTCTCTCAGGAGATTTTGGAGCACTTCATGCTTCCTTCCACAGACAAGCTTTATGGGGATGCTGACTTCATTTTCCAGCAGGACTTGGCACCTGCCCACACTGCCAAAAGCACCAAAACCTGGTTCAATGACCATGGGATTACTGTGCTTGATTGGCCAAGCAAACTCGCCTGACCTGAATCCCATAGAGAATCTATGGGGCATGGCCAAGAGAAAGATGAGAGACATGTGACCGAACAATGCAGAAGAGCTGAAGGCTGCTATTGAAGCATCCTGGTCTTCCATAACACCTCAGCAGTGCTACAGGCTGATAGCTTCCATGCCACACTGCATTGAGGCAGTAATTGCTGCAAAAGGGGCCCAAACCAAGTACTGAGTACATATGCATGCTTATACTTTTCAGAGGTCCAATATTGTTCAATGTGCAATCCTTGTTTTATTGATTGCATGTAATATTCTAATTTTCCGAGATTGTGGATTTGGGGTGTTCATGAGCTGTAAGCCATAATCATCACAATTATGAGAAATCACAGTTTGAATTATCTTGCTTTGCATGTAATGAGTCTATCTCATATATTAGTTTCACCTTTTAAGTTGCATTATTCTAATTTTTTGAGTTTCACCTGTATATGCAGCACTATAAACCCTTTTAAAGCTTTTAATTCTAAAACTTCCCAACCAGCAATATATCCATCATAATTAAATATGTTTTGTATGTGCAGATTCCTGATAAAATTTATTAGTGATGACAAAAACATAATTTTCACATTAATAGAATATTTTTGTGAAGGTTCATGTGGATTCTTTGCAACTACTGTGAACAGAGATAAATATTAAATGTTCATGTATTGTAGATTCTATACAATAGATTAAATTACCCAAATTCTGCTGTGGTAATCAACTTCATAAAAAGCAAATTGGAGAAGTTTGTTATTTCACTATCTTAATTAGAAGTTACTATAATTAAATTTTACAAGTCAGCATGAGGATATTCATTAGTGATGGGCAATATCCAGTACTTTAAACAGTACCAACAGCCCTTAAAATAAAATAGAAGTGACTCCCACTGAACTGTTGCAAAATTGTTTAAAAATTGTGCAATACTTTGGAAATATAACTCTTGGGAAATATAACTGATAACTCGAGCTAAGTTGTACCTATCATTTTAATGCCCTTGATAAATGTACACTGAAGACACCCCTGTCTTAAAGTACAGGAAATCTAGGACATAATGGGATTAACCTGCCTAGCAGCAGAGCTCACCGCATGGCAAAATCATCTGGGGACATTGCATCACCCAGCAAACTTCAACTAAACCTGGGACTCAGATAACCTACAAAGGTAACTGTGACCCCTACAACAGCCAATAGAATACATGTTCTTGAACGGGAAGTTCAAATGCAAAGCCCAAGAGAAAGTATAAATACTAATGTTACTCAACTCTATGTGGTCAGCTGTCCAGAACCATCCATGTGCTTCTGCTTCATCAATAAATGGACCCTCTTTCCAATCAGCCTCCAGCTCCATTTTGTCTCCAATGCCTTTCTCCCAGCTTGGAACTGGACCTGGATATTTCTTCCAACATGAGAAAATCCTATTTATTCTGATAAGGAGTCTAATAGATATGTAGCAAAAAGAACACTGATTTGGCAATACACCTAATGATTTACCAAATTATTAAAATGTTGATTAAAAAATGTTTCAAGTCCTTTCCATAATCATTTAAATATTCTTGGGTTTGTGGTCCTATACACTGTTCCTATATGTCCCTGGCCAATGTTCAGCTATATTTTATCCAGTACTCTAAGCAAGTACTCAAATGATCTACCTTCCAATTACCAGATTCCTTATGTGTAGTTTGAAATCATCCTTGGTTAACATAAACACTAAAACTTTAAAACGTTTAGCAGCTTTCAATATAATAATTATACTTATTCAACTTACGTTGCAGGTAGATAACTCTCTTATTTTTTGACCATTTGAAATGATGGTACTAAAAAAAATAACCTGGGTGCTCAGATTTACAACTATTGCAGATAAGCAATCCAACAGGAAACAGCAGCTTAATCAAAGAAATACCAAGAAGAAAAATCACAATTTCACCTGGACTAGCAGGTCAAGCTACTATAAAGCATGGCAAGCTACTATAAAAACAGTAAACAAACCCCACACTCACTGCCATTAAGGGTGTTAGTTGGATAATGAAATATCTGCAAGCATACAATCAAGCTCAGAGAGTACCAAGGACTCCACAGTTCGACCCTGAGCTAAATATATTCTCTATTAGATTCTGCCTTTATTGTGAAAATATTCTGCCTAGCTTTTCTTTGTTGAAAGTATTACACTTGCCTCTATTAGCTTGACAGAATTATACTCATTTGTTTTCTCCCTTCAAATCTCTTAACACTTGAGGTAATTAACACCTCTGCTAATTAAATTTACTCTGCTTGGGACCTGTGTTCCTGTGTTCCTATAAAGTAGTTCTGATGCTTTATATTATTCCATATATAGCTTGTATGCAGATGGGGTAATACAGATTATCTCCTATGTCATAGTACAAAATCATACAAAAGGTTTTGTCTGATGCATGCCCTTTGAAAGTAACATGGCAACTTGATTAATGAATTTTGTATAAAGCAGTAATAGTTGACAAGGAATGGCAGCATTGACTTTTTAGCTAGAGTCTGCAATTTCAACATTAGACCATGAGTGGTAGGAGCTATTATAGGAATAGGTATTTTTTGTGTGTTCCAGATGTTCTTAAACCCAAACCATAAGCAAGTCTAGTCATCATAGCCAATGTTGATAGGAGTTGTAGTCAGCAAAATTTGAATGACCAAACATTATTAACTTTTGTTCTGCTATTTGTCTTTTCACATTTCTTTCCATTCACATCACATAAGTCCCAGTCTGAATCACGAGTTTCTGTTGTTGTGTTTAATATTCTGACAGATTTGAAAATCAGGCATAAATATTTTAAATATTTAGGCTGCCATCTCAATAAGGGATGCTATTAATCAATGGTGTCAAACTCGATTTCCTTGAGGGCCGCATCAGGGTTATATCAGAGGGGGTGGCCATGGCCAGCTCGACATCATTCATGTCGTGTGGTGGCCCAGGTGAGGCTGAGGCGGGGGGGGGGGGTCCAGTGTCTCCAGCAGAGGAAGACGAGACCAGGAAGAGGGCCAAACCCTTGTCTTCCAGAGAAGCCTCACTGTCTTTTTCAGGCAACGTGGAGTACCCCCGGATGGTGGCACAGGGTATCTATTGACCTAGTGTCATGCCCCTGGTGGAGACTGACTCTGAGGAAGAGGATGAACAGTCAACAGGGAGTGGGACTGTGGCTCCAGAGGTGGTGGAGGAGGCTGGGGAAGGGCAGAGGCCAGCTGAGCAGTCAGAGAAGGATCCAGGCACATCCCCTATCCATCCTAGGTCACGCAGGGAGGAGAGGATCAGGGAAAAGCGAGGTCTACTCAAGAGGGTATTACCATGATCCTCCTCATGGCTTGCAGGTGGGAGCTATGTATATAAGTTTGCAACTGCGCAGTTGGAATTTGCAAGAGTCAATTTAGTGTTCACCTTGAAAGAGGTTTATCTTTGCTGGTGTTCTTTCCATGGACTTTTCTCAGTTATTTTCCTGGAGTTTATGATTAGTTTATGATTGATTGGAACTCTCATCAATGTGGTTTGTTTTGATTTTCTGTTTGCCTCATTATTTACTTTTGTGACTTTAAACTGTGCCTAATAAAACAGTGAAGTTAAATTGAAGGCTTTACCAGACTTTAATGTATGTTTGGGTTTTGGGTTATTTTGAGAGACTACGCATTTTGACTCCTGCCACCCCTTCAACTTATTTTTGCTTTTTGTGGGGTGACCATGGACCAGCTCAGAGCAGAGATTGCCCAGTTAACCCAGCAAGTGGCTCTTTTGACTGCACAGGTGGCACAAATGCAAGCTGCCCGGCCACGCCGAAAATGCCCAGTGGCAGTGCCAGATAAATTTGATGGTTCGCTGGCCCAATTTCCAGCATTTTGGGGGCAGTGCCAGTTTTACATGAGCTTTTGGCCTGAGGACTTTCCCACTGACCGGGATAAGGTGGGGTTTTTGATTAGTTTGTTGTCAGGCTCTGCAGCACATTGGGCAATGCCTCTGCTGACCCAGCCCAACCAGGTGTTGGACAATTACGCCGAGTTTTGCCATCAGTTTCAGGCCATGTTTGAGGACCCTGTTTGAAGCCAAACAGCAAACAGACATTTGAGAAAGTTGAAGCAATGGCGTGGCTCACTCATGGATTATACTGCTAGTTTTCGGGTGGTTGCTCAGGATGTACAATTGAATGAGGCAGCATATTAGACCAGTTCCAGGCGGGTTTGTCATTGGAGCTCCTGGATGAGTTGGCGTGCACTGAATGCCCTCACACCCTTCAGGAGCTCATGCATTTGTGTCTTCATATCGATGCTAAACTTCAGCGATGGGTGCAATGATGGACAGAGACCATATCTGGGTGAACTATGTTCCGAGTGGAGGGAATCAATGCGCCGATGCCCTATCTCGGAAGCCTGAAGGGAGGATAAAATCTTGCCCTGGATGATGATTCCGGTGGAATGGTTCGCAGCCACTGAGGAATCTGTGGACCTTCGAGTGAGAATTCAGGAGGCGCAGCGGCAGGACCCATTTATGGCAGCTCAACGTTGAGAATTGGATGAGAATGGGAGGCAAGAGACTCCTTGGGTGTATATTGGGGACCTGTTACGGTTCTGTGATCGCATTTATGTGCCTGGAGGTCCTCTTTGTGGCCTTATCCTACGTCAAAGTCATGATAGTCCGGCGGCAGGTGTTCAAAGCATTGCACCTCATCTCTAGGAAATTTTGGTGGCAAAGACTTAAACATGATGTGTCAGGATATGTGGCAGGACATGTGGGATCTGTCGCCAAGCCAAGTATGCTTCTAGTGCACCCCCTGGTCTATTGCAGCCCTTGCCCACACCAGAACGACCATGGGGGGCAGTTTCATTGGATTTCATCATTGAGTTACCACCATCGAATGGTGCCACAACCATTTTGGTGGTGGTGGATATGTTGACTAAAATGGCCCACTTTATTCTGTGTGCAGGTCTTCCATCGGCCAAGATAATGGCTCAGTTGTTTATCTCCCATGTTTTCCGGTTGCATGGGTTACTAGACCACATGGTATCAGATCGGGGGGTACAATTTATGGCACGCTTCTGGCAGACCCTACTCGTGAAACTGCAGGTTCAGGCATGTCTCTCGTCTCTCCCTGCCATGGACCATGCGTATCCATCTTGTTTTTCATCATTCCCTGTTAGTCCCTGCCTCGGCCAACAGTCGGCATAAACCAGCTCCATCACTGCCTGCCCCAGTAGCCCCTCTGGGAGAGGAAGAGTATGAAGTGGATAGCATCCGAGATTCATGCCACTTGTGGGGCCGATTTCAGTATTTGGTGGCATGGAAAGGTTATGGACCTGAAGACTTCACCTGGGTCGATGCCACTGATGTTCATGATCCTCATTTGGTCCAGGACTTTCACGCTTGGTTTCCTCAACGTCCTCGTCCACCTGGTCCCAGGGGAGGGGACCCTACGGGGGGATAGTGTCATGCCCCTGGCGGAGACTGACTCTGAGAAAGAGGAGGAACAGCCAACAGGGAGTGGGACTGTGGCTCCAGAGGTGGTGGTGGAGGCTGGGGAAGGGCAGAGGCTAGCTGAGCAGTCAGAGGAGGATCCAGGCACATCCCCTATCCATCCTAGGTCACGCAGGGAGGAGAGGATCAGGGAAAAGTGAGATCTACTCAAGAGGATATTACCATGATCCTCCTCATGGCTTGCAGGCGGGAGCTATGTATATAAGTTTGCAACTGCGCAGTTGGAATTTGCAGGAGTCAATTTAGTGTTCACCTTGGAAGAGGTTTATCTTTGCTGGCGTTCTTCCCATGGACTTTTCTCAATTATTTTCCTGGAGTTTATGATTAGTTTATGATTGGCTTGCTTTGGAACTCTCATCAATGTGGTTTGTTTTTGTTTTCTGCTTGCCTCATTATTTACTTTTGTGACTTTAAACTGTGCCTAATAAAACAGTGAAGTTAGGTTGAAGGCCTTACCGGACTTTAATATATGTTTTGGGTTTGGGGTTATTTTGAGAGACTACGGGTCATCACACTTAGGCAGTGGAAGGCCAGCCCCCAGCCCAGCCCTCAAGTTGCCAGTGCACTGGGACCTCACAGCTGATCCCAGCCACGCTTCCCTGAGGGGGTACCCAGTTGCACTTACCTCCTCTTCAAGGCTGCTGCTTTGTGCTCACTATCCTTGGCCAGGTTACTCATGGTGTATGCAAGAGGACAAAGTGTATGGGTCAGAGGGATTACAGATTAACAGAGTTGGAAGGGACCTTGTAGGTCATCTAGTCCAACCCCCCACTCAAGCAGGAGACCCTACACCATTTCTGACAAATGGCAGTCCACTCTCTTCTTGAAATTGTCCGGTGATGAAGCTCCCACAACTTCTGAAGGCAAGCTGTTCCATTGGGAGGCTCACTCCCTCTCCTTGCAAGGAGACTGAGGATTATAACTAAAGCATCCATAGTGATAGGATGGGAGACCACCAGGAGAGGTCAGGAAGAGGTGATATGGGGGATGGCGAAAAGGCAGCAGGGCTGCTAGTGGCCAAGTGCTAAGGCAGGATTTCCCTCAGACCCTCTCTCCCTCTCATTATAATCTCCCTTCCTTCCTTCCTTCCTTCC
>NW_020769390.1:4000449-4033827 GCF_900518735.1 Pseudonaja textilis
CCTTCCTTCCTTCCTTCCTTCCTTCCTTCCTTCCTTCCTTCCTCCTCCTCCTCCTTCTCTTTTCTTTTTCCATTCCTCTTCATTTTCCACTCTTCTTCCTTCCCTGCTTTCCTTCTTTTTCCTTCCTTGCTCTCTTCCCCTCTTTTTTTTGTCTTTCCTCTTTCCCTTTATCCTTTCCTGTCCTTTCTTGAATGCTAAAATGCAAAAGGAGAAACATTTCTCGATGCCTCCTTGCCTTGTGATCAAATGACACTTTTGCTAATAGTTTATTTTGCTAGCACTCTGCCAGTGAAAACAAAGCTCAGGAGAGGTGCATGCACCCCTCTTGACTTCTGTTTTTGGTTGACAGCCTCCTCCAGCACTCTGCCAATCAAAACGAAGCTTTGCAAGGGAAACACACAACACTTCTGAGCTCTGGGGTTTTTTTGCTACAATGATCTCCTGCAGCACTCTGCCAACAAAATTGGCTGCCCACCAGGTTGTAGATCAGCACCCAGTTAGCTTGGGCCCAGCCAACGCACCACAGGCCTGTCCTTCACTGTTTCCAGGGTGGCTCTGTGGATCACATCTAAGCAACTTGCAGGCTGGATCCAGCCCGCAGGCCTTGAGTTTGACACTCTTACTCTTAATAATAAACACATCAACCCTGAAGTAACTGGCTGAGGCCATGTTGGAGACTTCAGTGTTGCCACACAACAGTGGGAGGGGGGAAATAGTTAGGTAGCCAAAACAATAAAGTGTTCAGAACTGTTCTTAAAGGAACCTGCCTGCCTTGGAGTTCTGTTTTATATGGGTGCATTACTTGGAACGCTGACACACAGACAATTGAAACTAAGTGACATTTACCAAGCTATTAACATGCACAGCAAAAACTAAACATTTAAAACCCATATGAAATACTGGGGAAAGCAATACTATGTGTATATCCATGTTTTAGTAGTTTATTATGCCAAGTTTTGATTCTTCTTTCTATAAGATCCTACAAATGCTTCACATAAATATGCCTTACAGACTAGAATATTCTGAATGCTTTTTAAAAAAAAAAGACATTTGAAGATGAGAATCTGACACAACAAAAACAAGGGTTATTAAACCCTCAAAGGCTTGAAGGATTTCTAGGCATAATTTTCAATCAATTTTTTCAAATAATTTTAAGCAGCAGGAACATTTGTCCAATGGCACAGGTTCAGCATCCTCAGTTACAATTAACAACTTTTGTAGGTTTCTTTTCTATGATATCTCTGAAAAAGCATAATTTAAAGGAAAAGTGTATTTCTCTTCAAGTACAAAGTCAACATGAAAGCAGTTTCTGATACTAGTTAATAGGTTCTGAATCTTCAACATGAGCCTGTTGGCATCATAATTACATCCTATGCCAATCATAAACTCAATGCTGCAGTAGGGATTAGTAGGGATTAAAAATGCTAGCATACTAAAAAATAAAGCAACTGTTTCATGCATAATCATTATTCCTCATAATCATCCAAATATGTATATAATTTTATAAAATAAGAAACAAATAAAACATAATTATTTGCAATTGCAACACCATTAATTTTCCCACCTGTAGTAAAAAAGCCAGAGACAGTAAGCTGGCAAAACCGGAGAACTGAGTTTGCTGTCTGGTAATAGGCCAAATCAAGCCCTGTGCTTTTATTTTGTTCCCATAGCACAGTGTTGTCAAACCTTTTCAGCACTGAATGCCAAAACAGGAGTGTGCGCACGTGCACAGGGGAGAAGAGCAGCTCCCTGGCGCATGTACATAGGAGTACTGGAAACTGGAAGAGTAGTTCCCTGATATGCATGAGCTTCCGGTTTCCAGTGCATGCATGTGCGTGCGACAAGGACCTGCTCTTCCGATTTCTGGCACTTCTGCATGCCTGCACTGGGGAGCTACTCTTCTGGTTTTTGGCACTCGCCTGGGCACACGCTCCCGTTTTGGCATTTGGTGGTGGTTTTCCATTTTTTGGCATGCATCTACGCATGATGACCAGCTAGTCAGCACGCATTCACATGCTGAAAAGTGGAAGGACAGATTCCTGGTGCGCACATGTGCATTGGGGAGTTGCTCTTCCAGTTTCCGGTGCTCCGGCATGTGCAAAGACCATCAGGTGCATGCCAGAACCCAGAAGAGCAATTGGCAACAGCCGGCATGCCTGGAGAGATGGCTCTGTGTGCCACACATGGCCATAGCATGTTCAAAATTCCAAATGTGCCCACTTACTGACCAAAGTTGGTCACTCAGCATTTTACATTTCTCCTATTGGTACTTGTTCCATGTTCTGTAGTGCTCATGGAGTTATAAAGATCATCTGGAACTAGGATCTTTAAATCTGCACTCAAAAAAGTTGCAAGACAAAGACTATTTCAAATTATTTTATAGTATTCACATAAGGTGTTAATAATTTCAGTACTTTGAAGATGTTGTTCATCACAATATTATTCTTCATTAGCTACAATATTTTTAAACTAAGTTGCAGTATTTTTCTGGGAAAGTTGGTCGCTATTTATCAATAAGAACATTGAGATTTTTTTTAAAACAATTTTATTGGTTTTTTTAAAAACAAACAAAACAAACAAAACATAAAAACATCAGCTCTCTTCCGTACATATATACAAACAGTGTGTCGGTTGGTTCATCAGTTTTGTGCATTCATTTCATAGTCTCAATTACAGTTATGTTACATTTATTATGTAACATAATAATTATTATCAATCCAAACTTATATGTCCTCATATCATTATTAAAAAATCATTTGACTATAATTGTATTCATTCATACTTTATGAGATAACTATAATTTAGGTAATTTATTCTATAACAAATCTTATAATCATACCAAATCTATCCTAAAAAACACTTTATAGATATGATGTCAAATAACAAAAGGAAAAGAAAAAACAAAAATATTCCTTATTATCTAACATTCTAAATATTCTATTATTGTATTTTGTCATCCAACCATTGATAGAAAAGGTCCCAAATTTTATAAAATTGTTTATCTTCTTGCTCTCTAATTTCAAATGTCAATCTACTCATCTCAGCACATTCCAATATTTTCTTAATAATTTCTTCCTGCAATGGAATTTTCTCATTTTTCCAATTTTTAGCAAATACAATCCTAGCCGCAGTTAATACATTTACAATCACATATTTCAAGTCTTTGCTGTATGCATCTGGTAAGATTCCCAATAAAAAAAAACCTCTGGTTTCAAATCTATGTGTTTCTTTGTCATTTTTTCCAACCACATGCGGATTTTAGTCCAGTATTTTCTAGCATCCTCACAAGTCCACCACATATGGTAGTATGAGCCAGGTATCTGATGACATTTCCAGCATTTTTCAGATTTATTCTTGAACATTCTTGCTATTCTTGTTGGGGGAAAGTGCCACCTGTAAAACATCTTATACAGATTTTCTTTATAAGCTGTTGACATTGTCATTTTATAATTTTGCGACCATGGTTTTTGCCATTTCTCTAAATCAATCCCATATCCAAAATTCCTCCCCCAAGCAATCATAGTTTCTTTAACTTGTTCTTCCTCTAGCTTAATTCCCAGTAAATAACCATATAGTTTTTTAATCACCTTTTCATCAGTACCTGTCAAGATCTTATCTAAATCAGTCTGTTTATCATAAAATCCCTCTGTTTTAGAATCTTCATCATACCTTGAGTGTATTTGCACATATGAAAACCAATTCATCTTTATACCTTGTTCCTCTAGATTTTGTATCGATTTAAGTTCACCCTTTTCATCTAATAATTCCCCATATCTAACTGTTTGTTCCTTCTTATAGATTATAGGATAGGAAAATGCTTCAATAGTCGATAACCAAACTGGAATTTTCAGATAACATTGTTTTTTTATCTTCTCCCAGTTTAACCACAAAGACTCCCGTATATAATGTCTTCTAAAGTAACCCTGTGTTTTAGTTCCCTTGTACCATAAAAAAGCATGCCAACCCAACAACAAATCATGACCTTCTAGTGTCAACAATCTTGTCTTTCTTAGTGTTATTCATTCCTTAACCCACATCAAATTTACAGCTTGGTAGTACAACTCCCAATTAGGCAGGCCAAAACCTCCTCTAATTCTAGCATCTTGCAAGAGCTTTAGCTTTATCCTCGCTTTCTTACCTTGCCATATATACTTCAACACAATTTTATTTAAGTCCTCAAAATAATCTTTTCCGAGCCTAATTGGTATTGTTTGAAACAAAAATAAGATTCTGGGTAAAATCTTCATCTTGATTGTTGAAATTCTCCCTATTAATGACAGTTGTAAGTTTTCCTATTTCTTCAAGTCTAAGGCTATCTGTTGTTTAAGTTTAATATAATTATTCTCTTTTAATGTACTACATCTTGATGTCAAGTATATCCCCAAATACTTGACCTTGTTCGTAACTTGGATTTTCGACAGGTCTGCCAGTTCTTCTCTTTGTCTTAGTAACATGTTCTTTGACAAGATCTTTGTTTTATCTTTATTTATTTTCAGACCAGCCACCTCACCATATGTCTCTATCTTTTCCAATAGCTTTGGAGCTGTTTCTAAACGATCTTCCAAAATAAAGACTAAGTCATCTGCAAAGGCTTGCAACTTGAATTCTTCCTTTTTAATTTTCATTCCTTTTATACTTTTATCTTCTCTAATATTTCTATTCAACACTTCCAGAGTCAATACAAATAGCAAAGGAGATAGGGGACATCCTTGCCTTGTGTCTTTTCTTATATTAATAGAGTCTGTAAGTTCTCCCTCCATCATTACCTTTGCTGTTTGCTCATGATGAATAGCTTCTATTGCTTGGATAAAACTTCTGGCAAAACCCATCTGTTCCAATAGAAGTAACATAAATCTCCAGTTCACATTGTCAAATGCCTTTTGGGCATCTAGGAATATCAAAGCCATTTGTTTTTCAGGATGTGCCTCATAGTATTCCAAAGTATCCAGAATTAGTCTCATATTGTCTCTAATTTGTCTCTTTGGCAGAAATCCATTTTGATCTGGATGAATAAACTTATTCAGATATTTTTAAAGTCTTTCTGCTAAAATTGAAGCAAAGATTTTATAGTCTGCATTTAATAAAGAAATCAGTCTATAGTTCTTAATTTGCAGTGGATCAGCCTCTTCTTTTGGAATAAGTGTAATATAAGCCTCTGACCATGTTTTAGGTATCATCTTCTTTGACATAGCTTCATTCATGACTTCTAACAATGGAGTGCTCAATGATTCTTGTAATATTTTGTAGATTTTGCTGGGAGCCCATCTGGACCTGGTGCTTTCCCATTATTTTGTTTCTTAAGTGCTTCACTTAATTCCATCATTGTTATATTACTTTCTAACATTTCTTCAGTCTCTTTGGATATCTTAGGTAGGTTGGCATTCTGTAAGTACTGTTTGACTTTTTCCTCATCAATATTCTCTTTCTTATATAGTTGTCCATAGAAATCTCTAATAATTTCCTTTTTCTCCTTATTGCCATAACAAACTTGGCCTTGGTCATCTATTAACTGTGATATTTTCCTTGACTCTTTCTCCTTTCTCAATTTATATGCTAGCCATCTACCTGGTTTATTTGCATCTTCAAAATAATTCTGTTTAGCATTTCTAATTTTCTGTGCCAGTTCTTTCTCTATTAAGCTATTTTATGTTTAGTTATGTTCAATTTCAATTTAATATCTTTTTTCTGTGGCATTTTCTGTAATTCATTTTCAAGTCTTTTATACTCATCTTCCAAGGCTTTAGTAGCTTGCCTTTTCCTAATATTCTTTTTTCTTATGTAGTCTATTATCAAGCCTCTAGCATATGCCTTCATTGCATGCCAAACATTCTGCATTGAAGTATCTTCTTTTTTATTTTCTTTAAAGAAAAAAGGCAGTTCTTTCTCAATCAAGAACATTGAGATTTTAAAGACTTTAATTGTATTAAAACAAGTTTTGAGGATAAGTAAGGACACTTCTATATCACCATTATTCTCGGTCAAAGAGGTAATCTGTACTCATATTTAGGGATTGTGGCATAAATGCTTTAGCTATTGAGGACAACAATGCATTTTCATAAAAGATACAGTTGCTTTAAAAATGTCATGCAGTTGCTATATTTTTGCCTCCTCATGTTCTGAATCACTTTGTCACACCAAATCAAAGTTCTGAAAAAAAAAATATCTATGGTGTGGACTTCCGGTTTGCTCGTCGTCGGAGTGGAATCTGTGATCATGCACAGTTTCGCTTCGAGCTAACTTGCTGGAGGGTCCCAATCGAGACCAGAACAACCCTGGATAGGTGGTGAAGAAAGGGGAAATTTCCTGGAGGGTTGAGGGGAGCCACAACTCCCCTCCCTGACAGGAAAAAACCCTTCTAAAGGCAAGTGGTAGCAGTGTTCTTAAAATGGCCACCATGAAGACGAAGAACAGCCTAGGAAACTAAGATTGCGCTGGAGAGGAGAAGAAGCAAGTGGAGTGTGAACCAGGCAAAATGCATGGATTTTGAGGTACCCTGGTATTAAAAATAAAGGACTATATTAGAGGAAAGTGTGTGGAAGCTGCGACCAAAGAAAGTGGGAAGGAAATTGGATTTTATAACATTGGCTTGAATTATTGTATTGGATTAATTTGGAGGAAAAAATTTAAAGGAAAATGTTTGAACACAACAAAGGTTTAGAAATTAAACTGGACAACTATTGGACTATGGGCACTTAAAGGGCATAACTAAATGCTGAAATTGAGTGTGTTGAAATGGAAATAAATAATAGCTAATGATTGAAATTAGCGAATTTAATAAAAGTACTATATTCAACAAAGAAAGTTAAAGTTAAAGAAGGAGTGGACAGTGGAAAAGGCTCGAGTGCCACCTGATGGTACAGGAAAAACTTCAGTGACCTTTTTTTAAAGTGCTTGGTCTTTCTAAGAAATTGGACTATGGAACTTAAAAGAAAGTAAAAGAACTCCATTATAAAAAATAAAAACCCTGGAAAGTAACAATAAAAATACTACAAAAGGGAAGATATTTGAAAATATTGACATAGAACCATCCAGTGACTGTGCAAAATAGTTGGAAGGGCTACTTGAAGATTTGGAACAAAGATTTAAGGACATTGATTGTTGAAAATAAACTTAAAAGACACTAGCTGAAATAATATACTGGACTTTGGGACTGAATACATCAATTAGGGAAGAGGAAAAGAAAAAAAGAGAAGATACAATGGAGCAATCATTTGTTGAAATGAGAGCGGACTTGCAAGACATATGGGAAATGATGAAAATTAGACTTGAAATGTGTAATTACATACTAAAGAAATTAGAAATGGTGAGCAAGCTTGTAGAAGAAGAAAGTAAACCAGAAGTGGAGGAGTTTAACAAAGAAGAAGCCAGCTTTGAAGAACAAAGGGATCAACAATTATTTAAGCGGGGGGGGGGGGGAATTAAAATTTAAAATGTGTGGTTTGATGTGTTAATAAAAAGGGAAATGGTTTGGAAAATGGAAAAAAGGAGAGGGAAAAAGCTGAAAAGGGAAGTTCAAAAGAAAAATCGAAAGAGGGAGGGAGAAAAAGTTAATAATTGGAATGAGAAATGGAGAGGAATAAGAATGGGGAAAGGGGGAATTAAAAGAAAGAACCAGAAAATAAAGAGAAACAGGAAGCAATTGAGGATGAAAGGAAACTATATTGTTAAAAGAGCAAGAGACAATGGGTGAAATAAAAAAAGAGGATAAGGAAGGAGATTCCGCAAGGTAATAAATTGTGATATAAATGAATAAGTATTGAAAATAGATAAGTATGTAACTGATGTGATTTTTTTTCCTTTTAGTTTCTTTCTTTCTTTTTTTTTTCCTTTCTCTTTCCTGTTATTAAAGAATTATTGTTATACTAGACATGGAATTTAATGGAATAAATATGGAATTGGGAATTTGTAATAAAAATATCATATATTGATGATTAATTATGTATAAGAAAAGGGAGAAGATGATGAAATGAGAACTATTATGGAAAGACTAATATCAGTTGCTATAATTGATTAGACTAATATTTTTGTAATGTATACATGATTTATAAGGTGATTGAGAAAATGTAATGCAGAATCTGACAAAAAAAGTAGATATATATATCTTTGTTATATAGTAAATAGGGAGATGGTATTAAGGCAGATTGAAGGTGGCTGGCTCGAATCAATAATCGGAGGGGACAATTTTGAATTAATAAACTAAGGATTGGTAAAATTGCAAATATGACAGATAAAAGTAATATGGGAAATAAACATAGAAATAAGATGAGAATTTCAAATAATTGTAAAATAATATATGAGAATACTCTAATGAATGAAATAAGTTATAATATGAATTGGAATTGGATAAGTTTAATATTTAATACTGATAAGGGTAATGTGATGTGAAATTGAACAAACAAAATGAATAGGTAAATATGGTCATGTTTGTATTGTATTCAAACTTGGAACCATTCTGCTTGCCAAATTAGATTTTTTTTAAAATGAGGAGGAAATTGAATAATGAAATTATTAGGTACGTCTAACTGAAATGGTGGTTGGCATTAGGAGAGAGTATTGGAATGTTGAAAATAAGCAAGGAAGGATTTTGATTTAATGTGAATATGGGTATTAAGAGATATGATTGGTACTATTAAGCTTACCTATACTAAAATGTATGATATATTGATGCCACACAGTTAATGTATTGTTGTGCATGTGTAGATTGAAATAAAAAAAATATTTAAAAAAATCTATGGTGTAAATGGTTGTGGGGCAGATTATTATTTCTTATTGGGAAATCAATTGATGCTACTGTGCTTCTCAGTTTATCCAAGGATGGTCTGCAGTTAGAGTGAACAATGACATGGCCAAAAAGTCAAACAAAAATGATGTGTAATGATTTGAAGAGCTCCAAAATAACATTTCACTTAGACAATTATTACTCTGTGAAAACAAATTCAAGTTAAAATAACCTCTATTTTAGGGCTCACAAATCCATTATCAAATGGAATTATAGGTCATTATCATTAACAATAGAATTCATAACATGATACTAGAGTTAAAAGGCTAATATCATTCTCACCTTCTCTATATGAATATAAGAACAACTGATTGATGCTGATGAAGTCTTAATCCTGAGTCAGTGATGAGTGATCCGCAAATGGAATCCGGAGACATTGGGACATAAGAAAATAAAAATATTAAACCAATGTGCATTGCTATCAATAAATAAAAAAACTATTTGGGCAATTATTGAGAAAAAAGCAAACTTTCATTCAGTATCTAATATATTTTCTGTATTAATAAATGGGCATAAATATGAATTATTGGGATATAAAGCCATTAAACACTTCATTAAGCAAGTGACAAAATTAGAAAGTATAGCTCAGAGCAAATATACTTGTATATTTATGGCTATTTTATTTAGTTCCCCAGATTAGATTCTTGAGGTCCTATTTGACAACTTGTCCTGCCTATTTCTATGCCTGATTCTTTAATTTGCTAGTTTGTAGGTATTCCATCCTATAAATCCGTATTCTCTCTTTTCCCAATCCCTTTCCTTTCTGGGAACATTTCTGGAAGCATTTCTGAACCTTGATCAATGTTTTGGGGACTGATGCAGGATGTTGCAGTCTGTATCCTTGTCCCCAGGGATAAACACAGAGGTGTAATTCATCTGATTCAGATCAGTTCAGGTGAACCAGTTGTTAAAATATTGCAGTTTGGAGAACTGGCTGATTGCACCACTGGCTGGTCCTTCCCCTCCCTGCCTCTCCCAGTAAACTCCTTATCTTGCCTTGCCCACCTTGGCAAGTGCCTAGAGTCATGCCCATAGCCCAGCTGCTTTCCTTTGCTCACCCACTTGCCCAGATCATGCAGTTCCTGTGGCCCAGCTGATCTCCACACCTCACCCATTTGCCTGCCCTTTCCATGGTCTATCACACCAGCCATGTGGCCCCACTGATCTCCACGCCTCACCTAGTATGCTCATCACAGCTTCCTGTGAAGTAAGGTGCTTGGCTGAAGGGCTGCCTCAGGTTGGACACAGTGAAGTTCGGCTGCCTTTTGGGCCTGGCTCTTGCCATCCTTCCACCCACATGCAGCCCGCTCGCCCTCTGCCTCAGATTGGGGGGATATGCCAGTCCCTGCCTCTCGCTTTCCACAGGGCCTCCACCCCTATGCTGCTCGCTCACCTACTCCTCCGCCTTGGGTTCTGCATTCAGGCAGCAATGGGGAGATGTGCCACTTCACTGAGGTGCACACATGCAGCCCTTGGACATCTATTTGTCCACTCACCTTCAGCACTGCCCCTGGGTGCTGGCCCCATTGGGATCTGAAGGACAGGGTGCTTGGGCCAGCAGAGGTGTGTGGAAGCTCTGGAGCTTGCCTTCAGGATAGATCAGTTTGTCCAAGCCAGGCTTTGTTCCCTGGGAAGGGCTCCATGGCCACATTTTAAAAAAAATGACTTTTAATGAAACCTCCAATGCGGTGACCAATCCAAGCCAAAAAAACTAGCTCTCCCCTCTCCACCTGGTGTGTCTGCTTCATCTCATTAAATTGGACCTACAGCTTGGGGGAGGATAAGAAATGTAATGGGCAGGAGAGGAGAAGGATGGAAAGGTAGCAGAGCAAGGTTAATAAAGTAAACTCAGGTTTCTTAGCTTGGACCAGCAAAAGGCGGTGGGTGGCAGCAGGGAATACAAAGGACAGATGGAGAGATAATGCAGTGCTTGGCCATCCAGGCTTCAAAGAAAAGTTTGCTTCAGGACAAGAAGTGCAACCTGCTTTCTAAAACAGAAAATCCTGCTAAGCTCCATAGTTTACAAAACAAGCCGTGATGTTCAGTCCATGTGCCCACCTTATGCCTTTCTAAAGGGACACTGTCCCCCACTGCCCTGCTTGCTCCTGAATGTTTTCACTGCAGTTCCACCCTTCACTGGCTCAGCTTGCTTACCTCTGCCCCATTTCCCCTCCTTCAGAGGCCCCTTACTCACTCTCCCTGCTTCTTCCCTGACAACCACCTTTTTCTTTGTCAAAACATATACACAGAGCAAACACACACGCACGCACCTCATGGTGCTGGAGGAACTCATTCTGCACAGATCTCATCTCTAATTCCAAGGGAGCAAAGCCTTTTCTAGAAGATAGAGGCAGAGAAGGGTGGGGGCAGAGGAGAAGAAGGGGGTCTGGTGGACCTGCCGATCTGTTTTCTCTCCTGCTATGGGATGGGGGGAGTTGGTAAAATGCAGATGGTTGGTCACCATTGGCATGCTGCCCTGAGCTGATCTTGTCCTGTTTTGATGTAGTACCAACAATGCAGGGTGGGCTATATGGGAACAGGGCAATGCAGCTTCCATGCAGTGGGAGCTTTGGAGAAAGGGTGCCTGCATATCTTACTTGCCCACTTCTCCCTTGGAAGGTCGAAGGAGGAAGGGTTGCCTCTTCCATGCCAAATTAGTGGCCCAAGCTCCATTTGCCAGAAGGACAGGAGGGGGAGAATGTGTCTGGCCTGGGGAGGGCCTAGCTGGGGGCCTTCAGGCCCACATATAATTTTCTGCCTGCTGTCAGCTACACTACTCTCTCCTGGTGGTTCTCCAGCCTGCCAGAGCACTGCTTTTCTTACTCCCGGAAGACACAGTCTCTCCGCAGATAGCTGAGGAGGGCATCATCAAGGGAAGAGGTTTACAAGCTTGTGGGATCATGGAACTATTTGTCTGAGGTTTTTACAACCTGCTGGGACAGTGAAATCCAAAACCTGCCCAAGAATTCAGAGAGGTACGTGGGCAAGTCCCTCCAGTGCTGTGAGGTGTGTGCATGTTTGTTCTGTGCCTCTCCATCCTTCCCCCACACTCCTGTCCATTAAATTTGTCATCCTCCCCCAGGTTCTAGGCCCAAGACACACTGGGTGAAGTGTGGAGATCTGGGTTTTTTTGGCTCAGGATTAGATATTGGCTACTGCATTGGAGTTTTCACTTAAAGTCCTTTTTAAAAAGAGTGGCCGCCCCCTTCTTCACATGGGATTGCTCAGCAGCGAGGAGGGAGAGGGAGAGGGAGAAGAGGGCAGCTGCTAGCAGAGAGGGGAGTGCTTCTGGGATCAGGGGAGGCAGGAAGAGAAAAGGCACCAAAACTTTCAAGAGCAGAGGCAGAAGAGCAAAGTAAGTGAGTGAGTGAACCTTTGGCTTGCCAGGTAGCCTCTTTATTCCCCCTTTCTCCCAAGGCAGCTGGTTAACACCCATCTCCTCATGTGAGAAGCAACCGAAGGGCCTTCTCCACCAGGAGTGTTGCCCTTGTTCAGATTCCCCACCTCCCTCTGGTGATCCTTGGCCAAGCATGCCTGCCCCACCAACTGAGGAGAGAAGCTGGCTCTCTTTGGCAACACCAACACCACCTGTGCCCAAAATCTTTCATCTTGAAATGTTTCTTGAAAATCAATCAGAAGGAGTGAGCAAAGTAGGCTTCTTATCCTACATTCTCATTAGAGGTAGTCCTTGACTTATGGCTACAACTGAGACAAAATTTCTATTGCTAAGGAAGATATGTGAGTTTCACTCTTGCAAGCTGCCTCCCCTTGTCCCAGAAGCACTCTACTCTCTGCTACCAGCCACCCGCTTCTCCCTCTCCTTCCTCACTGCTGGGCGATCCCATGTGAAGAAGGGGGTGGCTATCCTTTTGAAAAAGGACTTTATTTTTTTTTCAAAGTAATTTTTATTAGTCATATTTCAAATTAAAACATCACATTTACACTCATTACAGCGTTCGGATTATGGTATTCATTCATATTGACATAATTGTTACTATTCTATTGTGTTATATAGTTTTTTCCTATTTTTAACCTATAACAATATTTACAAATATATATACAATACTTCCCCATTTTACGAGATCTCCTACATATTCTTCATGTAACAACTTTACCTCTGTTTTCTAAGCACTGGTACCATACATTCCAGATCTTATAGTATTCCGTTTCTTCTCTGTCTTTTAACTCCATAGTTAACCTATCCATCTCTGCACACTCAAAAATCTTTCTTATTACCATTATGTCAGAGGGAGTGTCATTTTGTTTCCAGTTTTGAGCAAAGGCAATTCTGGCTGCTGTTATTATATGTATTGTTAGGGATATACCCTAGCAAGATCTGCAGGGCAGTCAGGCAGGCAGGCAAAATATATGAGATAAGTGTTTTTGTAGCTTACACTCAGTAAACCAGACACACAGTGCTAATTAAATAGTTTTATTCCAGCAAGAGTTAAAGCATAGTCAAAACAGTCCATATATCATTCACTTAGTTCAGTTCGTCCGGGGATTATTCATTTGCAAATTCCAGTGTCGAAAAAGAGAGGTCAGTAAACTTACAAATATCAGTCCGGTGATATATCTCCTCGCAGTAGAGAGATATGAAGAACTCAAAAACTCCTCTCTTCCTTCAGCAACTCTTCAGTAGGGGAAATACGCAGCTAACAAACCATCAATGTAATCCAATCCAGTAATTGCCAGGGAATCGTCAGCAAGCAATCAGGTTGTCTTGCTCCCTCTTATGGTGGTTTCACACCACACCCAAAATTACATGCATTGCAGTTAAAGTGACACACACTTAAACTAACAATCATAGCTTATATATATTATTTTACCCAAACTACGTTAGGTGACTTATGTTATACCTAACATTCTCCCCTTTTGGGTAATATAATAATATATATATCTATTTACAACTTTAACCCATAGTCATCACAACTCTCTTTGTGTTTCACTGCACCTTGGGCTTTTGTGAACTGATCAGCAATATTTTGCTCAGTCATACAATATTCCAATCTTATTAAACCATCCTTTACAGATTGTCTTACATTCAGATATCTAAGATCTGTATGCTTAGATCTCGTTTTTACAGCAATATTTGTAGCCATCTGTATGGCTGCTTGATTGTCCTCATACACAACAATGGAATCATTAACAGTTAATCCCATATCCAACAACACCTGTTTATACAGAATTAAATCAGTACATAATAAAGATAGACATGAAAATTCTGCTTCCATTGTGGACATACTTATGTGTTGCTGTCTAATTGACCTCCAACCAATCAATGCTTTTCCTAATAGTATAGCCATTCCTGAAGTTGATTTCCTAGTGTTTATATCTGTTGCAAAACTTGCATCAGCATATGCACTTAAAATCAAATCATCTTTTGGCTCCAAATACAATGCATAGTGCATTGTCCTTTTAAGATATCTTAAGATACGTTTTGCTGCTTGCCAGTGTCGTTCATCGGGTTCAGCATTGAATCGAGCCAATTGATTAATGCTATAGGCAATATCTGGCCTTGACCAATTACTAATGTACGATAGACTGCCAATTAACGACTGATAGATAATCTTATTGAATTTTGAACTCTGAGCATCAGTCCGGCAAAATTCCTGACTCATTGGAGTTTTTGCTGGTTTACAAAGTTCCATCTTATATGTTTTTAGTAATTGATAAATCTTATCCTCTTGAGATATCTTATAGCCACGATTGGTTTTATTTATTGTCAATCCGAGATACTGTTTTATCTCTCCTAATTGCTTTGATTTTATCCTCTTTCCTAATAATGATATTATTTCAGTAGCTTCATTATTAGTTTTTGTAATTAAGGCAATATCATCTGTAAACAACAATAATAATGACACTATTCCATTTGTCTCTCTTTTAAATAAACATGGATCAGCTAAACCTGCTTTAAACCCTATATTGTTTAACTCCTTAACAATATATTGGTTCCATTCGTAACCAGATTGTTTTAATCCATAGAGACTCTTTTTAAGTTTCCAACAGTCATTATTAGTTTTATCATCCTTAATCCCTACAGGTTTCTTTAGGTATATAGTGTGCTGCAATGGTGCATGCAGATAGGCAGTTTCTACATCTAAATGATTTATGATATAGTTTTTCTTAGCTGCCCACACTAAAGCTGCTCTCAAGGTTGTTGCTTTTAGACTCGGTGCAAACACTTCATCATAATCACATGCAGTTTGATTAAATCCTTGAGCTACCAACCTAGCCTTATGGGTAACAGTCCCATTTTTACCTGTTTTTAATTTAAATATCCATTTGCATCCAATGGACTTTTCACCTGGAGGTAATCTAGCATTCTCATAGACACGCATCTGTCTTAATGAATTCAGTTCCTTTTGCATTGCTGTATGCCAGTTCTCCTGATCCTTTGCAGGATACAATTTCAATTCTTCCACAGTGGTTGGAATCTTGCTAATCTGGCACACCACACTTGCCTGATACCTATCAGGTGGTCTACTTACTCGTGTTGACCGTCTAGATAGAACAGGACTCACAGGTGGACTCTTATCTATCACCTGTTCCTGATTATCTATTTCTTCTTCACTTATTTCTTCCTTAATTGGTTCTATTTTTTCTTCCTTTACTTTCTCTTCAATTGGATTTTCCTCATCACTAGTATGGTGGCTCGGGCCCCTGTAGGTTTCTATGATTACATTTTTATTCAAATCTTGTTCCAGTTTGTGCCATCCTACATGTTCCAGGAATTGAGCACTAGCACTACAATGAATTCTAGTTGTGCCCTCTTCCCAGAACCTGTAAGATCTATGGTTTGATTCGTAACCTACAAAATATAATCTTTTAGCCCTATGCTGTCCCTTATGTCTCAGTTGTGTGGGAATATGCACCCATGCTGGTGCTCCAAATGTGTGCATATAGCTTAGGTCAGGTTTTCTACCATGCCACCGTGTGAATGGTAATTCACCTGTTGTTGAGTTAACAACATTATTCAATATATGATTGCCACACATTGTTGCTTCTCCCCACAAATTCTCAGGTAATCCTGAATCTGACAACATAATACGAGCCATTGCCTGCAGTGTTTGGCCTCGCCTTTCTATAAAGGAATTATGTAGTGGCCTATATGGTGCAGACTTTTTATGTTCTACACCTGCCATCTTCAGTCTATTTTGGAATTTATTATTTATAAATTCTGTACCATTATCAGTTACAAGAGTTACTAGTTTCCTTTTAATTTTTCTCTCTGCAAACTTCAACCAATTAAAGAAATTCTGATGTTTCCGTTTTACTCTTCATTAAATAACAGAAACCATATCTAGAATAATGATCCATTATACTTAATATATAACGAGCACCTCCCACACTTGGTTTTTTAGGACCTATAATATCAGCAAATACGACCTCTAGAGGCTCCTTAGTCTTAAATCCATTAATTCTATTTGCTGGTATTACCTTGCTTTTTTCTTGACTGCAAGCATTGCAGTGCAAATACTTACTGCAAGGCTTCAGTTTTATACCTTTAGACAGTTCAACTGTTTGCTTGAGCATTTTAAAATTTATATGCCCTAAACGCAAATGTATGCATTCATCATGAGGTTTAACGTTATTATACACTGTGTTAGCCACCTCTAATTGATTATCATTTAACACATACAATTCACCTTTTAAAGTTGCAATCACTTTTTTACCTTCCTTTTCTATTATGCAGTTTTCTCCCCTGAAGGTAACTACATAACCTAGTTTAATCAAAACTCTAACCGAAAGCAAATTAAACTTAAGTTGTGGTACATATAACATTTTTACATTTTCTTTTATGCAAGAACAATATGCAGTACCTTGACCTCTTGCTTTCAGTTTCCACCCATTAGGTAATGATATCTGCTGTGAACTCGTGGACATCTTAATAAATCTTTTCTTATCTTTTGTTATGCAGTGCGATGCTCCACTATCTACAACCCAAAAATTATTATTGTTCACAGTTTGGTTGCTATACATGGCTAGCTCTAAGCATTTTTTATCCTTTTGATGCCTTTTTGCATTCTGGCTGGCATTTTGGCTTTTTTCTTTCTTGCAGAATCTAGCCAAATGTCCTTTTCTTCCACAATTAAAACATTTTCTAATTGTGTAGGCTGACGAAGATAATTCCTCTTCTTGTGGTTGTTCCCTTCTGAGTTGATCCCTTTCAAGCCTTCTCCTGGCTTCTTCAATTAATCTGCCAGTAATGTCAGTTAATGTGAGGTTATCCTTTGGCAGCACTTCCAATGAAGTTACGTAGTCGTCATAGCTCTGATCTAATGAAGACAAAATTATATAAACCTGATGCAGTTCAGTGAAGATAAGCTCTTTTTCATGCAGCTCCTGAAAAATCCTCTACATAGTGTTTATATGAGTCAACATGTCTCCATTCTTTTGAAGATGTGTTCTGAACAGCTTCCGTGTAAGATTTATATGAGCTCCTACACTGTCTCGAACATAAATCTTCTTTAAATTCTCCCAGCACTTAGCAGCTGTTTCTTCTCCACGAATATGGACAAACTGCTGGTCACTGAGTGTCAGTCCTATTATACAGAGAGCTTGTTCATTCTTTATTTTATATTCTTGTATTTTGTGAGCATCATCTTCATCCTCTGGATCCCAAGCATCTACCTCTGGTGGGTTTTGAATTATATTCCACAAACCTTCTCTGCGTAGAAGTAGGCTGCATTTCATAGACCATGAAACATAGTTTGTTCCATCCAGTTTGGATATTAGAGACAAACTTGGTAAATTGACTTCTGCCATCTTTCTCTGGATATTAAACTATAATTAATAAACCACAGCTGTCTGTTTACAGTATTGTGTAACTACACTAACTCTCACTTTATATAAGCCTGTTATATCCTGGTTAGTCTGACTGTGCAGCTGGGCCCATAACCAGTGTTAGGGATATACCCTAGCAAGATCTGCAGGGCAGTCAAGCAGGCAGGCAAAATATATGAGATAAGTGTTTTTGTAGCTTACACTCAGTAAACCAGACACACAGTGCCAATTAAATAGTTTTATTCCAGCAAGAGTTAAAGCATAGTCAAAACAGTCCATATATCATTCACTTAGTTCAGTCCGTCCAGGGATTATTCATTTGCAAATTCCAGTGTCGAAAAAGAGAGGTCAGTAAACTTACAAATATCAGTCCAGTGATATATCTCCTCGCAGTAGAGAGATATGAAGAACTCAAAAACTCCTCTCTTCCTTCAGCAACTCTTCAGTAGGGGAAATACGCAGCTAACAAACCATCAATGTAATCCAATCCAGTAATTGCCAGGGAATTGTCAGCAAGCAATCAGGTTGTCTTGCTCCCTCTTATGGTGGTTTCACACCACACCCAAAATTACATGCATTGCAGTTAAAGTGACACACACTTAAACTAACAATCATAGCTTATATATATTATTTTACCCAAACTACGTTAGGTGACTTATGTTATACCTAACATGTATCATAATATATTGCAGTTTTTTGCAGATATTTTGTTTTAGTATGCCCAACAAAAATAGTTCTGGTTTCCTCTCAATTTTTTCTTTAGTAATTTCTTCTAACCAATTCTTTACTTTTAGCCACCTTTAACTGGTGGTTTTGGGTGCTCTTTCTGGCAGTTCCTGGTAGCTACCTCTCCCTGGCATTGGCTGACTCTCATATTTCTCATTGGGAGAGGGAGCTGATGAAGAAATTACACCTGCTAGGTTTTACGGGGGATGCCCTGGGAGATTATGGCCTTAAGGACGCCCAATTTAGGGTAGTCCAACGGCTTGTGGACATTGACTTGCAATATCTACGAGCCAGAGCTAACAAAACTTGCTCCCCTCTGATCTTCAGCCAATTTAATAATTACGGACTGAGGATGGCTTCCTATTTTTACACTTTAACCATTCCCAAGTATAGAAGAGCTTTCTCTCTAGCTCGCTTTAATGTCTTGCCCTCAGCACTACTGGATGGGTGATTTAAGAGGCTCCCGATTAACCAGCGGCTATGCCCCTGTGACAGAGCTGAGGTTGAAACTGTGGAGCATGTCCTTTTATATTGCCCTATGTATAACACAGGCAGATCTAAGTTACTGTCTCTCCTTGAAACAGGCCCTTCTAGACCCAATGTTAGTAATTTGTTCATATATTGTCTAGGGGATGGCTCCTCATACATCACTTCTCAGGTTTCCATTTTTTTTTAAAAGAGCTGTAACCATCAGAGGAGAACACTGTAATTCCCCTTAGTCAAGTTTTTGGTGACCAATTGTTCATGACTAATTTTCCCATGTTCTTCTTTTGTTGTACTTGTGTTTTGGTCTGTGATTGCAAATAAAGTATTATTATTATTACTTTTAGCCAGTATTTCCTAGCTTTAGGACAGGTCTACTACATGTGAAAGTAAGTTCCTTGCTTATGATTACATCTCCAGCATTTCACTGATCTGTTTGGAAACATTTTGGCCAATCTCGCTGGGGGTAAATGCCAATGGTAGAACATTTTGTACAAATTTTCTTTGTAGGCAGCTGACATTGTTGACTTGTAATTTTTCTCCCACAATTTTTCCCAGTGTTCCAATTCAATGCTATAACTATTTTTTTTTGGCGCATATTATCAGTCTCTTTTACTGTTTCTTCCTCCATTTTAAATCTTAACAGATAATTACATGTTTTGGTGATCATTTTCCCCTGTCCCCTGTATTATTTGATCTAATTCCTATTTGTCTTTATAGAAGCCATGTTGTTCTAAATCTTTTTTGTACCTTCTCCAAATTTGTAAATAAAGCCACCAATCTATCTCAATTCCTTGGACCTTTAACTCCTGATTTGATTTTAATTCTCCTTTCTCATCCAATAGCTCTTTGTGTCTTACTACCTTATTTAAATCTAAAACATTGGGTTATATCATTGCCTCCATAGTTGATAGCCAAAATAGGATTTTCATATAATGGTTCTTCTTGATTTTTTCCCCATTTGTATAGCAGGGCATCTGGAAATATGAGTGTTAGATCTGGGAGGATGGTTCAAGAACGGAGGCAAGACTCAGATAGCAACAACAGCTCTTTATTAGTGACTTCAGATCTGAGCAACTAATCCCAGCCACAGCAGCCCCTTATATAGGGCTGGCTGCGGCTAGGCAGCCAATGAAGGCGATTTGAGTTTGCTGCTCTCGGCAGAGCCAATCGCAGCAGCCCGTTTACTGGCCAATCGCATCAGCGGGCCAATCGGGTTTGCAGGCTTTCGAGCCTGCTAGTCCAGAACAATGAGTGTAGTTTGTTTTTCCCCTCCCAAATGAATGCATGCCACCCAAGTTATAGATCATTACCCTCTATTGTTAATATTCTTTTATTGTTTAAATTTCACCAATCTTTGAGCCATTCATGGCTGCAGCCTGGTAGTAAAGTTCCCAGTCTGGGAGTCCAAAACCTCCCTTATCTCTACTACCCTGCATCAGCTTTAATTTTATTTGGGGTTTCTTCCCTTGCCAAATAAATGTTGTTATTAGTTTATTTAATTCTTTCAAAAAATCTTTCTAATTTTATTGGAACTGTTTGGAAGAAGAACAGGATTTGGGGTAATATGTTCATTTTAATGGTGGCAATTCTTCCAATTAATGATATATGTAATTTTGTCCAATTATCCAAATGTTTTTGTATTTGTTGTATTAATTTATTATAATTGTCCACTTTTATAGAGGAGCATTTTGCAATCAGCCAAATTCCAAGATACTTCACTCTTTTGACCTTTTGGGTCCCCAGTTTCTCATCCAATTCTTTTTTCTGACTTGCAGTAAGATTCTTGGTTATTATTTTTGTTTTATCTTTTTTTTTAAAGTCCTGTTACCTTGCTGAATTCTTCTATTTCTTGTACTAATAAACTTCCTGTCTCTAGTGGGTCTTCTAAAATAAACACCAAATCATCTGCAAAGGCTTGTGTCTTATATTCTTCCTTTTTAATTCTCAATCCTTTTATTTCTTGTGTTTGCCTAATATGGGCCAATGCCGTGTTTCTCCAACAATACAGCCCACCCCAAAACGAAGGCCCAGCACTATGTTGTGCACATGCAGTTAAATTAAGGCCTTCCCCCCAAATTTGGGCCTATTTAAGCTCATGCCATCTCACCCCCCCCTCCGCTTTCTTTCACACACACAAGAAAAGCGAGCAAGAAAAAGAAAGGGAGAAGGAGGGGAGGCACATTTGAACACGTTCAGGACTTTTCACATTTCACACTGATCAAGATCAGCCCCTGCCATGGATGTGGGACAGAGGGGATTGTTGTGGAGCGATAGTAAGGAAGAGGCATGAGACCAGAGCGTACAACTAACAGGGTTTATTGCAAAGAATAAAGGGTTGTCGCGTCTGCTTGCTAACTTGCAGACCAGCGGGCGACAACGGCTGGCTCTGCTCGACAGCCGGCTTATATAGCCGGCTGTCAAACGGAGCCAACCAATGGGAGCTGCTGGTGCTCCCGCTCAAACAGCGGACCTGGTTGGGGACCCCAACCAGTTCCACAGACATAACACCCCTTTCCCCCAGCTGGGAACATGTGTAGTCCTGTAGATACGAGGGTTGTCTTCGCTGGTGACCAGAACGTCGCAGTTCGGGTGAACTGTCAGCCGGTGTCAAGTCCTGGTCTTCGGAACGTGCCTCGGCGGTCGTCGGGGCGTGGGTTTGCTCCGGCGTAGTGTCCTGTGGTGCTGATGAAAACCCCTGCTCAGGTTGGCCCGGCTGAGTCTCGAGGTCCGGCTGGTCAACTGGGTCGCTCGGTGGTTGGAGTGGTGACTCTGGCCGGAAACTCGGGTTCTCCCGCCAGTCCTCTCGCTCGTCAGGGAAAACCAGGTTCTGCAGGGGATCCGCATCAGGCACTGGTGAGGCGTCGTTGGCGCTGGCAGGTTGGCATGGGTTGGTATCTGTCGCGCCCTTCCGCCACCTTCTGAGTTGATCCACGTGTCTCTGCCACAAACGTCCATCCTCTAGGAGGATCCTGTAGGACCTGGGACCTGTGACTGACACGACTTGTCCTGGCACCCACAACGGATCCCCCGTGTAGTTCCTGGCGTATACCAGGTCTTGTGGGGCGAAGTCTCTGACCAGACTGTCGGACCCTAAGGGGGTGTCTGGGCAGTAGTGGGGGTGTAGCCTGTCCAGGGTGGTTCTAAGGCATCTCCCCATTAGAAGTTCGGCAGGAGATTTGTTGGTGGTGGTGCAGGGCATTGTGTGCTGGCTGAGCAGGAAACAAGACAGTTTAGAGTGCCAATCCTCCTGGCCAAACCTGGCGAGTGCCTCCTTGGCTGACCTAACTGCTCTCTCTGCCATCCCGTTGCTAGCGGGATGGAATGGTGCTGTAAGGACGTGTCTGATGCCCAAGTTAGCAGTGTACATGCTGAATTCACACGATGTGAACTGTGGGCCATTGTCTGAAACCAGCGTGTCAGGAAGCCCGTGGGTGACAAATAGACGGGTTAGGGCCTTAACTATCACCTGGGTGGTGGTTGTGGGAAGTAAGGCTACATCAATCCACTTGGAGTATGAATCCACGACCACCAAGAAGGTCCTGCCATGTACAGGCCCAGCCAGGTCGACGTGCAAGCGGGACCAAGGGGCGTTTGCACTCTCCCATCTGGTGGGCGTGGCAGCTGGAGGGGCAGCCCTGGTTTGTTGGCAAGGCTGGCAAGAGCTTACCCAGTTGGCAATTTGAGCGTCCATGCCGGGCCACCAGACATAGCTGCGGGCCAGGGCCTTCATTCTTACGATGCCCGGATGACCCTCGTGAAGCACCTTCAGGATGGGCACTCGAAGGGAGGCTGGGATGACCACTCTTGTTCCCCACAATAGACAACCTTGCAACTTTGACAGTTCCTGCTGGCGGGTTTTAAAGGGGACAAAATCAGTTGTACATTGAGTTTCCGGCCACCCCCTTCCCACCTAGTCCAGAACCTGGGCGATGATTTTGTCCTTCTTTGAGTGCGCCGCGATGTCCTCGGCTGTCACTGGGAGCTTGAGTTCGTTGACCTCAAAAATGGCGTGGATAGGCGCTGGGTCTTCGACTGGGACTGGCAGGGGGCAGCGACTGAGGGCATCGGCGTGGCTCAAGTTCTTACCGGGATGATGCACTAACTTGAATGAGTAAGCGGCCAGAAACAGGGTCCATCTGGCCATTCTGGGTGAAAGTACCTGCGGGGTTTGCTTATCTCCAGACAGAAGTCCTAAAAGAGGTTTGTGGTCAGTCACTAACTCAAAGTGGTGGCCAAACAAGAATTCGTGGAACTTCTTAACTGCAGCCACTGCAGCCAAGGCCTCTTTATCGATTTGGCTGTAGTTCCTCTCAGTTGGAGAAAGGGTCCTAGAAAAGAAAGCAATTGGTGCCTCAGAACCTTTGGGGAGTCTGTGGCTCAGGACAGCCCCAATGCCAAAAGGGGATGCGTCAGCAGCCAGGACCAGGGGAAGACGTTGATCGAATTGAACTAGAACCGCTTCTGAAGTGAGTAAGGATTTGACTGACTTGAAAGCATGGGTTTCCTTGGGTCCCCAGTGCCAGGGCGAGTCTTTATCTAGTAGCCTATGTAATGGTTCAGCGACCGATGCCTTGTGCGGGAGGAATGAGGCGTAAAAGTTCAGGAGTCCCAGGAAAGCTTGAAGTTCAGTCTTGTTGGTGGGTGTGGGTGCCTCATGGATGGCCTTCACCTTGGACTCAACGGGGTGGATGCCAGAGGCGTCTATTCTATAACCCAGAAAGTCCACCTGCCTAGTGGCGATGGCACACTTCTCCCTCTTAAGTTTAAGGCCATGCTGTCTAAACCTCTCCAGCACTGTCCTGACTCTCTGAATGAGCTGGGGTCGGTTCGTGGCTGAGACTAAGATGTCATCGAAGTAGGGGACCACTCCTGGGAGACCCTGGAGAATCCTCTCCATGAGTGACTGGAAAATGCCTGGGGCCACGCTGACCCCGAATTGGAGGCGCCTACACTTGAATGCCCCCCTGTGCATGACTATGGTTTGTAATTCCGCTGTCTGCTCATCGACGGAGAACTGTTGGTATGCCTGGGACATGTCTAACTTGGCGAAAATGGTGCCGGGTTCGAAAGTGTGTAACAGATGCTGAATAACGGGGACAGGGTATGCGCTGACCTGCAGATAGCAGTTGAGCGTGGTTTTGTAATCCGCACAGATTCTCAAACTGCCATCTTTCTTAAGTGGGGTGACTATGGGGGTCTCCCATTTAGCGAAATCAGTGGGTTCTAGCACCCCTTGCTTGAGTAGTTTGTCTAGTTCTGCGTCCAATTTGGGACGGATGGCAAAAGGTACCCTACGTGGTTTTAAATGAAGAGGGGTTGCCTGGGGGTCTACTGAAAATGATATGAGGGTGCCCGAATAGCAACCCAGCTCATTGCTAAATACATCAGAAAAATCAGAAAATAGTGTATCTACATCAGAAGTTGAGACAGCATGGATCCCGGTTACACTAAGGCCGAGAGAAGGAAACCAATCAAGTCCCAATAGACTAGGGAGGGTACCATTAACAACCACTAGAGGCAGATGGCCTTTAAAGGCTTGGAATTGAACAAGGAACTTGCCTTTCCCGAGGACAGGAATGTTCTTGCCCTGGTAGTCCCACAGCATCAAGAAAATGGCTGAATCGATTTTTGTAGGAATCCCATGTTTCCTCATTTGGTTTGAATGGAGGGAATGCTGAATTAGTACTCATCGTGGAGAAAAGAACAGGTTCGTCTTCTTCAATCGCTATTCGAATTTGCGCTCTTAAAAGAACGCGGCTGCAGCTGTCTCTCTGGGCTGCGTAGCTCTTTTTGAAAATCGCGCTCTTGGTGAGCGTGGGCGGCCTCGGCTGCGGCGCCTGTGGCTCATTTCAGCGAATCAGCTCAAACAATATCAGTTTGAATTTCACGCTCTTTGCGAGCGTGGGGCGGCTGTGGCTACAGCGCCCGTGGCTTCACTCTCCGTGACTTACAGCTCTTTGAATAAACGCGTCTGGTTAGCCTTCGACCATCCCATCCTCGTCGCCAGTGTTGTGGAGCGATGGTAAGGAAGAGGCATGAGACCAGAGCGTACAACTAACAGGCTTTATTGCAAAGAATAAAGGGTTGTCGCATCTGCTTGCTAACTTGCAGACCAGCAGGCGACAACGGCTGGCTCTGCTTGACAGCCGGCTTATATAGCTGGCTGTCAAACGGAGCCAACCAATGGGAGCTGCTGGTGCTCCCGCTCAAACAGCGGACCTGGTTGGGGACCCCAACCAGTTCCACAGACATAACAGGGATGTTTCTGGCAGAGATTAGAGAAAATAGGGGGTAGATTGGAAGAGATTTTCCCCATGAGAATGGGGAATGCAATGCTTGTAGGGTGTGATTTATGCAGGCTGCCCTCTCCTGTTATTTCTGCAGCCTTTGGGAAAACTTGTGGGAAAAGATTAGGTTCTGTAAGGCCCAGACTCTCTCTCCTTCAAACGATAAGAATGAACTTTGAAAACTGGGTATTTCAAAAGGAATTCTTTATTGAAAAGAAAGTTATCCAGGTGATAGTCAAAATAGGGTATAATATGCCTCCAGGCATGCAGCATAGATAAAGGGGGTTAGAACCCCTCCCCTTAGTCTAATGTGGATTTTGTCAATACAAAGAAGTAACATGTTAATTTCCCCCCCTTTTTTTCTGGGAACGTAGTTGAGAAGTGTTTCCCAGGAAGTTTCTTTCGGAGATGGATTTTTTATGGCCCCTTCACCTCTTGCTATCTCTCCAAGAGGTGACAAATTTCCAGGAATCTGGGCTCCAGTCCCCAGTTGTATATCATGTGTAAGTTATACAGATTCAATACAAGAATTAAGATATTCAGGTTACATCCAAAAGGAGTTCTTGTACCAACCCCCCCCCCTCTTCTTCTTCCATTGAAGAATGGCAGATACACGGATCTGACAGGTTCACTAAGATACGCTTCTATGGTGGATTTTTTACTTTTCCCAATTCATTTGCTGGGGGGGGGGGCATCCATTCTCCTCTAGCCTCTGTCTTTCTCTTTGGCTCACAGCTTCCAGAGTTTTCCCAGGAAGCTAGCTGTCAGGATTCTGGCAGTTACTGTTCTGACCAAGGCTTCTGAGACCATAATTACGAACGCACTTATTTTAAAAACAAGTCTTATTTTATTGCAATACTGGAATTTATTTTCATTCCCAGCTGGTAATGAATCTTAAACAGTCCCTTGAGATAAGCACCCACCATTCTTTCCTGTGAAGTGCTGCCAATAACAGAAGTGTCAAATGAACTAGAACAAAAACCAACCAAAGTACAAAGAGCTTCAAGAATGACTCTGAACTGAACAAGTGACTTTGCTTCCTGCAAAGTTTTCATCATCTTTGACTGTCCTTTATAACTTATGGGAGGGGCAATCACCTCCCAACCTTACTCCCGACTTGCCCCTTTTGTTTCAGCTGCTCTCACCTTCTAGCAGCTCTGTGCACATGCGCACTGGGAACAGGCTCCCTTGGGTCCTCTGCCTTGCTGCTACCAGACCCCAAAGGCTCCGGAGGCAGCACCCCACTCCCAGATGGTCCTGGTCCCATCTCTGCATCAGACACAGGACCCTCATTCGAGTCCTCTCCAGACTCCTGGACTTATCCCCTTTCTTCCCCACTGTTTGATTCTGCTTCTGTCTGCACAGGCTGCTGGCAAACCACAATAGTTTCCCCATTTAAATCATGAGTCTCAAGCCAAACTTCCAAAAACTTTAAAAAGGATTTATTGGAAGTTAAACTGTCTAGCACTACCTTGTTTCCTCCCATCCCCTGGGTGTATCGTAATTCATATTCTCCAATTAATTTGGAGGTGAAAATTCAGAGGAAAATATTTTATTACAAAAGGCTTGGAAACTAAATTGGATAATTATTGGATTTTTGGCACTAAATAGGCATAAGTAAATGCTAGAATTGAATGTGTTGAAAAGAAATAATAGCTAATAATTGGAATTAGTGAAATTAATAAAAGTTTTATAAAAAAGAGGTAGAAGTGAAAAAAAGGGTGGAACATGGAAACAGAATTGAGAGCACCACCTAATGGTACAGGAAAAATTTCAGTGATTTTTTGAAAAGTGTCTGGTCCTTTTAAAATTGACTTGGAACTTAAAAGAAAAGAAGAGGAACTCCATCCTAATAAAATAAAAACCCTGAAAACTGAAATACTACAATATTACAAGGAGAAAGATAGTTCAAGAAATTGCTTTGGAACTACCCAGTGATTTTGGGAAAAAGTTGGAAAAGAAACTAATAGAAGGAACCTGGAAACAAATATTTATGGACATTGATTGTTGAAATTAAATATAAAAGATGCTGGTTGAACAACTTACTGGACATTTGGATTGGTTACAATGATTAAGAAAGGGTGGGGGAAGGTGCAGCATACAAAATGGGAGAATTATTTACAGAAATGAGACTGGATCTAGATATGAAAGAAATAATGAAAGTAAGCTTGGAAATGTGTAGCAATATATTTCAAAAACTAGAAATGATGATTCAGATTGAAGAAGAACAAAGAGAACCAGAGGGGGGAGGAGTTAAACAAAGAGGAAACCAATCTAGGTCTTCCGGTTTGACAGGCTTCGGAGGCAGCAGGAATTCGCGTTTGTGCGCGATTCCTGTTGCGCTCGCTGCTGGAGTGCCTTCGATCCAATTGGATTAGGAGGCTATAGTTATCCTGTAGGGATAGCGGAAGAGAGAGGGGATCCGGGCAGGGGTTGGGGGATATTGCACCCCCCCCCCAGCCGGCTTAACACCCTTTTCCAAAGGTGGCGGAGCGACAGTCAGCAATGGCCATCACAAAGAACCTCTCAACCGGACAAGTTATGTGCTGGAGGAAGTGAAGACAGAGAAAGCTTTTGGCTGAACCGGGACGATAATTAACATCTGAATGCCCTGGAACTTTGGCTTTTTAGGTGATATATTGTTTCCCAGAGGATCATTAAGCTGCGGTGGAAAGTAAAGGGAAAGTTTTTTCTCTCCTCACTTTCCTTCCCACGGAGACAGCAGTTGGAAATTGGAAATACCCGCTTTGGCAGCAGAAGGTACAAACTTTCAAAATTGAAGCCAAGGGAACATTAGATTTCTAAACACTGATACTTAATAATTTAAATCTTTTTGCTTTAAGTGGGAAGGAAGAGAGGTAAATGATTTATACTAACGTTTGTTGAAGGAGACTGCTTGGAGTTTTATAAGATTAGAGATTAAATCGCAATAAAACTTCCAAAAAATGCCTTGGAATTGTGTAATTGAATTTTGCCCCAGGAAGAGAAAGTAGAAGAAAGTGAAACAGACTGTGTTGATTGTGCTGATTTTGATTGCTTGATGACTTTGGGACCTTAACTATCTTTTGAAAGACTAAGAAAACATTTGGATTGTCTGAGAAAAAATTTTCTTTCACAATGGTATCTGTTGAAGAACTGAAAATGCAATTTGAAAGATTAAGAGAAGAGGAAGAGGAAGGCAAGGGTTCTTTTGGATCTATCTTTTGCTTTTTAGAAATGGCGATTTCTGCTTACCAGGAAATGCAACAAGAAAAAGGCTGGGATGATGATGAAGAAACCATCTTTAATGGACATATGATTTTAAAAAAGGGTAAAAAGGAGAAGAAAATGAAGAATTTAAGTTCTAAAAAAACAACCAAGAAAGGGAAAAGTAAGGTGAAAAATCGATATAATGATAGAAAGCAACAGAAAAGAGGAATACAACAGAGAGGGGAGACTAAAAAGTTGGAGATTGAGAGGGGGGGGTAAAAAGGTTAGATTTGACAAGGAAGGAAGGGATAAAGTGAAGGGAAGTTATAAAGGCTTAAAACAAGATGTTAATAAACAATTTTTTTCAGAGATAAAGGGTAAAATATAATCTAAAAAGAGATTCTGCAAAAGTACACAAGATTGTATTTTAGTATTTGTATTTGAAATATGTGTCAATAGAATACTGTAGGGATTGTGTAATTAATGTTTAATTAACTAATTTGTTATGGAACACTATTTTTAATATACTATAAGATCATTATGTTTTATATTTTAAAATGTTATGTAGAATGTACTAAGCAGAATCGGAATAGAAACTATGTATTATTTTAAGTGTTAAATTTTGGGGGAAAATAGAAAGGTGTCATACTTCAACCAGTCACTACAGGAAAAAGTTTGTGTTAAAGAGAAAGATAAATGGATAATTGAAAAAGAACGGACAAAAGATACAAGTGTAATGATTTAAATTGAGATTAAATAAATAAAATAGAATTAAGAGAGTGAAAAGAGGGGAGAAGATATATGCAAAATATAGAATTTTAAATAAGATATGAAATAGTATATAAGCTGAGCATGAATTTGATTTACATCTGTACAAAAAGTTATAACCCGGGGTTAAGCCACTTTCTAAAAAGAAGTTTTATGTTTTTATGTTATGTGTTTTGTTAGTCTATGTTTGTTTATTGAGGAGTAATGATGTTGGATAAGAACATATGAAGTAGTAATAATATGAAATATAGTAATATGAAATATATGAAAGTATAAGTTTAATGAATAAAATTGAACAGAAATAAAGGAAGAAACAGTAAGAAGATGGAAAACAGTAATAAGATGATGCGTTGCGGGTCCCAGTGCCGGGATGAATCAGCTGACGACCTGCACCCAGGCAGACTGTCTGGGCGGGCTCCTCTTGATGGCAAAGATGACAGCGACACAAAGGTTTCTTTTGGTGAGAGGAAGCACAGATAGTACTACACACCTCTCTTTTATTGTGCAGCAAGGGGGGGGGGGTTGGTTACACATGAGGTTAGACAGGAATAGGGAATATTGCCATATATGGCTAATCCTTATGCTATAGCTGACTCAGGTTTTACACGTTGCTGTTCCTATAGTGTCGCCCTATATGTGTATTGTATGTGTATTGGGTTTTCTGTGTGCGTGACTTCCTACTGATGTGTCATGATATTGCAACATCTCCTCTGTTTTTTATTATTTTGATACACCTCTATTCTTTATGCTGCGAGATCTAGTTAGTCCTCCTCCGAGTCCAAGTCCTGCCGGCATATTAGAATGCGAGGGCCGTCTCCTTTTTCTGGGTATTCATCTTCGTTCTCCTCCGAGTCTGAAGTGAATGCCAATAGAGACCTTTTTTCTGCTGGAGTGTTGATCTCAGACCTTATTCTTACAAGCATGTTTATGTTGGTAATCTCAGTATCAATAATGGCCAGTCGTTTTTTGAGGAATTGCATTATTTTCCCAAATACACAAGGGCCCATGGCACACAGCAATAGGAGCAATATTAATGGTTTGAGTACCTTGTGACCAACGACAAGATGAAGGTGATTTTTGGGCAGTGAAATTGGTGGTGCTACCAACGGCCTCATAGTAAGGGGGGCCTGCATTAAGACACAGCCAACAATTATTGGTAATTGCAGGGTTGCTGGCATTGAGGAGGAGGTAACTAGAGTTTATTAACCGTAGCAAAGGTTGGGGAACTGTATGGCCTGGACGATATTCTACCAGGGATATGTTTCTATTGGGACCTACTTGGATAGCGGGCCGCTCAATGATGAGTTTTATGGTAAAGGTATTGCCATAGTCGTACCCATCAGCATAAATCTGGATTCCCCAGGTAAGACCTGCCTCCCACCGTGTAGCCAGCCTTTTCCCTCCCGCTGAAAACAGAATATACATGGGATTACATGGAGTCCATATGCTCCCTGAGGGGCAATCAGCTTGATGCCAAGAACCATTTTGGAAGGCAAAGTTATAATCGTCTTTGATCGGTGGCGACCAGGAGATAGAACCGGTGGAGAGACATGACCAAGCGGCACAGAAGGAGTCTGCGGGGCCTCCGCAAACGCGAATATTCTCGCGAGTCTGCTATGTCCAGGGCAAATATAAAATCGATAGCGATGGACGAATCCCGGAGAAGGTGTGGGTGTCTCGGTCGTGCTGGTGTAGGCGGTGAGGCCTACCAATATCTGTCCGACGTCAGCTTTGAGGGTAGGCCACCAGGTGTATGGGTGAGTGGTGTTGCTGATGGAAAATAAGACACGATCGTAGGCATCATATATTGTCCAAGTTTGTTTCACTGGCTGGTGTAGATTGAGGGGGTTTGCAGGCAATGTTTGTAGGAAAAAGGAAGAAAATAATGCAGTGAAGAAGAGGAAGCAGTTATTCATCATGGAGCTTCAGCCAGTGGAGATCCAGAGGGTCTGCGTTGGGTTGTGGCTGATCAGGTGGGGAGGTGTGGCAAGGGCGCACACAGCGACCAGGAATCCAGAGAACTTTTTCAGGTAACTGAATTGCAGCGTAGCCTCGCCCCCAGGTGATAAGTTCAGCAGGACCCTTCCAAGCTGGATCTGGGAGTTGCCTGTAATAGACAAGTGGTCTTGCAGTGGGGAGAGAGGGTTTAGTGAAATGACGAGACACAGCAGACGAGGGAGGGTTTCCAGTGAGGTTAAGGAAATTAAGAGTATACAAACAGACATTTAACAGATTTTGCAGTGTCGGGAGGTTGGGGGGGCTAATCCCTTTTGACCCCGTGTACCGATCAAGGGCTTGTTTAAGCGTTTGGTTTGCCCTTTCTACAATAGCTTGCCCTTGGCTATTGAAAGGGATTCCAAATTTGTGGTTAATGGACCAATGATGGCAAAACTCCGAAAAAGCAGAGCTTGTGTAGGCAGGTCCATTATCCGTTTTTAGTATTTTTGGACATCCCAACACTGAAAAGGTTCGAATACAGTGGTTGATTACCTGTTTTGCATTTTCGCCCCTTTGGGGCGTGGCCAATATGAATCCTGAATAAGTATCAATAGTAACATGAAGATATTTCCATGGGGCAAAAGGAGGATATTGAGTAACATCCATTTGCCACGTATCACATGCCTGAAGTCCCCTGGGGTTAACCCCTTGAGGGATAGCTTTCGCTTGGAGACTGCATGTGGGGCATTGTTGGATGATGGCAATTGCTTCAGCCATGGTAATGCCAAATTGTTTGACCAGAGCCTTTTTATTTTGGTGAAAATAAGCATGACTTTCTCCTGCCGTTAAGGGGGCAGGTTGTGTTTGAGCAGCAAAAACCTGTTGACAAGCAGTATCAGCTCTGACATTTCCCTCAGAGAGGTAACCCGGGAGGTGCTAAAAGGGAAGTCTCCACAGAGGGGGAAAGATAAGAGCGGGAAAGATATGTGAAATACTACTTGAGTGACATACAAGCTGTCAGAGATAAGATTGATTGGGATGTGAGGAAATTTTTCCAAGGCTAAAATGATGGCTGCTAATTCTACTTTTTGGGCTGAGGTCTGAAGAGTTGTACGACAGGAATGCCATACTTAGAAGCAGCAGTTTTTAATTCCTTTAGCAAAGCCCACTCCAATGGAGTATAATGAGGGACAGGATTACCCTCAGCTGCGGGGGTTTGAAGAATCATAGGGAAACAAGAAAGATCATCTGCAGATAGCTTTCCTTCTGCCAAAGCCGATTGAAAGGCATTACGGACAGGAGGATCTGTTGCCGTGGAGGAAGGAGGCAACAGAGAAGAGTCAAGGGGTGGGGGGGAGTAGGGTGGAGGTGCCGAGGCAGCAACAGGACAGAGTTCAGCAGAAGGTGGGTCTGAGGAAGACTGGATAGAATCATCAGGAAAGAGAATATTAAGGGCAGCCATAATGGCACGCCAAGAACAAATAATCTGAGGCGGAGCCCTAGGTGGTTCATGCATCCATTTCCCCATCCGTTCCCAAGAGGAACGTTTAAGAGTGCCTTCCGCGGGATACGCGGGGCAGTGTTGTTGAACATAACTCAAAAAATCATTCAAATACTTTTTTGACAGAGGATATACATTTGTGCCGTTAGCCTTTTGCAAATAATTTGCCTTCTTCACTAAAGAGAGAAGTTCATCCCTATGCTTAAGCTGAACTTGAGAAAGTGAGGAGCCCATACTTACGATGCGCGAGCCTATTCCAGGTGCGTAGTACAGGAGTGAAGGAAGCGTATTCCTAGACAAGAATCACACTTTGTCGGGGACGTATCGTTGAGACGATCACGTCGGGGTCACCAGTTGATGCGTTGCGGGTCCCAGTGCCGGGATGAATCAGCTGACGACCTGCACCCAGGCAGACTGTCTGGGCGGGCTCCTCTTGATGGCAAAGATGACAGCGACACAAAGGTTTCTTTTGGTGAGAGGAAGCACAGATAGTACTACACACCTCTCTTTTATTGTGCAGCAAGGGGGGGGGGGTTGGTTACACATGAGGTTAGACAGGAATAGGGAATATTGCCATATATGGCTAATCCTTATGCTATAGCTGACTCAGGTTTTATACGTTGCTGTTCCTATAGTGTCGCCCTATATGTGTATTGTATGTGTATTGGGTTTTCTGTGTACGTGACTTCCTACTGATGTGTCATGATATTGCAACAATAAGATATGAAGTCGAATATATAAGATGCATATTAAATTGTGTGTGGAAACGTGATAATTTAGAACTATATTGTACTTAAATGAGATGTCTTATTTGTTTTGTTAAGTAGTTGTTAGAAAAGATGTTTTATGTTCTTATGTCTTATGTTTTGTTTGTGTACTCTCTTTGAAAATTAATAAAATTTGTTTAAAAAAAAAAA
>NW_020769390.1:4038827-4080994 GCF_900518735.1 Pseudonaja textilis
GTCCTTTTATACTCATTAAGGCAACGTGCTAATTTACTGACTTGCTCTTCTCATTCACTCCAGCTGATTTTGCCTTTTCAACCGTCTTCTATTTTTTACATTTAACCACAAATTTTCCAAGTTCTCATCTCCACTAGAAGACTCTCTCAAAACTTCCCTGTCAGCCATTCCTGGCTGTTGATCAGATAAGGAACCAGAGGAGGTCAAAGGTCCTGACAATTCTAATACATCAGGTCTGTCGTCCTTTGTCACATTCATCTCCTCATCCTGGTTATCAGTCCAATCAGTAAGCCAGGCTGGCTCATATCGTTCTGCCATGGCCTCTTCACTTGAACTCATATCAATCACAGGAGCTGAATCCAAGCCCGGAGCCACAACATACATACATACATACATACATACATACATACATACATATGAAATATTTTATGAGTTGACACCAAGTTGCAGATCAGCACCATGCCCACACCAGCATCTCCATGCCCTGCTCACAGGCCTTTCGAGTGTGTGTGTGTGTGTGTGTGTTTGTGTGTGTGTGTGCACATGGGGGGAGATGTCCAGCATCAGGGGCTTCACAGCCCATTGTGACCACCAGGCTGGACTTCCAAGAACCAGGCATGGCAGCACCAGCAGCAGGCAGAGTCAGAGGGAGGCATGTGATACAGACCATCAGATGTGCCTCCTGCATCCCACTTGGCTGGGATGGGGCAGGCAGCTGCCCAGAGCAACCAGCAGGCTGAAGTGACTGCCTCTCCCCTGCTTCTCTGCCTCTAGCTACTGCTGTGAAGAGTGCTCCCCTTATTCAACTGATGCACCTTGGCACCACTGTGGGCCACTGCCACCACTAAGGTTGACAGCAGCTCTCTCAGGTCCATTAGGCCACTGCTGTCACCGCCCAGAGCAGCCCAAAGGAGGCAAAGTGGCCAGCTAGAAAGACCGAGTAGATTGCATTCCTCCCCCGTCTCTGCTGGGCCTGGGCAGCCATGGTGCCAATGGAGATCTGGCTTTCCCCACTCATGGTGAGCATCTTTTTACCTGCTCTACCATATCTACTCGGCCTTTCTAGCTGGCCACTTTGCCTCCTTTGGGCTGAGTGGATCTGCTGAGCAAAGGTGGTGGCAGCTTGCAGCAGGGCCAAAGTGCATCGGGTGCATGAGGGGAACATGCTCCACATGTAGTCCAAGGACGAACCCACAAGGAGGTTGAGGAGATGACCTGCTCTCCAACCACAAGCCAAAACAGACAGTGGGACAGAGTAAATACATCTAGCAATCCACATTACATGCCCTCCCATCACCTCCACCTGCTGCTTGGACGGCCAGCCCGGGGGTGGCAGCTTGCTCCAGAGCTACAGAGTGTGCCAGCTGTGGGGCTGGAAAGCTGCGGCTGTAGCCAGAAACAGTTAGCCCTAGCACACAAAGGACAGAGAGCACATGGTGGCTGATGAATTCCAGTTTCAGCCATGCCGCTTCCTGCCTCGCCTCACCTCATCCTGCAGAATGAGTCTCCTGCTCACTGCCCTACCTCCTGGAGACCCTTGGATTCCCTCCCCAAACCCTCCCAACCCCCACAGGTACCCCCACCATGAGTGAGCATGCCCCCCTGGGCCATGCTATTGGCTGTGACCAACCTGGTCATTCCCCTCCTCCTCCCTAGCCCCAGGAGGACAACCATAATGCTAATATGGCCCTCAATGAAATCAAGTTTGACACCCCTGTTCTAGTGTATCTCCTTCACACATGTATACTTGTGGGATTTGGTGACCTGCAGAAAGAGAAAATTCATAATCCAAAATAATTGCCCATGTTTTTACTTCAAAGAGCAAGCAAGTATTGCAAAAAGAAAGGCAAAATAGTTAGATATCTTCCTGAGTACAGAAATTAATTTTTATATTTTTCAATACATTTTTTTTTAAATCCACATTTGAAGGCTCACTCTAAATTTTAGGTGACCTTTACATCTTTTAAGGATTGATACAACCCATTTGGATGCTGAATGGTCTGATACAGTATTTGCATAACCATCATCTAAGATCAAGCTTGTTACTGGTTATTTTTCTTTCACTCAGGTGAAGATTTTTTAAAATATATTTTATTGATTAAATTATTAAAAGATTGGACACGGTGTGATCATCCTGACATTCCTTTTTGTCATGCATGTTATAATATATAATACATATTTTATATACATTTGTACAGTTAGTTTTTATCTGTAATTATCCCTTCTACAAATCCTATTTATTTTTTATTTTGGGTCCTTCCTTTCTTTTTCCACCATTGATAAAATTTATCTTGTAGTATTCTGTCTCATCCTTATTTTTTAATTCCAGAGTCAATCTATCCATTTCAGCACATATCAATATCTTCTTTATCACCTCACCTTCATTGGGAATTTCTCTATCTTTCCATTTTTGGACAAAAGTCATTCTTGCTGCCATGATAATGTGTACTATTAGATAAATCTCCTCTTTACTATATCTTTCTGTCATAATTCCAAGTAAAAATATTTCTATTTTTATATTCTATTTATATTCTATTTTCTGTCCAGTCATCTCCTCTAACCATATCTGAATCTTATGCCAAAATCCTGGGTTTTCTTACAAGATCATCATGCATGGTAATATCTTCCATGTTCATGGACACATTTCCAACATTTTGGTGACAGGTCTTTATACACTTTATATCTTTAGAACATTTTAGGTCCATCCTGATAGTTCTGACTTTACCTCCAAGAGGGTCCAGGTACAATTATTGATCCTTATCAATCTAATTCATATCTCCTGGACCATTTGCTGAATTGGGATACTCATGTTTTATAACCTGCTCTAATATTTGTTCAACTATGCACGTTCATAGAAAAAGTGATATAATATGCATTCTTTCAACCTGATTAACATGTTGAAGAACTATAGCCTCTAACTCTATATATCTTAAGTAAATCTGGACCAATGTTCATGTTCTTTCTCTATAGCAATCAATTATCAATACAGTGCTCAATAATACCCCTAGGTAATACAATAATATGTAACTAGTTTATGCATAACATTGCCTATCTCATATTGCCTTTTTAAAATTGATACATGGTCACAATTGTTATATGCATGTATTTTAGTTAATACATCTGATAATATAGAACTGACAAAATACAGGAAGACAAACCAAATGATCATAGTTGCAAATTACTCATTTGCCACATTTCTTAGTAAAAGTTAGTAATAAAAAAATTCTAAAATTGTATAATAGTGTATAAAATTGTACAATATGTATAATATTAAGCCTGGGTGGGAACTATTGAAGAAAGCTGAGTGGTAGAAAATTTTCAGCACATCTTTATTTTCCTATAGTATGACAGCTATTCAACATGAATGGCTTTAGAAAAAGACTAACAAAATCATGGTGGGATACAGCTGTGACTGGTTAGATGTGATGATGGTGATAATACGATTTCTAGTAGCACTTGGAACTAAGAAGAGATTGTTGCATGTTATCCATTCTATGGACTATCCAAGGACACTTGATTAAGTAATATGAAAATAACGGCATGCATGTCTTACCCTGCTTTTAGCTGGTTTTGTCTTTTATTCTGATTCTTTCAATTAGTGGTAGAACAAAATGTCCAACAATTGAATTTATTATTTTATGCTTCCTTGGGTTAGATGTTTGCCTCCCAGCTCCAGCTGACTCAAATCAGCAGCTTTTTATTCGGCTATACTTAGACACACTTCCCAGTCCTGTTATGCTTAATTTCCTAGGTTAATGTTTCCTTTTCAGCTGAAATGGTAGCTATCCAGTAATGAGAGAGCTGAGCTTTTAAATAAAAACTGAGCCAAAATGATTAATTTACTATTTTGATGATGCAGAAGTATAGGGAACATTTAAAGGTTGTCTTTAAGCTACTAAATTATAGATCATCCTTTAAAAGTATTTTATTGGGTTTCTGAAAAGCTAGATTCTTTCATATGGATTTACTTTGTCTCCTTTCAAGTTCAAACTATAGGTAACACAGAACCATGGTTCTAAAATCAATTTTCTTTCTAATTACACAATGAAGGATGGGGTTTCAATCATATTATCAAAAGCAACACATTGATAAATTCACTATCCCTCCCCCAACTTTCCTGCGGCTTTTCATTTGTATGCTAAATATTGTATATGCCTACCCTGAATTCCTGCTAGGATTAGAAAAGATCTTTCCTGGGAGCAAAATGCTTTGTGAGCAATTGCAGAAAAACAAATGGCATAATTCATTTCTCCATTTAGTTAGCCTGCAAAATAGTTCTTTTTCATGCTATGTACTTGGGCTGATCCTGATTACTTTCCACAAAACAACACAATCCTAACCACCACATTTAGGCTGTAGGCTAATTCGGGGGTGGGATTCAGCTGGTTCGGGCTGGTTTGGGCAAACTGGGTGTTAAATGTACATCTGGTTTGCCAAACCAGTAGTTGACCAGCTGGCTCTGCCCACCCCGCGTCGCCCCTGTTTTGGATGCAGATAAGTGCAGGGTCTGGGAGGGCAAAAGATGGCCCTCCTGGAAGTTCCAGAAGTCCAGAAGTTCTGGCTTCCAGAGATCCTCCAGTGCCTGGGGGAGGCCGTTTTTGCCCTTCCAGAGACCTGACGGAAGCCTCTGGACTCTGGGGAAGGGGAAAAACAGCCCTCCCAGAAGTTCTGGTAGGCCATGCCTACCATGGCCACACCCACCCAGCAACTGTGCAAAGTCTCTCAACAAGTCTCTCTCTCTCTCTTTCCCCCTCTGTTTTTCTCCCCCTCTGTCTCTCTCCCTCCCCTTTCCAGTATTTGAACCCCTCTGGAGAAATTAAGATTTCAATTACAATTAAATTTTAGCTCTTAGATACATCCAAGGGAAAGATAAGTGTCCTAGAAGAACAAATGGGATGGGGGAAAAGAAACCCTGAACTGGTGCTGGCTGGTGGGAATCTGACATCTGGAGGCTGACAAGCCAAAGACCAGCTGGCTGGTGGGGAGGTGGGGCAATCTTGCAGTCTCCCAAAAAGTAACCTATATCTTGTCACTTGAAACTTGAAGAATCAATGCAGCCCTCACTTCCTGCCACTTCAGGCTCAGAGAATGAACATTTGTGTTGTAGCCACTGGAGCTACTAAACAGGCGGCCAAGCTAGGTGCCTGAAGGACCCCATCCCATCACTGGGAATCCAGGAGACTCAGCAATTGGATTGGTGAGTGAGATCTCAGCCAGGTTCCTCGAGCGATGAGGAGTTCACAGGGGGACGATCTAGTGCTCAGGCTGGCTATAACACAACATTGATTCTCAAACATATTTGAGATTCCTAGCTGCAATGGCCAAAGCTAGGATTAACCCCAGCCTTTTATCTCTACCACAGTGCTTTCCAGATGCAGCTTACAGCTTTGAGCCTGAAGTGGCAGGAGGCAAGGACTGCCTTGACACCACCAGCCTCGGGCTCTTAGCAGTCCACAGAGGATGCACTCAAATTGGTGCTGAGACCAGGGCCCCAGGAGAGCATGGCTGAAGGGTTTACAGCATTCTTTCTGCCTCACAGAAGCAGAGATGGGCACACAGTACTCTCCCCTGCCTGCCACCTTCTCCTCTACCTTGGGCCCCACATCCAGCCCATGACTGGGGGATGTGCTGCTTCTGGGTGGGTGGGTGAATGGGCAACCCTCAGGGGAGGGCATCACACTGGGGTGCTGTGTGCTTTTGGGCCTCCCACCCATCTCTGCTTCTGCGAGGCAGAAAGAAAGCCATAAAACTCTTTGTTCACCCCCCGCCCCAGAGGCCCAGGTCTCGGTGCTCATTCGAGCACATTCTCTGTGGACTGCTAAGAGCCTGAGGCTAGTGGCACCAAGGCAGCCCTTGACTCTTGCTGCTTTGGGCTCAGAGCTGTAAGCCATGTCCAGGAAGCACTGCAATGGAGAGAAGTGGCCAGGGTCAACCCTAGCTTTGCTATCCATTGCAGCTAGGAATCTCAAATAAGGCCAAGAATGAATGTTGTCTTGCAGCCAGCCCAGGTGCTAGATTGGCCCCCTATGAACTCCTAGTCTCTCAAGGAGCCCAGACGAGGTCTCGCTCATTAATCCAATAGCTGAGGCACCTGGAATCCCAGTGACAGGATGGGGTCCTTCTGGCACTTAGCTTGGCTGCCTGTTTAGTAGCTCCAGCCCCTCCCCTATCACTGGGAGTCCAGGCACTTCAGCAGGCAGCAAGCAAGGTCTTGGCCAGCTTTCCAGCAGACAAGGATCAGGGGGCCGAGATCAGGGGGCCGATCTAGCACCTGGGCTGGCTACAACACAAACATTCATTCTCAGCCTTATTTGAGATTTCTAGATGCAATGGACAGCAAAGCTACGGTTGACATTGCCCTGTGTAGGGGTGAGGGCGAGTGGGTGACAGGCACCCAGAGGCCCCATGAAAGCCAAGAGGCAGGCCCTAAAGGCAGCTGAGCCTCACCATGTCCATCCCCCTGAGGTGGCTCTTTGATTGAGCATGGTGGTCCAGAGTGGATTTCCCTCCCCTCCCATTGGCTTTACCTTCCAGTTCCAGCCCATGTGGCTTTCAAAGGTAATGCCTGCACTTGGCCAAAGGGTGGGGCTGGTGGGTGGGCGGGGCAACCTCATGGTCCTGCATGGATCAGATTAATGGCTTCAGTGGGCTTTATCCAGCCTATGGGCCATAGTTTGAGGACCCCTGTGTTAGATCAATATTTATTACTAGGAAGTAAGGGTGGCTAATGGTGCTGCAAACCAGGACACAGGAGGAGATTGAAGCCATCATAGACATGGCCTGCACCCGCTGCCTAATCAGCCTGCCCACGGTCCTACAATTGAGGATCAGGATGAAAACAATGACCGGCCTACACAGTTCAAGAAGGTTGATGGATCGCTGATAGGGGGAGCCCCTGCCACCCTCCTCACTGAACCAATAATGCTAGAGTTGGGCCAGCACTGGGAGCTCATCCGCATCATAGTGGCACCAAAGGTGACCAAAGCAGTGATTTTGGAACTAGATTAGATTAGATAAATTAGATAAATTTATTGTCATTGTACTTAGAAACCTGAGAACAACGAAATAAGGTGCTCTTCCACAACATACAACTGAACAACACCAAAAGACATATACAAATAACAATGTAAAACAAATTAAAACAATAACAGTTAAAAACTGTACAGCCAGGATATATATATGTTAAGACCACCAGATTCATAACTCTGCATTTAACCTGATCACAGCACTTGGGTAAAAGCTATGTTTAAATCTACTTGTCCTGGCTTTCAGCACTCTATATCGTCTTCCTGATGGTAGAATCTCAAACGAGTGGCCTGGCTGCGAAGGGTCTCTCAAGATCTTTTGTATCTTCCTTCTACATCCCATGTTATACAAATCCTCCAATGAGGGAAGAGGACATCTGCTGCTCTTTTGTGCCCTTTTTATCACTCTTTGGAGTGCCCTTTTCTCCGCCTCTGTACAACTCCTAAACCACACACAGAGGCAATAAGATAAAATGCTCTCTATAGAGCTTCAATAAAAGGCAACCAACAGACTCTCTGGCAGTTGTTGTGATCTTAAAAGTCTTAAAAAATACAGTCGTTGATGAGCCTTTTTTTCTAGGGCTAAAGTATTTGCCCCCCATGTTAGATCTTGTTTCAGGGTGATACCTAAAAACTTACATTCTGCCACCTGTTCTACCAAAACACCATCGATATACAACGGCTGGATATCCGAACTGCTCTTCCTGTAATCCACTATGAATTCCTTCGTCTTATTTATATTAAAAATAAGATTGTTTACTTTGCACCAGAGGGACAGCTGATGAACTTCATCCCTGTACGCAGACTCATCATTTTCAGAAATGAGCCCCACCAACATTGTATCATCTGCAAACTTAATGATCTTATTACTCAGGTGCAATCAGACGTATAAATAGTGAATAAAAGTGGACTCAATACACAGCTCTGAGGAGTGCCAGTATTGAGGATCTCCACAGAAGAGATATGCTCATTCATCCTAACCCTTTGTGAATGATTGATAAAAAATTCAGAATCCACCAGCATATGGAGTCTGGTAGCTTCAGATCTTTAAGCTTAGACATCAATCTGTGGGGTAATATTGTGTTGAAAGCAGAACTAAAATCAACAAATAATATTCTGACGTACGTTCCTTTTTTCTCCAAGTGAGATAGGGCAGTATGAAGAACAGTATTGACAGCATCCTCAGTAGATCTGTTTGTTCTATAAGCAAACTGATAATTGTCAAAGGTAACAGGAAGGCAAGAAATAATATATTTCCGAACTAACTGCTCGAAGCACTTCATTATCACAGAAGTCAATGCCACCAGCCTGAAGTCATTTAAAGCATTTGCAGGTGACTTCTTGGGTACTGGAACAATAATAGAAGCCTTCAGACAAGTTGGAACAATAGACTGTAGCAAAGAACGATTGAAAATCTCAGTCCACACCCCGGCTAACTGATCCGCACCTTCTTTTACTACACAACCAGGAATGTTATCAGGTCCTGCAGCTTTTCTAGAGTTTACTGCTTTCATTATACACCTAACATCATGCTCCTTCACAACAAGAAGAGTACAATGCTCGGTCAATAATGGTAGTGGTGATGGTAACTAGCATAGCATCTGGTGGGAAGGAGATGACCAAAAGGTTAGTCTGGGGATAGGCCTCTCCCTCCCCCTGAAACTGCCACAGGAGCTGTCCAATAGCCAAAAGGCATTAAGTGATATGAGAGGACCAAAACCACATCTGAACAGCTCCCAGGGACACCCAAAATCCCTAGAGAATACCAAGATCTAGCAGGCATTTTCAGTGAAGAGGAATGCAACAGCCTACACCCCCACCCCCCACTGTCCCACTGTCTGCACTATAGAATTTGTGCCTGGAGCAAAACTACCCAAGTCAAAAAGGTACTCCATAATCCCCAAAGAGATGAAGGAACTGAAGGAGTACATTGACACAAATCTAACTCGAAAATTCATACAACCAGCAAAGTCAAGGGTGGGTGCCCCAGTCCTCTTCAAAGAGAAAAAAGATGGGTTGATGAGGCTATGTGTGGATTTTAGAGGAATTAACACACTTTTCATGAAAAATATGTACCCACTCCCTCTCATGAAAGACCTGCTAGCCCACCTGATGAAGGGGAAAGTATTCAACAAATTAGACCTGTGGGAGGCTTGCTTTTGAGTACAAATCAAAGAAGGAGACTAGTGGAAAGCATTAATTGCCCTCTAGGGAGCTTCCAATATAAAGTAGTACCATTTGGCCTCCAAGGAGCCCCTGCTGTATTCATGCAACTGATCAGTGAAGTGCTGCATGAGCACTTGTACAAAGGGGTCCTCGTGTATTTAGATGACATTCTCATTTTCACTGAGATGCTAGAGGAGCACATCAAACTGATGTGCCAGGTACTCAAAAAGCTCCTCACGGCCAAACTATATGCAAAGCTGTTGAAATGCAAATTCAACCTAGACTACCTGGGATACTGAGTATCCGGCTTTTTTATGGTATAAAGGAACTAAAACACAGGGGTATTTTAGAAGACATATATGGGAATCTTTGTGGTTAAATTGGGAGAAGATTAAAAGACAATGTTATTTGAAAATTCCAGTTTGGTTATCGACTATCGAAGCATTTTCTTATCCTATAATATACAAAAAGGAACAAACAGTTAGATATGGTGAAATGTTGAATAAAAAGGGTGAACTTAAATCTAGGCAAAAACTAGAGGAACAAGGTATAAAGATGAATTGGTTTTCATATGTGCAAATACATTCAAGGTATGATAAAGATTCTAAAACAGAAGGTTTCTATGATAAACTGACTGACTTAGATAAGATTTTGACAGGTACTGATGAAAAGGTGATTAAAAAATTGTATGGATATCTATTAGAAATTAAACTATAAGAAGAACAAGTTAAAGAAACTATGATTGCTCGGGGGAAGAATTTTGGATATGGGATTGATCTAGAGAAATGGCAAAAACTGTGGTCTCAAAATTATAAAATGACAATGCCAACAGCATATAAAGAAAATTTGTATAAGATGTTTTACAGGTGGCACCTACCCCCAACAAGAATAGCAAGAATGTTCAAGAATAAATCTGAAAAATGCTGGAAATGTCATCAGATACCTGGCTCATATTACCATATGTGGTGGACTTGTGCGGATGCTAAAAAATATTGGACTAAAATCCACATGTGGTTGGAAAAAATGACAAAAAAGCATATAGATTTGAAACCAGAGATATTTTGATTGGGAATTTTACCTGAAATATATAGTAAAGACTTGAAATACCTGATTGTAAATGTATTAACAGCGGCTAGGATTGTATTTGCCGAAAACTGAAAAAATGAGAAAATACCATCACAGGAGGGAATATTGGAATGTGCTGGAATGAGTAGATTGACATTTGAAATTAGAGAACAAGAGGATAAACAATTTTATAAAATTTGAGATCTTTTCTATCAATGGTTAGACAATAAAATACAGTAATGAAATATGTAGACTTTTAGAAAATAATAGATATATAAGGATGTACTTCTTTCTTATTATATCTACAAAATGATTTTAGGATAGATTTAGGATGATAATATGAACTGTTATAAAATAAACTAAGTAAATTATCATTATCTTGTAAAACATGAATGAATAAAATATAGTCAAATGATGAAATAATAATAATAATAATAATAATAATAATAATAATAATAATAATAATAAATGATAATGGTATTTAATTTTTGATTGACAATATGAGATTATATGCAATGTAATTGTAATTGAAGACTACGAAATGGAAGCACAAAACTATTTGTAAACCAACTGGCACACTGTATGTATATGTATGGAAGATGGCTTGATGTTTTTATGTTTTGTTTGTTTATGTTTGCTTTAAAACCAATAAAAAACTTTTTTTTAAAAAAGAAGAGTTGAAGTACTCCAAAAAGTAAGAAATGAACCATAAATGCAAACAAATTGTGGTGTTGAAACAGTTGCCAAGAATCGTAAGAAATTTCAGGAGACAATACCAATTCCTGATAGGTCAGCTGATCAAAATACAATGCAAATTTTAGATGATTGATAATGGAGGGAGTACTATTAACTTGGAATGAAAAAAGATACAGACTGGACTCATTGGACAAAGCACATGAATATCAATTTGGCACCGCTGAAGAACCGAAAGGGGGAGAGGGAACAGAACGCTAAGGTCAAAAAGAACCAGTAAATGTGGAAAAGATTATATGACAAAAAGAAAGTGACGCTGAGAAAATAGAACAAATACAGTGAGAAGGAGCATAAGCAAAGGAACGGAGAGAATTAAGATCAGCCAGGACAACGTGACCTATATATAAGTGAGAAGATGGAAGAAGAATTAAAGATGTTATCAGTTAACATAAATGGATTGAATTCACCAAAGAAAAGGAAAAAACCTTCACAAAATTATAAAAACTAAAGCTTGACTTCATCTGTCAATTCAATTCAATAATATAATATAATATAATATAATATAATATAATATAATATAATATAATATAATATAATATAATAATATAATATAATATAATATAATATAATATAATATAATATAATATAATATAATATAATTAATATAATATAATTAATATAATATAATATAATTAATTCATATCAACAAAACAACAACATAGTAAGCTTTAAAAATATCCAAAATTGGAAAAGCACATTTTTTTATTAGTACAACATGTCAGAATATTCATGAACTGGCAGAAGCATGGTAACAAAGTCAGCCAATGAATAGGCATGGTAACAAAATCAGCCAATAAGAACTGTTTGGAGACTGAAACTAGAAGCTCACACCTACTGCTTCAGTGATTCCATCCAGCCACCTTCTAGTGAAACTAGAAGGAGCCTGGGCATGGCTCTGTATTAAGCTCTGAGCTCTGAAGCTGCAAACTAGTCTGCAACTCTAAATCAAAACTGAAACTGTTCCCTGCTGTTCTCTCCCCTGCTTGTGTTTTGCCTGTAATTGCTACCACGTTGGAAGAATCTGCTGTTGGTATTGTAAATTTACTTCATGTGTTATTATGTATATAAAGAAATTAATGAATCCTACTGAATCAGTGATCTGTGTGTGCTTTCTGGATTTGATTTTCTGCAACAAACTCTAACACATTTTATATAAAGGAAACAATAAATACTAAGCAAATTTATATAGATGAAGAAGGAAGAATTTTGATGTTAGAGGTAATAAATAAAAAAACAAGTACTGTTGATAGCAATATATGCACCGAATAAGAAACAAGAAGAATTTTACAAAAAACTTCATATGAAAATAACTGAAATGGACTATGGAAACATATGTATGTTAGGAGACTTTAATGCAATGGTGGATGCAAAACTGCACTATAAAAACAGGAAAATAGGTAAAAAGGCACAGAAAATACTACCGAGGACTTTTTTAAAATGACAGAAGAATTTTCACTCCAAGATACATGGAGAGAAATGAACTTAGAGAAAAGTCAATATACATTCTACTCAGATAGACACCAATCATGGTCAAGAATTGATATGATATGGTTGACACTGGAATTAAGAGCAAATGTACAAGAGATAGAAATTGAAACAAATATATTGGCAAATCATAACCCAATAAAAATAAAATGGAATGGTCAAAGAAAAAAAGAGATGTATGTTGAATCAAGTGATACTAAAGGATAAAAAAAATATTCAAATAAAGGAAAAAGAAATTGACTTCTTTTTAAAGGAGAACAGAAAAGAAGAGACTTCACTACAAAATGTATGGGATACAGCAAAAGCATACATTCTGAGACTAGTTATAACCTATACAACAAAAAAGTGCAAGGAAAAGAGGCAAACACAAAAGAGATTGGCAAAAGAACATGAAAGACTGGAAATAGACTTACAGAATGAACTGCAATTTTTTTAAAAAAGCAAATAGAATTAATAAAACACAAACTTAACTTTATGGAAACAGAATAATTAGCACAAAAGATTAAAAGAGCAAAACAAAAAAACCTTTGAAAATGCCAATAATCCAGGAAGATGGTTAGCATATAAATTGAAAAAGGAAACAGAGAAGAAGTTAATACATAGTTTGTTAGATGAAAAAGGAACCTTTCACTACCAAAATGAAATAAAAAAGAAAATAATTCAGTACTATAAAAATTATATAATCAAGAGAATGTGTCACAAGAAAAATAAAACAATATTTAGAGAAAGCTGAACTACCCAAGGTACCTGAAATAGTGAAGGTTATGTTAAATGAAAAGATAATGATGATGGAATTGATAGACGTGATTAAGAGACAAATAATAATAATAAAACACCAGGACCAGATGAATTGCCGGCAGAAATGCTTACAAGATACTTTAGGTACACCAATGTTGGAAGTTTACAATAAAGTATTTTTAGAGGCTAAAATATCAAATACATGGAGGGAAGCAAATATAACTCCAATACTGAAAGAAGAATCAGATAGCACACAAAAAATTACAATCCAATATCACTATTAAATAATATTTTAAGGTGCACAGAAAGCATTTGAGAATATAAATTAGCAATTTATGTTACTACAATTAAAATATATGGATTTTGGGGAGAAATTTATTAACATGATGAAGGCATTATAGTCTAAACAAATTACAAAAGTGATGGTTAATGGGGACATTTCAGAGAACTTTAACATAAGGAAAGGCACAAGGCAAGGATGCCCTCTGTCCCCTTTACTATTTATATCAACGTTGGAAGTATTAAACATAAGTATTAGACAAGACTCAGAAATAAAAGAAATGGAAATAAAAATAGAAAAATACAAATTACAGGCATTTGCAGATGATCTAGTATTCACTTTAGAAGAACTACAGGAAACTGGACCAAAGCTAATAAAAAGGGTAGCAGAATATGGTGAAGTGGCAGGACTGAAAATCAATAAAGAGAAAAGTAAGATACTAGCTAAAAATGTTACAGAGAAACAAAAATAGAGCTGGTGGAGAAGATAAATATTCAGATAGTGAAGAAAGTTAAATATTTAGAAATTCAGTTAACAGCAAGATGTGCAACTATTAAAGAAGAGAACTATATGAAATTGTTACAACAAATTAAATTAGACTTGGAGAAATGGAAAAACCTGCAACCATTGATGATAGGAAGAATAGCTACAATAAAAATGAATATCTTGCCAAGACTGTTATTCTTATTTCAAACAATTCTGACAATACTAGAAAAAAATTCTCTGAACAACAAAACAAAATGATATTAAAATATATTTGGCAAGGGGAAAAAGCAAGAATAAAATTTAAACTCCTACAAGATACTAAACACAAAGGGGGCTTTGGGTTGGCAGATTGGGAGCTATATTATCAGGCCTCTGCACTTGCCTGGGTGAAAGAAAGGGTAAATCTGAGACATAAAAGATTATTAAATTTGGAGGGGCATGATCTCCAATTGGGGTGGCATGCATTTTTAAGATATAGCAAAAAATAAAATACATGAATATTTTCAAAGACGTTTTGTTAGAAATACATTGTTGTTAGTATGGGGAAAAGTTAAAGAAAGACATTATATGAAAATATTAGTCTGGGTCTCCACAATGGAGGCACTGACACATCCTAATGTGATTGATGCAGAAAAAATTGTAACATTTTGAATGATAAAGGGGAACTTAAATCTAAACAAGAACTGACCAATTAAGGGATTCATTTAGCATCATGGCCATATGTGCAAATACAATCAAGATACAAGAAAGACACAAGAATGAATGGCTTTTATAAAGAACCAACAGAACTAGACCAAATATTACTAGGGACAGATGAAAAATTAATTTAAATAGTGTGCAATTATTTATTGAGAATTAAACTATAAGAAGAGCAAGTGAAAGAAACAATGATAAGATGGGCTAAAAATTTGGCTACCCAATAAGAACTAGATAAATGGCAGAAATTGTGGGATAGAAATTGTAAGCTAACAATGTCAACAACCTACAAGAAGAACTTATACAAAATGTTTTATAGGTGGCATCTATCACCAGCGAGACTGGCAAAGATGTATGAAAATTTATCAGCTAAATGTTGGAAGTGCAATCAGATACCAGGTTCATATTATTATATGTGACGGACATGCTCAAAACAGTGGTGGGATTAAAAAAAATTTACTACCAGTTCTGTGGGCATGGCTTGGTGGGTGTGGTGTGACTTGGTGGGCGTGGCTTGGTGGGTATGGCAGGGAAGGATGTAAAATCTCCATTCTCACCTTCTTAAATGAACAGTGCAAAGAAATAGAAGAAAACAATAGAATAGGGAGGACCAGAGATCTCTTCAAGAAAATTGGAGATATGAAGGGAACGTTTCATGCAATGATGGGCATGATAAAGGACCAAAATGGCAGGGACCAAACAGAGGCAGAAGAGATTATGAAGAGGTGGCAAAATTATACAGAATGAGCTTAACATCCCTGACCACCATGATGGGGTGGTCACTGACCTCAAGCCAGACATCCTAGAATGTGAAGTGAAATGGGCCTTAGGAAATCTGAGTAACAACAAAGCTAGTGAAGGTGACAATATTCCAGCTGAGCTATTCAAAATGTTAAAAGACAATGCAGTAAAAGTGCTACACTCAATTTCCCAGCAAATTTGGAAAACTCAGCAGTGGTCACAGCATTAGAAAAGGTGAGTTTACACTCCAATTCCAAAGAAAGGCAATGCCAAAGAATGTTCAAACTATTGCACCATTGCACTCATTTCACATGCTACTAAAGTTATGCTTAAAATCCTACAAGCTAGGCTCCAGCGGTATGTGGATTGAGAACTACCAGAACTACAGGCAGGATTTTCAAGAGCCGAGAAATTAGAGATCAAATTGCCAACATACTGGATCATGGAGAAAGTTCAGGAGTTCCAGGAAAAAATCTACTTCTGCTTCATTGACTATGCTAAAGCCTTTGATTTTGTGGATCACGACAAATTGTGGTAAATTCTTAAAGAAATGGGAGTACCAGACCATCTTATTTGTCTCTTGAGAATCCTATATGTGGGTCAAGAAGCAACAGTGAGAACTGGACACGGAACCACTGATTGGTTCAAAATTGGGAAAGGAGTTCGGCAAGGTTGTATACTGCCACCCTGCCTATTTAACTTATATGCAGAGCACATCATGAGAAAGGTGGGGTTAGATGAATCAAAAGTTGGAATTAAGATTGCCAGGAGAAATATCAACAACCTCAAATATGCAGATCATACCACTCTAAATGGCAGAAAGTGAAGAGGAACTAAAGAATCTCTTGATGCAGGTGAAGGAGGAGAGTGAAAAGGTTGGCTTGAAACTCAACATTAAGAAAACTAAGATCATGGTATCTGGCCCTCTCAATTCCTGGCAAATAGATGGGGAAGAAATGGAGGTAGTGACAGATTTTATTTTCCTGGGCTCCAAAATCACCGCAGATGCGGACTGCAGCCAAGAAATTAAAAGACACTTGCTACTGGGGAGGAAAACTATGGCAAATCTAGACAGCATACTAAAAAGCAGCGATATCACCCTGCCAACAAAAGTGTGTATAGTTAAGGCTATGGTTTTCCCAGTTGCAATGTATGGCTGTGAAAGTTGGACATTAGAAAGGCTGAGCACCAAAGAATTGAAGCCTTTGAACTATGGTGCTGGAGAAAACTCCTGTGAGTCCCTTGGACTGCAAGGCGAACAAACCAGTCAGTCCTGGGGTCAACCCTGACTGCTCTTTAGAAAGCCAGATGCTGAACATGAAACTCAAATACTTTGGCCACCTAATGGGAAGGAAGGACTCACTGGAGAAGAGCCTAATGCTGGGAAAGATTGAGGGCAAAAGAAGAAGGGGACAACAGAGAATGAGGTGGCTGGATGGAATCACTGAAGCAGTAGGTGTGAGCTTAAATGGACTCCAGAAGATGGTAGAGGACAGGAAGGCCTGGAGGAATGTTGTCCATGGGGTTGTGACTTCACAACTAACAACAACAAATTATGATTAATGTTGATTAATTTCTACTTAAAACTAATTGTGTCAAGACAACACGTTGTTCAGATAGATATGGAATTTTTTAGGTGTGTGTGTGTTTGTCGATCAGAAAGGTAGGCACTTCAGCGGTTTGAATCCCTAGCGCAACATAACAGAATGAGCTCCTATTACTTCTCCCAGCTTCTGCTAACCTAGCAGTGTATACACACAGACACAAACACAGGCACAGGCAGACACACACACACAAACACACACACACAGAGTCGAGAAAGAAAGGCAGAATGCACACCTAAGGTCATCATATGCAACCTAGGTCATCATATCATAATCATCATGCAGATAAATATCCATTTTTTTAAGAAAAAGGATGCCATGTTCCAAAATAGAATGAAATAAATTTCAGTGACAATGCATCCTGCTAGTTGACTCAGATTATTACCTGTTTTTAAATTATAAAGGATATTTTCAGCTGGTGCTCCATTCAAAATCCAAGAAAGAAATACTTAGACTCCATTAATTAGAGAAAAGATATCTTTTACTGGAAATCAAGTGGTAGTACCAAAGGAATTCTGAATCTGAGAAAATGAGCACATAAATCACATATACAAAGTGATGGCAACGTTCCCACCCAATAGTTCAAACTGTCCATCCAATAAAAAGTGATGGCAACGTTCCCACTCAATAGTTCAAACTGTCCATCCAATAAAAAGTTGTATACAACATCATGTGGGCATCTCCAGGTGGTGATGAGGCCTCTGTCCATTGACCTTGACATATTTTAATAAAGAGCAGCGCTTGCGCATAGCATAGGAAAAAAACTGTTCCGGACTAGCAGGCTCGAAGCCTGCAAACCTGATTGGCCTGCTGATAGCCGATCGTGATTGGTTGCCATAGACTGATGCGATTGGCTAGTAAACGGGCTGCCGCGATTGGCCCTGCCAAGAGTGGCAAACTCAAATCGCCTTCATTGGCTGCCTAGCCGCAGCAGGCCCTATATAAGGGGCTGCTGCGGCTGGGATTAGTTGCTCAGATCTGAAGTCACTAATAAAGAGCTGTTGTTGCTATCTGAGTCTTGCCTCCATTCTTGAACCATCCTCCCAGATCTAACACTGGCGACGAGGATGGGATGCGGAGGCAACGAAGTCTATTGATTTGAGCTAGCTGAAGGAGCACGTGGCTGACAGAGTGCAACGACGGTGACATGGCCAGCAGCGCTATACCACCCGCACCATTCGATCCAGCTAGCGAAGACTGGGACTCATATATGGACAGATTTCAAATGTTCCTGGAGTCCAACAACCTCAAAGATGCCATGCCTAGCAAGAAACAAGCCGTTTTTCTAACCCATTGTGGGCCAGCCGTTTTTAAGATGGCTAAAGCCTTAGTGAAGCCAGCTGAGGTTAAAACCATGGATTGGGACACCCTTGCTCCCATCCTGCGCAACCATTATGCCCCAGCTGTGCCAACTCTCATTCGCAGACACGAGTTCTACCAGAGAGACCAGCGTGAAGGTGAGAGCGTTGGGGGTTTTGTGGCAGACCTGAGGAACCTGGGCAGGTTATGTGGCTTCGCCAACCTCGAAGAAGCCATGAGAGACCGCATGGTCCTTGGCCTTAGAGACCCAACCGTCCAGAGCAAGATCATGGCCAAGGGAGACATCTCGCTTGCAGATGCCATAGCAGACGCCACCACAGCGGAAGCCACTCGTAAATCAGCAGCACGAATGCGTCGAACCAGCGGAACCAACCGCCAACCCACCAACGATGCTGGGAAACCTTCAGACAAGTACACATCGACCACCCATCATGAAGATGTCGAGTCATCCTCAGACAGCGAGGAAGAAGAAGTCCACAGGCTCCGGTCGGAACATGAGCAACGGGACCAGCGGGGTTGTAAACCCAACTACCAATGCGCCGGATGCAGGGAAAACCATCCCCGATCCGAATGCAGATTCTTAGACGCCATGTGTCGTTTTTGCGAGAAACGAGGGCACATCGTGAAGGTATGCAGAAACAAGAGAAATTCCAGCCCCAGACGGAGAGGGAGCAGCCCAAAGAGGTCTGAAGGCAACTCCACCACACAGAGGGACCGCTCTAGCAACCAGTGGAACCAGTACAGCAGACCCCAAAGATTTAACGACACACCCAGACGAGAGGAGGTTCATCAAAACATCACCATCGGCCACGCTTCATCACTTGACGCTAAAAAAAACCTAAAGGCCACCATTGAAAACAAACCGTGCATCATGGAAGTCGACTCTGGGTCATCACTATCCATGGTATCCTGGAGAACACTCAAGCAGCTAATTCCCAACATCCGACGCCAAGACCTCAGCAGTCAGAGACTCATACTGAAAGACTATCAAGGCAACCGGATTCCAGTCGCAGGTACCTGCCATGCCCAGGTCTCTTTCAAGGGACATGATGCAATTCTACCACTCACCATTATAGACAGAGACCGGCCAAGTCTATTGGGCCTTCAGTGGTTCGCGCCATTAGGAATCAGGATGGCTGGCATCCATCATACTGAAGACGATGACTGGGAGGTGGCTCTCGTCCATGTCTTCCGAGAAGTGTTCAACGAAAGCCTAGGCAAGTACAAGGGATCCCCTATTTCATTTAATCTTCGCCCTGACATTGCACCCATTCGCCTAAAGCCACGCCGAGTTCCCTTTGCTCTCAAATCCAAAATTGACGAGCAACTGGACAAATTAATTGCACAAGGCGTGTTAGAACCTATTGACCACGCCCGATGGGAGACACCAATTGTCACCCTCATAAAGCCTGACGGGTCCATAAGAATCTGCGGTGACTACAAGGCCACCCTCAATCACGCGCTACAGCAGAGAGCCTACCCAGTACCAGTTGTTCAACATCTCCTGCATTCACTTGGGGTGGCAAAATATTCGCAAAATTAGATCTGGCCCAAGCGTATCAACAGCTGCCAGTTGATTCCGAGACTGCAGAAGCCCAAACTATAGTCACACATTGTGGTGCATTCAAATGCAACAGGCTCCAGTTTGGTGTAAGCGTAGCCCCAGGCATCTTTCAAAGCCTGACGGAGAGACTATTACAAGGTATAAAAGGAGTCATGCCCTATTTTGATGACGTATTAATAGCAGCACCCACAAAAAACCAATTAGAGAAACGCCTCAGAACAGTCCTACAGAGGTTCAAAGATGCTGGCCTCAAGGTTAAGAAGGAAAAGTGCCAGCTTTGCACAGAAAGGGTGGAGTTTCTTGGCTACCTTCTTGACAAGCAAGGAATCCACCCCACAGAAAAGAAATTAGCAGCTATCAAAAATGCCCCAAGACCCAAAAACAAAACTAACCTCCAAGCCTTCCTGGGACTTATTAACTTTTATAACATCTTCCTACCTCAGAAGGCGACTGTTGCTGAGCCCCTTCATAGACTACTCGATAAAAGGGCATCCTGGACTTGGGGACGTTGGGAGGAACACGCCTTCCAGCAAGTAAAAGACCTCCTTACCTCTAATGCAGTACTAATTCAGTATAATGAGACACTACCTTTGACTGTCACTTGTGATGCCTCACCATTTGGGGTGGGGGCCATCCTGAGCCACGTCCTACCAAACGGCTCAGAGGCACCAATTGCATTTTTTTCAAGAACTCTATCAAAAACAGAAAGAAACTATAGCCATTTAGATAAGGAAGCCCTTGCTATTGTCTCTGCAATTAAAAGATTTCATGAATATGTTTACGGGAGACCATTTTCTATTATAACGGATCATAAGCCACTACTTGGCATTCTGGCGGGCGACAAACCTACTCCACACATTCTCTCCCCCAGAATGACGCAATGGTCGGAATTTCTCGCTGCCTACGACTATCAATTAAAGTATCGCCCGGGGAAATCTATTCCTCATGCAGATGCCTTGAGCCACTCGCCACTACCCAAGCCACAGGAAGACCCAGCTCCCACGCTCCCAGTACTGCAAATAGAGACAATGCCCTCACCTCCACTAATGGCCCAAGACATTGCCTTTGAAACCAAAAGAGACTCTTGTTTGGCATGAGTTCTTGGCTGGGTGGAGAGGGGATGGCCAGATTACGACCCTAAGGAAATATTTAAGCCATTTAAAAACAGACAAACAGAACTTTTTTCACAAAGAGGGTGCATCTTGTGGGGAGACCGAGTTGTTGTACCAACTAAGTTACAAAAAAGGGTCTTGCAAATGCTACACGATGGACACCTGGGCATCGTGCGTATGAAAGCGCTGGCAAGAAGTTACGCCTGGTGGCCAGGTATGGACAAACAAATCGAAACCTGGGTCGCCTCTTGTAACAGATGCCAGGAAAACCACTCAGCCCCACCAAAAGCTCCACCAGCAGAATGGAAACACCCAGGGGTCCCTGGTCTCGCATTTATATTGACTTTGCGGGACCTACGAGAGGCCACACTTTCTTAATAACTGTAGATGCGTATTCTAACTGGCTTGAGGTCAGTAAAATGAAAGCAACCACTACTGAGGCAGTCATCAAAAAACTGAACTCTTCGCCACACACGGGTTACCAGATGTCCTGGTCTCTGACAATGGTCCCCAATTTACTGCCTTAGCCTTTGAACAATATTTAGCGGAACGGGGCATCCGACACGCACTCACATCGCTGGCACATCCTGCGGCGAATGGTAGGGCTGAACGAATGGTTCAGTTTACAAAGAAAACCCTGCAGAAAATGGAACAAGGTAACATCCACGACAAAGTCACTAGAACGCTGCTCCTGCAACACATCACACCAAACAGCACGACCAACAAGAGCCCAGCTGAACTCCTGATGGCCAGGAAACTCAGATCGCCTCTAGACCATTTGCACCCTGCCTACACCCCGGAAAAGCCCCTGGGTTCCAGCAGCAAGCACCGTGCCTTCAAGGTAGGAGACCTTGTATTCACAAAAAAATTTTCTGGGGATCCCCTCTGGATTCCTGCCCAAGTAACTCAAGTTACGAGTCCCCGCTCCTACCGTCTACTCACCACTGATGGCAGAGCATGGAAATGCCATATTGACCAGCTGCGCTCCAGACTAACCACATCTTCCAACCCTGACCCTAACTTTGACACCAGGGGGGGGAGGGGAAGCCGTGAACTCAGAATTAGAACCAACACCTGTTTATTCTGAACTAACACCGAGATCACCGCACCATAGTTTGCAACACTCACTAGCTGCAGCCGAGCCTGGGCAGACGAACGCTTCTCCAAGAAACAGCAGCCAGGCAGGTTCAGCGAGCCTGGGGAGCCATGGCAGTAGCAATGAAGCTGAGGACTCTATCACCCCAGGGGCACCAGAGGAGAGCCCTGACCATGGCACCGGTTCACCGTTCCTGTTTGATCCAGCAAGCAGTCCATCTGAACCCAGATTTGAACAGGGACAATTGGAATTGCGTAAGTCAGGTAGACAGGTGCGAAGACCTGCCTACCTGCGAGACTATATTACTCCACCCCTTAAATGGAACCGAGAGGGGAGGGGTGTTCCGGACTAGCAGGCTCGAAGCCTGCAAACCTGATTGGCCTGCTGATAGCTGATCGTAATTGGTCGCCATAGACTGATGCGATTGGCCAGTAAACGGGCTGCCGCGATTGGCCCCGCCAAGAGCGGCAAACTCAAATCACCTTCATTGGCTGCCTAGCCGCAGCCAGCCCTATATAAGGGGCTGCTGCGGCTGGGATTAGTTGCTCAGATCTGAAGTCACTAATAAAGAGCTGTTGTTGCTATCTGAGTCTTGCCTCCGTTCTTGAACCATCCTCCCAGATCTAACAGAAACATAAGCAAGAAACTTCCCCCCCAACTTGTACAGTTGTTTTTTGTAAAACCTCCAGCTCGCTTCCCATAACTATGTCCCTCCTCCTCCATTACTTATGATAGCCGAAAGATGCAAAGCAAAGGAAGGAAATCTTGAAGTCTGACAGGTATTAAGTAAGGCTTCTGTGGTCAGCTGATACTCCCTAGAGTTACCCAAGACCTTTTATAGCTGCTGCACTCCTGGCTATTTCTTATTTCTTCCTGGGAGAAAAAGATACAGGATGGGACAATTATGCAATTTAATCATGTATTGATTAATTTAATCATGTATTGCTTCTTCTGTGAAACACCCAGTTTAGAACATAGAATAATAGAGTTGGAAGAGACCTCAGAGGTCTTCTACTCCAATTCCCCTGCCTCTCGATCAAATACTGGAACCATCCTTTCAGCCAGCGGGAATCCCTAATGCTGACCACGGTGCCGTCAACTGCGTCATCATCATCAGGTACAGGTGATGGATCATCAGCTGTGGGAGGTCGGAGATCACACGAAGGGGCCTCTGGGACCAAAAGGGAATGGTGGAAGACAGGATGAATTCACATGGAGTGTGGTAGAGTCAATCAATAGGCTACGGGGTTGATGACTGCCTCAATGGGAAAGGGGCCGATGAACCGATGGTCCAGCTTCTTTATCAGGCAATCGACCCGAAGATGTTTTGTGGACAACCACACACAGTCTCCCACAGCCAGTGGAGGCGTCACCCGTCGAGAGCGATCTGCGAACCTCTTATAGCCTTCCTTGGCCCATATCAGTTGCTGTTGAATTAATTGCTGAACAGAATGTAGTTCCGACAGGAATTCCTGAGTTTCAGGAACTGGGGAATCTAAGAGCATCAACGGAAAGAACCATGGATGGTACCCCACATTCGCATAAAATGGTGTAATTTGGGTGGAGGTGTGCTGGGAGTTGTTGAAGGCAAACTCCACCAGAGGGAGATAAGCAACCCAATTGTTCTGTCGTTGGTTGACAAAACAACGCAAATATTGCTTGAGAATGCCAATGACCTTCTCCGTCCCACCATCAGTCTCTGGATGGTGCATCGATGACAAGCACACCTGCACCTGTGGTCCAAAATTGGGCTCTAAATTGTACACCGCGATCAGAAACTACCCTGTCTGGCAGACCATGGAGATGAAAAACATGCTGCAAGAACAAATGGGCAGTAGTACGGGCCGATGGCAATTTACGACATGGAATGGAGTGGGCCAGTTTGGTCAACATGTCGACCACCACAAGCACAGTCATAAATCCCGAGGATGATGGCAAATGAGTCAAGAAGTCCATGGAAATTGCTCCCCATGGTCTTTCCGGAGTCAGCAGAGGTTGGAGGAGACCAGGAGGCGCGCCCGTCATGGCTTTTGCTTGCCTGCATGGTACACAGGACATGACATAGGCGTGGACATCATGCCATACTCGAGGCCACCAAAAAGTCCGCGTGACAAGATGGAGGGTCTTAAAAACCCCAAAATTGCCGGCTGCAGGGTTGTCGTGACACTGAGTCATAATAAGGGCTCGAAGTGGCCCTGTGGGTACGTACAACCGGCCCTGATGCTTGAGTAAGCCCTCCTCCAAAAGTCCATGGGGAGTCGGGTCCAATCTCCCCCATCCTCTGTTGCGACCAAACATCTAGGCGCTGCGCCTCTTGCACCTGAGTCCACAAGTCCACCAGTTCCTGAACTGAGGCCAAGGATTCTGCTGGCAGCACCGGCTGCAGAGGAAGGGGGTCCTCAGGGCAAAGGTACTGAGGTTTGTGGGACAGGGCATCTGCCCTCCGATTGTGACCACTGGGGATATAGGTCACAGAAAAATTGGACCGGGCAAAAAACAATGACCACTGGATCTGCCGCTGGTCCAACTTTCTCACTGTGGACAAGTGTTCTAAATTCCGATGGTCCGTCTGGACCTCCACCTTGTGTTGGGCCCCCTCGAGATGATGTCACCAAGTCTCAAACGCAGCCTTGATAGCCAGCAACTCTTTTTCCCAGGTGGTGTAATTACGTCTGGAAGGAGTGAGTTTCTGGGAATAGTAAGCACAGGGCAAAAGAGTGGTGCTATCCGCCGGGGCTTGCAACAACACAGCCCCAATAGCCACATCCATCTCCACCACAAAAGGACGATACAGATCAGGGTGCCTCAGGACGGGTTCTGTGATGAAGGCCTTCTTGAAGGCCTCAAAAGCCTGTTGCTGCGGGGGCCCCCACTGGAACGGGACCTTCTTTCGAAGGAACTGGGTTATTGGACCTGTCAGCTTGGCAAAACCTGGGATGAAGGTCCGGTAATAGTTAGCGAACCCCAATAGGCGTTGAATGTCCTTCATGCGACAAGGGGGTTCCTAACTACACAAGGCCTCCACCTTACACGGGTCCATGGCGATGCCTTCGGGAGAGATGATGTGCCCAAGGAACTCTATGGAAGTCTGAAAGAAGAGACATTTCTCCAGCTTCATATAAAGTTGGTGTTCCCAAAGGCATTGCAAGACTAGACGAACGTGTTGAAGGTGGCTGTCCCTGGACCCAGAATAGATCAGAATATTGTCCAGGTACACCACCACGAACCAATCTAACATGTCCCGAAACATGTCATTCATCAGGTGCTGGAAGACCGCGGGGGCATTGGTCAACCCAAATGGCATCACAGTGTACTCAAAATGGCCATGTCGGGTGCCAAATGCTGTCTTCCATTCATCCCCCTCTCGCATCCACACCAGGTTGTAGGCCCCTCGAAGATCGAGCTTGGTAAAGATAGTGGCCTCCCGCAACCTCTCCAACAACTCCGGAATGAGCGGCAAGGGGTAGCTATTCCGCACTGTGATGGCGTTTAACCAGCGGTAATCACAGCACAAGTGTAAGTCTCCCATCTTCTTCTTGACAAAGAGAACTGGGGCCGAGAGAGGGGACGACGAAGGCTGGATGAACCCTCGGGCAAGTTTTTGTCCAAAAAGTCACGTAGTGCGGCAAGCTCGGGCTCGGACATGGAATACAAACGTCCCTTTGGCAGTGGTACATTGGGCAGAAGGTACACTGGGCAATCATAGGGTCGATGCGGGGGTAACCGGTCCGCTTCCTTCTCACTGAACACATCCGAGAAGTCTGACAGTTCAGGAGGTATAGAGACGGCAGAGGTGGTGATGTCCTGGCCAGCACAGGTGTGGCGTAAGTGGTCCACACACTGCAAACTCAGAAAAGAAATGGCATTCTGCAACCATGCCACCTGAGGATCATGAATCCAAAGCCAAGCCATGCCAAGGACTAATGGGAAATGGAGGTCCGTGGTGACATAAAAGCAGATCACCTCCTCATGGTCTCCAATGACTAGGTGCAAAGGCTGGGTAGCAAATTGAATGGGTCCTGCAAGAAGTTCCTGCCCATCAATAGTCTTGACCCTCATTGGAGGGTCTACCGGAACCAAGGGGACATCAAAATGGACCGCAAAGGCCTCGTCCATAAAGTTAGTTGTGGCCCCCGAGTCTACCAGCGCAATCACTGGAATCCCTTTCGACTGGTTAGCCAAGAAAACCCGAGTGTCCAAAAGCAGATGCCGAGGGGGCCCAGAGTCAACCTCCACTAATTCAGGCAGGTGCTTGATTCATGCCCAGTCTAGGGTTTCCCCCAAGGTCGGGCCTGCCCCGTTTCCTGACTGATTAGGCCGAGATTCAGGCACAGGCTTGAGTGCCCCCCTTTGGTTTATAGGACAAGAAATAGCGAAATATCCTGCCCCCCCACAATACAATCACAAACCTCCTTGGTGTCTCCGCATTTGCTCCTGGGCCGTCAGGCGAGGTCTGACCGCTCCCAACTCCATTGGCTCCTTGGCCATTGCCACGATACGTTGGGTGACCCGGGGCACTGGTTTCACAGGGCGCTGTGGTACCGATGCAGCTGGCTGCTCCTGGATGGTGCGACGGGTCTTGCGCTGTTGGAGACATGTGTCAATACGCAAGCATTGCATCACCAGAGCGTTGAGAGTCAGGGCTGGTTCCACTCGAACTAGTTCATCCTGCAGCTCATCTGACAGGCCATCCTGGAAGGCGTCCATTAAGGCTGCATCATTCCAGTTGGAGTCCAGACATACAAGCTGAAATTCTGAAATAAATTCCTGCAGGGGGCGCTTCCCTTGGTGAAGATCCCTCAGATGCCTGGCTGCCATCTGCACTCGTATGGGGTCCTCATACATGTGGCGCATGTGTTGCCAAAAACCCTGGTAATCTGTTAATAACAGGCTACGCCAGACGCAACAACTGCCCAAGAGAAATCCATATCTGCTTCTCTAGGAGATGTCTGAGAGATTTAATTTTGAAAATGTCTAGGGAGGAAACGATATCATATAAGGGCAGAAAAATTATGATTTTAAAACAAATTCCAAAGAAAGTGAGGATGATAAGACAAGATTATAAATTTCTAGCTAATGATTTAAATAAAAAAGGAATCCAATTTAAATGGTTAATCCCGGAAGGGATGTTAATTACGTGGAAAGAGAGGAAAATCAAAATAGAATTGATAGAACAGGCCCAAGACTTTTATCAACAGCTCACGGATACGAATGGTCAATCCACTAAAGAAGAACTTAAAAGGAGACCACAGGAGGACCAATATCATCACAGAACCCAAAAGGAACGACTTTCTCCAATTTCAGGAAGTGATAAACCACAACCTGGGAGAGAAGAGCAAATCCCACAACAACAAGAAGAGAATCGAATCATTACTAGACAAAAATCTAAGTAGACGTAGATAAATGGTGGAGGGGAAGAAGTTGCTCTCCATCAATATATAAATGGGTTAAATTCAATATCAAAAAGAAAAAGGATATTTTCAAAACTTATTCGACATAACGCAGATATAATATGTCTTCAAGAAACACATATTTCGAAAAATGATGAAAGACATCTAATTTGTCCAAAATTAGGGAAACTTTTTATGGCACCGGCCGATAAACACAAGAAAAAAGGAATTGCAATTTACGTAAAACAAGATGTAAAGGCAGAATTAACCTGGTCGGATCCCGAAGGAAGAACTCTGGTTATACAAGTTTGGATAAACCACATCACATTTTTACTTGTAGCAATCTATGCCCCAAATGAAGACCAAGGGAAATTTTTTAAACACCTCCACCAAAAAATAGTAGGCTTTGAAAAGAGGAACATTTGCTTGATTGGTGATTTTAACTCCATTGCAGACTACCAAAAAGACCATAGTAATATGGGAAAAAACAAGAAGGGGAAAAGGGAACTTTCCGCGGCATGTAAGGAAATGATGAAAGAGTTAAATTTAAAAGATTTATGGAGGGAACGGAACCTTGAAGAGAAACAATTTACATACTATTCCAATCCACATAAGACTTGGACTAGAATAGATATGGCTTGGATGGATTTGGATTTGGCTAATGAAATAAAAGAAATTAAAATCCTACCAAATGAATGGGCTGACCACAACCCAATACAGCTAATTTGGAGAGACAGGAGAGGAATAAAAAAAAGACGGACACTAAATACCCAAATAGTAAATGAAGAAGAGTATATTAATAAGCTGAAAGAGGAGCTAAACTATTTCCTAAAAGATAATAATAATGAAACAACTTCAAAACAGAATATTTGGGATACTATGAAAGCAATTATAAGAGGTACAACAATTTCCTATAATGCTATGAGAAGCAAGAGAACTTATGCCCGACAAAACGTATTACAACAACAAATCAAAGACTTAGAAATACAATTACAAAAAAACCCTAAGATCCAAGGAATACAAAACCAGTTAATATTAGCCAAACATAAGCTGAATTTAATTGAACAAGATAAAATAGAAGTTAGTTTGAGAAGGTCCAAACAAAATTATTATGAACACGCTAATAAACCAGGAAGATGGCTATTTTATAAACTTAAAAAAGAAAAAGAAAAGAGACTGATACACCAACTAATAGACGAGAAAGGCATACCACAATATGAGATTGAGAAGAAAAAAGATATTATATTAAACTATTTTCAAAGATTATATAAAAAAGAAGAAATCAATGAAGACAAAATAAGAACTTATCTGGAGAATACGAATGATAAAACAATAGGGGAAGGAGAGAAAGAATTATTAAATAAGGATATTACATGGTCTGAGTTGAAATCTGCAATGGAGAACCAAAGTAATAATAAATCCCCTGGTCCAGATGGGATTCCAGTAGAATTGTACAAAGCTACAATAGAGTTAGTAGGGCCACTGAGGCTGGAAGTGTTTAACGAAGTACTTTTGGCAGCCAAAATGCCAGACTCATGGAGGGGGGCGTTGATTTCGTTAATTCCGAAGGAGGATGTAGATGCCAGATATATCAACAATTATAGACCAATTTCACTTTTAAACGCTGATTATAAATTATTTACCTCAATTATAGCGAATAGAGTAAAACAAGTTTTAAATTGATACATTCATGAAGATCAAAATGGTTTCCTTCCACCCCGCCAAATCAAAAATAATCTAAGAACCGTTATTGACGTCTTAGAATGTTATGAAGTTCATCCAGAGAAACAATTTGCACTCATGTTTTTAGATGCGGAGAAAGCATTTGATAATCTACATTGGCACTTTTTAATACAAAAAATCTATAACATGAGTCTGGGCACTAAATTCGAGAACATTATTACAACAATTTACAACACCCAACAGGCCAACATACTAATTAATGGTGAACAAACAGGCCCATTAAACATTGAAAAGGGCGTTAGACAGGGTTGCCCCCTCTCACCCCTCCTATTTATACTTGCTTTAGAATCATTGTTAATGCGGATAAGACAAAACTCTGAAATCCAAGGAGTAAGGGTCAAAGCAGAGGAATATAAACTACAGGCGTTTGCAGACGATATGGTTTTTTCCCTAGAGGAACCCATGGAAAAAGGACATAACCTAATAAAAGAACTAGAACAATTTGGTTCAGTAGCAGGATTAAAGATCAATAGAAATAAGACAAAATTAATGACTAAAAATCTAACAGAGAATCAGAGGAAAGAATTAGAAAAAACCATAGGGATACAGGCAACAAAAAAGATCAAATATTTAGGCATATGGTTAACACCACATAGTAAATCAAAGAGAATAATTATGATAAACTATTACAGCAAAGTAAGAAAGACCTAGAATCCTGCAATAAGCTGCAGCTTTCTCTTTTAGGCAGGATTGCCACGATCAAAATGAACATCTTACCAAAATTCCTTTACTTATTCCAGACAATCCCAATTAATTAATTTTTTTTTTGAAGATATAAATAAGGTAACACTTAAATTTATTTGGCAAGGGAAAAAAGCTAGAATCAATATTAAGGCTTTACAAGATGCAAAAAGTAGAGGGGGGCTAGCGCTCCCAAATTGGGAATTATATTATTGGGCAGCCAACTTATTATGGTTAAAAGACTGGGTTAATTTACTCAACAAAAGAACTTTAGCCTTGGAAGGGCACGATCTTCAGAGAGGGTGGCACGCATTTCTATGGGAAGTGGGGAAAACTAAACAGTCGTATTTTCATAGACACCTTATTAGAGATTCATTATTAACTAATTGGAAAAAAATATGCAAAAAACATTATTTAAAAATTCCGATTTGGCTTTCAACAATGGAGGCAATGGTTCATCCCAACAATTTGGATATAACCAAAATGACTAAATATAAAGATTTATTAGACCCTCTAGGAAAATTAAGAACTCAACAGGATTTACAGGAACAGGGATTTAAAATTGACCAGTGGTTATATATACAAATCCATAGCAGATACAAACAAGATATCAAAGAGTTTGGAATCTATAGCAAATTACAATATTTAGATAAAATCTTATTAGGATCAAATAAAAAGAATATCTCCAAATTTTATAAATATTTATAACGTGGAGTAGGAATATTGGAAGAAGCATTACATTAACAGAATGGGAAAAGATCTGGAATAGAAACATCAAGATTACGAAATTGGCGGCGTACAAAGAAAATATGTATAAAATGTTATATAGATGGCACTTACCCCCTTCGAGGTTGGCGAAGATGAACCCTAACATGAGCTCAAGGTGTTGGAAATGCAAAAGCACTGAAGGAACATTTTTCCACATGTGGTGGTCTTGTAAAACTACCCAAAAATTTTGGCAAAAAATCAGAAAATGGTTGGAGGAGATAACTAAAGAACAAATAGACTATAAACCAGAGTTCTTCCTGTTAGGGATGGTTATTCAGAAAATTTGTGAGTGTGCTGCAATGGATAAACTAACGATAGCATTAAAAAACAAAGAGTCCTCAACATTTTACGACAACTGGGACTCATGGTATAATTGGCTTACACAGAGACAAATTATGTAAATGATAAAAAGTAACTTAAACATAATGGAAAAGAGGAGTAGATTGGATATGACGAAGAGAAATGATCCTTACTGACTGTCACAAAAAGATACCATTCGTTTTTAATTGTATTTTCTACCATATTCTCCCTCCCCTTCCCTTCCCCTCTCTCCTTCTATATCTTTTCCCTTCCCCCCAACCGGCCTTTATCCGGTGTGTTAGGCCGGGTGTTTTCCTTCTTTCCCCCTAGCCGTTTTCTTTTTATTTTGTAAATGTATTGTCGATGTGTTTTTAAATTGTAAATTCAATAAAATCTATTTTTTTAAAAAAACGGGCTGTTCTGGAGCAACAAAGGTGTGGCCCATCTGGCAGCCGAGCCAGAAAGGAGACTTATCACAAACCCCACCCGAGTCTGGTCATCTGGGAAATCCTCTGGCCTCATAGCCATAAATAACTGGCACTGTCCCATGAAAGCTGGGAACATCTCGGGCTGCCCAGAAAACTTATCTGGCACAGCCACCAGGCATTTCCGATGGGGAGGGGCAGGAGGAGCAGCATGAGCCTGCAGCAAAGTAAGTTGAGTTGTTAATTTAGGCACTTGCTGTTGCAGAGTTTGATTTTCATTTTGCAGCTGTTGTTGAAGTTGCTGCTGGTGGTGGTGGTCCATCTTCGGTAAAAGATGGCTTAAGTCAGGTACGGGACAAAAATGTTATGTCTCACCTTTCTCCTTTCCAAGAAAGATGAAGAGTCCAAACTCAAACAAATACAGGCAGGCAAGAAGACTCGGTCTTTATAGAGTTAATTCCTTTATACAGATAATGTCCTTGGCATTCTAACACACGCTGCCTGTCAAGTCCAAAATGATAAGAAGAACAATTAATCACTACAGCTTCCAACGCAGACCACAAGAAACAATCACACCGAAGCCTGAAAGAAAAGTAAAACTTTGTCCCGTACAAAGTCTCCAGAGAAAACACACCCACTTTTATCCCCTGTGGGGTGTGTCTCAATGACTCAGCTCACTCTCTGATTCGCCCACGCTTCCTACGTTGCAGCTCACACTTCTTCCTACAACGCTGCCTAGGATCAAGCCAACATTCGTCTACTTGATTCCCTGTCAGAGGCAGCTCCGATATGCCCTCCTCCTCCTGATTAATCTCAGGCTGTTCCTCTCGGTTATCCGCTGAAACCTGAGGTATTATCAGGGAGGAAGGCATTACCAAAAAGGAAGGTCCTGTGGAGGAAGGCATTCCCAATTCCTCCTCCTCATCTTCCGAGTCCTCTTCCTCTAGCAGCACAGGCTCAGGAATCGGAGCCACAACAGTTATGAATACAAGAAATGAGTATATATAAGAAAAATAAAAGAAACAATAGGACAGGGACAGTAGGCACCTTGGTGCACTTATGCACTCCCCCTACAGACCTCTTAGGAAAGGGGTGAGGTCAATAGTAGACAGCCTAAGATTAAAGTTTTTGGGGTTTGGGGAAGAAACCACAGTCAGGTAGAGTATTCCAGACATTGACCACTCTGTTGCTGAAGCTGTATTTCCTGCAATCAAGTTTGGTGCGGTTAACCTTGAGTTTGTAAATGTCAGCCTTCAAGACATCTGCTACATCTTTTCTATGGCTGTGCATCTTTCTCTCTCCTATCCATCTTTCAGCTGTCATTAGTAACGGGGGGAGGGGCGGAAATGGAAGGGAAGAAAGCTGGAGGTGTTACATTCTTGTGCTGTAAAGGAGAAGGAGGAGGGAGAGTATAAATTCCTGTTCTTAGGTTTCTATTTCCTTGCCTAGCTTTTTCTTTCCTTTGCACAGCTGCGAACTTTTATCAAAATATGTCAAGGTCAATGGACAGAGGCCTCATCACCACCTGAAGATGCCCACATGATTATATTCAGAACTTTTGATTGGAAGAATCTTTTGGACTTTGGGGGGTGGGAGCAATTTCATCCCTTTGTATATGTGAGCTGCGCACCAAATTCTTCAGATTCAGAACTTTGCTCTAACCATTGGAGTCTGAGTGTTTCTTTCTTGGATTTTGAATTGAGCACAGACTGACAGTATCTATTGTTTGCTCTTGTATTGTTATGGTTGAAGCTGAAATGTTCGTTGACTGGTAGGACATTGCAACGTATGATTTTATATACTATATATAAATAAAAAGAACAGGGAAAGACTACCAAGATCCTTCTTTAAAATGGCAGAAGAATTAGATGTCCGGGGTGCTTGGCAAAAAATGAATACTAAAAATAAACAATATACATTTTACTCAAATAGACATTTTTCATGGTCAAGGATTGATATGATTTGGATGTCAGCAGAATTAATTCTAAGCATACAAGAAATAGACATTGAAGCAAGCAATTGGGCAGATTGTAATCCAATAAGGGTTATGTGGAAGGGACAAAAGAAAAGGACAAGATGGACACTGAATCATCTAATCTTGAAAGAAAAAGAATTTATAAATGTTATGGAAAAAGAACTGGCTTTTTAAAAAAGAAAATAAAAAAGAAGAAACCTCATTACAAAATGTATGGAATACAATGAAGGCCTATATTAGAGGGTTAACTATAACTTATAGAAGAAAGAGAAATTTAAAAAGACAAGATCAAAAAAATTAGACGAGGACTACAAGAGGCTAGAAAAAGAATTACAAAAATATCCATAGCAAAAGAATATAAAAAAATCAAATGAACTTAGTAAAACATAAACTGGAATTAATAGAGAAAGAAGAACTGGCACAAAAAATTAAAAGATCTAAGCAATTTTTTTTGAAAATGCAAATAATCTAGGAAGATGGTTAGTACATAAACTGAAAAAAGAAAAAGAACAGAAAAGGATTACACAATTAATAGATGATAATGGAACTGTTTGTCATAGAAATGAAGAAAAAAAAAATAGCTTAAAAGTACTATGAGAAATTATACAATCAAGAAACAATTACAGTAGAGAAAGTTAAACAATATTTGAAGGTAGCAGAACTACCTAAAATATCGGAAGAAATTAAATCAATGTTAGAAGAAAGGATAACAATGAAGGAACTAATTGAAACATAGACAAAATAATGGGAAAGCTCCTGGCCCAGATGGGCTACCAGCAGAATTATATAAAACGTTACAGGACTCTCTTTGCAACATAATGTTAGAAGTATTAAATGAACTACTGATAAAAGACAAAGTAAATTCATGGATGGAGGCTTACATTACTCTTATACCAAAAGAAGACTCTGACCCACAACAGATAAAAAACTATAGACCGATATCCTTGTTGAATGCAGATTATAAAATATTTGCTTCAATAATGGCAGAAAGATTAAAAAGTTTTCTAAATCATTTTATACATGTGGACCAAAATGGCTTCTTGCCTAAGAGACAAATAAAAGACAATATGAGGATAATATTGAATACACTGGAATACTATGAAGCACATCCAGAAAAGCACATGGTGTTGGTTTTCTTAGATGCACAGAAAGCATTTGATAACGTCAACTGGCAATTTATGTTGGCGCAAAAGGAAGAAATGGGTTTTGGGGAAAGGTTTATCAAAATGAACAAGGCAATATATTATAAACAAATAGCAAAAACAATAATAAATGGTGATGTGACTGGAAATATTAACATTAAGAAAGGAACTAGACAAGGATGCCCTTTGTCACCATTGCTATTTGTACTGACCTTATTAGAAGAAATAAGGAAATAAAGGGCATGGAGATAAAGAAGGAGGAGTACAAGTTGCAGGCATTTGCAGATGATCCTGTTTTTATACTAGAAGAACTGCTAGAGACAGGACCCAAATTGTTAGAAAAAATAGAGGAATATGGGGAAGTCACAGGATTGAAAATAAATAAAGACTAAGATACTAGTGAAGAATATTACAGAAAAGCAAAAAAGAGAATTGACAGATAGATTAGATATTCAGATCACAAAGAAAGTGAAATATTTGGGAATCCAATTAACAGCAAGTTGTGTGGTGCTAAAAGAAGATAATTATTATAGATTAAAATAACAGATTAAGATAGACCTGGAAAAATGGAAAGACAACTATCATTAATAGGGAGAATAGTGAAAATCAAAATGAATATATTACCAAGAGTACTATACTTGTTCCAAACGGTTCCAATAAAATTGGGGGAAAATATTTTGGTGATTTAAATAAAACAATATTAAAATATATATGGCAGGGGGGAAAAGCAAGGATTAAATTACAATTATTACAGGATTCAAGAATGAGAGGAAGATTTAGGTTACCCAACTGGGAACTATATTATCAGGCCATAGTATTGACGTGGATGAAAGAATGGACTGTATTAAGAAATACAAGGCTTTTAACATTGGAGGGGCACAATTTACCATTCGATTGGCATGCTTTTTATGGTATAAGAAAAATAAGATATATGGTTACTTTCAAAGACATCATGTAAGAGATGCTTTATTGTCAACAAGGGAACAACAGTATATGAAAATACCAGTCTGGTTATCAACAATGGAGGCATTTATATATCCAAATGTTTTTTAAATGGGACATATTGTCAGATATAATGATGTTTTAAATGAAAGGGGTGAACTCAAAAAAAAAAGAAAAAGAAAAACTGAACAAACAAGGGATTGATATGAATTGGTATTCATATATCCAAATACATTCTAGACATAAAAACGATATTAAAACAGAGGGGTTTTATAATGAACTGACTGAATTAGATAAAAAATTTACAGGAACAGAAGAAAAGATGATTAAGAAATTGTATGGTTATTTACTAGGAATGAAATTAGAAAAACAAGTCAAGAAGGTGATGATAGCCTGGGGGAAAAACTTTGGTTATGGGATAGAGTTGGATAAATGGCAGAAACTATGGGACAGAAACTATAAATTAACAATGTCTACAGCTTATAAAAAAAAATTGTATAGGATGTTTTACAGATGGCATTTTGCGCCAGCAAGACTGGCAAAGATATTCAAAGACAAATCAGCGAAATGTTGGAAATGCCATCAAACACCTGGAACATATTACCATATGTGGTGGACATGTACAGAAGCTAAAAACTATTGGACAAAAATACATATATGGTTGGAAAAGATGATAAAACAACATATAGATTTAAAACCTGAGATGTTTCTATTCGGGATTTTACCCGAAAACTATAGTAAAGAAAAAACATATTTAATCATACATATATTAACAGCAGCTAGAATTGTATTTGCTCAAAATTGATAAAATAAAAAGGTTCCGATAGAGGAGGTGATTAAGAAAACATTGGAATGTGTAGAAATGAGTAGATTAACATTGGCAATTAAAGAACAAGAAGAAATGGAATATTATAGGACCACTGTCACCCGTCATTGCAAACCTGTTCATGGAAGAATTTGAATCCAGAGCCCTGGCCAATGCCATCCACAAACCCAAACTATGGTTAAGATACATCGATGACACGTTTGTGATTTGGCCCCATGGAAAAGAAAACCTAAACAATTTCCTAACACACCTAAACTGCACACACCCCAAAATCAAGTTCACCATGGAAACAGAAACAAACAAACAACTACCATTCCTTGATGTACTAATCTACAAAAAAACTGATGGAACACTAGGACACACCGTATACCAGAAGAAAACACACACTAACCGCTACCTCAACGCCCAATCCCACCACTACCCAGCACAAATAAACTCCGGGGCTAAAACACTAATTACTAGAACCAAACCCCTGGCAGACAAGACACGCATTAAGACTGAACTATGCACCCTGACTAAAGTACTGACAGCCAATGGCTTCCACAAAAGCAAAATCACTGGCTTGATCCACAAAAACACACTGAGACATAATAGAGACCCAGAAGATGAACAGAACTATGGAAAAGCTGTCCTGCCCTACATAAGACGTACTACAGACAAAATTAGTAAGATACTACATAGACATCACATCAAGACTGCCTTCAAAACAGACAGAAAAATAGCAGCCATCCTTAGAAACCCCAAAGATAAAATTGACTTGGAAAACCAAGGCATATACGAAGTCCCCTGTGCATCTTGCCCAGCCACTTACATTGGACAGACCAATAGAAGAATAAGTACCCACCTGGATTAACACAAACAAGCAGTCAAAAAGCTGGAACACACTTCCTCACTAGTCCAACGCATGGAAGCCACAGGTCATAGCATCAACTTCAATGGGACCAAAACCCTAGCCACTATAGAAAACCCCAGCCACAGAATCATCAGAGAAGCCATAGAGATTGAAAAAAGACCAGAAAGCATGAATAGAAGAGATGATTCCACCAGACTGTCAATCATTTGGAAGCCTGCACTCACAAACAAAAAAATCTCCACACCACAAGCCAGGCAAACACCTGGGCACAGACAGATCCCCCCGATACCTACAGCTCAAACACACCCCAACCAGGCACCCAGATGAAACCTAGCTTCCTAACTAATGATAGCCGTCCATTTACCCGGAGCCAAGCCGCACTAAAGGCCTCCAATAAAGTAACACAATGTTGCCAGCCAATCAAGAGCCAAAAAGAGCCAAAAAACAGACAGAAGATATTAGAAACACCAATCAAGCAGAACACAGCAAACTCCAAGACCAATAAACACAGACCAAGACTCCCAACCAATCAGGAAGAAGAAAAAAACCATTCTGGCACAGCAATAGGCTGCCCCAAATTTAAATCTGAAACCACTGTAAAAGTCTGACTCACAGATGAACACTATACAGAAGCCTGATGATGGCAGATGAGATTCTGCCGAAATGTTGCTACAACTTTAAAAGCACAACTACAATGATGTGGGAAAATACCCGAACAAAGCTGAATGCTATACATGTAAGTACCCGCAAAAACTTAAAGAATATATATATATATATATATGTGTGTGTGTGTGTGTGTGTGTGTGTGTGTGTAATGTTTTATATCAGTCTATTAAATTTCTATCACAAAATTATCTAGTCTATTACATTACCATGCCTTTTTATCCAGCCATTGATAAAACAAATCCCATATCATATAAAATTGCTTGTCTTCTTGTTCTCTAATTTCCAATGTCAGTTTACTCATTTCAGCACAGTCCATAATTTTTTAAATAACTTCCTCCTGCATAGGTATTTTGTCATTTTTCCAGTTCCTCACAAATACAATTCTAGCCACTGTTAAAACACTTACAATCAAATATTTCAATTCTTTATTGTATATGTCTGGTATGACTAGCAATAAAAAGATCTCCAGTTTAAAGTCTATATGTTGTTTTATCATTTTTTCCAACCATGTGTGGATTTTAATCCAATATTTCTTTGCGTCGAAACATGTCCACCACATATAGTAATATGAACCAGGTATCTGATGACATTTCCAGCATTTATCCGATTTATTCTTAAACATTCTCGCAAGTCTCGTTGGGGGTAAGTACCACCTGTAAAACATCTTCTACAAATTTTCTTTATATGCAGTTGACGTTGTCATTTTATAATTCTGAGACCACAATTTTTGCCATTTTTCTAAATCAATCCCATATCCAAAATTTCCCCCCCCCAAGCAATCATCGTTTCTTTGACTTGTTCCTCCTCTAATTTAAATTCTAATAGATGTCCATAAAGTTTTTAAATTTCTTTTTCATCAGTACCCATCAAAATTTTATCTAAATCAGTCAACTTGTCATAAATACCTTCTGCCTTAGAGTCTTTATCAAACCTAGATTATATTTGCAAATATGAAAACCAATTCATTTTTACACCTTGTTCTTCCAACACTTGCATAGATCTAAGTTCACACTTTTCATTCAATATCTCACCATATCTAACTGTTTGTTCTTTTCTATATATTATTGGATAAGAAAAAGCTTCAATAGTTGATATCCATGTTGGAATTTTTAAGTAATGTTGTCTTTTTATCTTCTCCCAGTTCAAAAACAATGCCTCATGAATATAATGTCTTCTGAAATATCCCTATGTTTTAGTTCCCTTATAACAGAGAAAGGCATGCCATCCCAGCAGCAAGTCATGGCCTTCTAAAGTCAATAATCTACTGTTCCTTAGTGTTATCCATTCCTTTACCCACATCAAACTTATCGCCTGGTAATGTAGCTCCCAATTGGGCAAGGCAAACCCTCTTATTCTTGCATCTTGTAACAGTTTTAATTTTATTCTTGCTTTTTTACCCTGCCAAATATACTTCAACACAATTCTATTTAAATCTTCAAAAAACTCTTTCCCTAATCGAATAGGAATATATTCATCTTAATTGTGGATATTCTCCCAATCAATGATAGTTGCAATTTTTCCCCTTTCATCAAATCTGTCGCAATCTGCTATTTGAGTTTAACATAGTTATCTTCCTTCAGCGCACTATATCTTCGTGTAATATGAATCCCTAAATATTTAACCTTTTTCGTGATCTGTATTTTTAAAATTTCTTCCAACTCTTTCTTTCGTCTTGCTAACATATTCTTTGTTAATATCTTTGTTTTGTCTTTGTTTATTCTCAAACCTGCTACTTTTCCGTATTCTTCTATTTTTTCTGTTAATTTTGGTGCTGTTTCCAATGGGTCTTCTAATATAAATAGGTCATCCGCAAAAGCTTGCAATTTATACTCTTCCTTTTTAATTTTCATTCCTTTCATTTCTTTTTTCTCTCTGATATTCCTATTCAAGACTTCCAACGTTAACACAAAGAGCAGAGGCGACAATGGACAGACTTGCCTTGTCCCTTTTCTTATATCTATGGATTCTGTTAATTCTCCATTCACCATCACCTTTGCAATTTGTTCATGGTATATTGTTTCAATGGCTTGGATAAATTTCTTACCAAAGCCCATTTGTATCAATTGCAGTAAAATAAATCACCAACTCACATTGTCAAAGGCTTTTCGAGCATCTAGAAACATCAAGGCCATTTTCTTCTCAGGGTGTGCTTCATAATATTCCAGAGTATACAAAATTATTCTCACATTGTCTTTGATTTGTCTCTTTGGCAGAAATACATTTTGATCAGTATGAATAAAATTATTTAAGTATCTTTTTAGTCTTTCTGCCAAAATTGAAGCAAAGATTTTATAGTCTGAGTTCAATAAAGATATAGGTCTATAATTTTTAACTTGCTTTAGGTCTGTACCTTCCTTCAGTATAAGTGTAATGTATGCTTCTGACCATGTTTTTGGTGTTCTTTTCTTTAACATAACTTTATTCACAACTTCTAATAGGTTCAGTATTCAGTATTTCCTGAAAATTCTTATAAAATTTCATTGGCAAACCATCTGGACCTGGTGTTTTCCCAGCATTCTGTTTTTTTAAGGCTTCTGTTAATTCCATCATTGTTATACTTCTTTCTAACATTGTTTCAATGTTTTTGGATATCTGAGGAAGGTTCACTTTCTGAAGATATTGTTTAACTTTTTCTTCTTGAATATTCTCTTGAAAGTACAGTTTTCCATAGTAGTCTTGTATAATTTTTTTCTTCTCCTCATTTCCATAGCAAACCTGTCCTTCTTTATTTATCAATTGACTAATTCTTCTTGCTTCTCTTTTCTTTCTTAATTTATAAGCTAGCCATCTGCCTGGTTTATTTGCATCTTCAAAGTAATTCTGTTTAGCATTTTTAATTTTTTGTGCTAATTCCTCTTTTTCCATTAGTCCTATTTTATGTTTAATTACATCCATTTTATTTTTAATGTCTTGTTTTGTGGGAACATCTGTAAATCTTTTTCCAGTCTTTTATAGTCATCCTCTAATGTCTTAAATGTCTTTTTCTGTTTTCTGTTTCTTCTCCTAGTATAATCTATTATCAAGCCTTCATCATGTCCCAGAGATTCTGTAAAGATGTATCCTCTTTTCTATTTTCTTTGAAGAAGAAAACAAGTTCTTTCTCTATTTTCTGTTTAAAGTCTTTTTCTTTCAGTATCATATTGTTTAAAGTCCATCTAGATCTCCTCTTATGTCCTTTCCAAATAACTGACACTGGATTATGATCTGCCCAAGTGCTTGTTTCTATATCAACCTGTCATACATTAGTCAATAATTCTGCTGACATCCATATCATATCTATTCTAGACCAGGATGTGTGCCTGTTTGAATAAAAGGTATATTGCTTACTTTCTGCATTTTTCTCTCTCCATGCATCTTTTAAATTAAATTCTTCTGTTATTTGAAGGAACGATTTTGGTAATATCTTTCTAACTTTCTTTGTTGTTTTTTTGTGTTTATAGTCCAACCAATCATTAATTATTCCATAAAAGTTTCCAATCATACAAATATTAACATAGTCCAATTCAATTATTTTTGTATGTAATTTACTATCGAATTCTTCTTGTTTATCATTCGGGGCATAAATTGCAATTAAAAGTGTTTTAACACTGTTATCCATTATTTCCACCATCAAAATCCTTCCATCATCATCTGTGTAAATTAGTTCTGCCAAAATTGTTTCTTTAATTTGTAATACCACACCTCTTTTTTAAGATTGTGCCAGTGATGTAAATAAGTTCCCTAGTTTTCTTTGTTTTAGTATAAATTCATGTTGCTTTTTTAATATGTACCTCTTGTAAGCAGATTATATCAAATTTAAATTTTTCTAATTTATGAAATACTTTCCTTCTTTTAGTAGCCAAATTAAGTCCATTTATGTTAATCATAATCAATTTTCTTTCATCCATGTTAAGCTTTATAAGAGTGTTTTAATGCTCTAGTAGATCTCAATTCTCGTTGTTCTCTGGGTTCAAAGCCTACTGCACCTTCTTTTTCTTTTTCAATTACTGCTATACACTCCTCTTGGAACCCAATTAGTGAGTCTTCCCTTCTTTCTTCTTCCTCCTTTTCTCTAAACCAGTGGTTCTCAAACTTTTTCAGTCCATTGCCCCCTTTGTGCTACAAACTCATCCTCGGTGTCCCCCACCCAGGGGTGGGATTTAAATTTCTGAGGGCATGGCCTAATTTGAGGGCATGGCTTGCTGGTCATTTTCCTGTTCCTCGGGGAGGAATACATTGAACATCCACAAAGTTTTCGTGTGCGAACTTTCCTTGTGGAGTTATCCCAAGGCATATATGAGAAGGTACAATTCATTTTCGTCGTATATAACTTTTGAGGAAGAGCT
>NW_020769391.1:0-21457 GCF_900518735.1 Pseudonaja textilis
CTTTCCCGGCTCTGCCCAGCCCGCACGACTCTGGCAGGATGAGCGGAGGGCCCAGTGGGGAGGTGCTCACTGCCTTGGCAAGAGCTCTGCTGCTGGGCAGGAGGGCCTGCCTGTCAGCTGTGCTGGGGGGCCCAGGCAAAGCTCTTCATGCTCTGCCCGGCGCCAGGCAAGGATGGTGGCTGGGCGCTTCTCCTGGGGTGGGCCGATTCTGCGGTGTGGCCCCAGGAGATTCGCTTCCCCATGTGGGGTTGGGCTGCCCTCTTGGGCAGGGGAGGCTTTGTCATACCAGTAGTAGGGCATCGTTTTTAAAAGAATTGGCTTTGCCTTCGAAGGTGAAGGGAAGGTGGCTACAGGAGCGCCTGAAGCCAGTTCCAGGGAGGAGCCCTGGCTGGCCACACATGGCTGTGCCAAATGCCGCAGCGTTGCTCTAAACGCCACAGCAGCACAGAGAGAAGGGAAAGCAATGGTTACGGAAGGTCTCCCGATACGAAGTGCCCCACCAACGCCGAGGTCAACATCCAAGCCATCACCGCCCGCCCACCCAAGGATGCAAAGGGGGGGAATTAAGTCACCCCCGAAAAGACGGCCTAACCATTTTTTCAGGGGTCAAAAAAAAGTAAGGCCTGGCCTTATTTTGTGACAAATATGGTAGTAATCTGAATTTTTTTTTTTTTTAACCATGAAATTAATATCCTATAGCAGGGTTTTTCTGGTTATGGCTTTAGAATCAGAAATACTCTTCCTTGGTGGTTCAATTAAGTTTCTATTCCAGTCATTTTAAGAGATATTGTAATATTTATAGTATGCTAATATACAAAGTAATATTTGAAATATCCAAAAATTATAGGAAAAAGCATTTATTTTCACAATCTGAAAGATATTAAAAAGAAATAGAACAGCAAAGAAAACAAGAGCTAGCTTATATTTATGAAGTCAAGATTGTTCACAGTTCCCTTAAAAAGAATGCAAAAAATAGTTATCCTATAAATGCTTTGGAAATTAAAATCAGTTAGAAATTAATATTTATTTCAAACTAATTTTAATTATCTGTAAAGAGCACTGAGAACACTATCTTTTTAAAAAAAATAGTACGGTCAAATACAAAAGAATATCATTTGGACCACACAGTCTTTATTTCTCACTACATAATATAGTCTTCTTTTGCATTTCTTTTTTTCTTTGTACCATTTTATTTAAATTAATTTTATTTCCTAATACCAAATTTACTAGTTTTCTTTCATAGGTTTTCTGATTTTATCAGCCAAAATACAATTTTTCTTGGCCAAGAAGAAGAATCCTTGTCTACTGCATTGCTTTTAAAGATGTATTCGAATTATTGCAATTCTTCTTTTTTTGCCACACTTCAAGGTAGAAAGATTTGTGGAATTAAAAAAAGATGGTTTCATTCTAATTAAATTTAACAGCTTTTCATATTCTCAAAAGGAATTAATTTCAAATACTAAAACAGTCCTAGCTCCCTTTAGGAAGTAAAAAAATATTGACAATATATGAAAGGGAAAAATGCTTTTTAATTTTTATCTTTCTTTGTATCACTGCCTATGTTGTCAACAGCTATCTATTCTCTAGAGTCTAGGAGTCCCCAACCACCGGGCCCCGGACCTGTACTGGTCCGTGGAACATTTTCTACCGGGCCGCCGTTTTGCTGGGTGCCGAGCGACCGTCCTGAAGCCGTCCCGAAGCCCATCAACAAAGGAACAAAGGAGGAGTTGAAGGTGGTGGGGAGAAGCAGGGGACGGCTGGCTGGCCGGTCGCTCAGCTCGCCTTGCCTTGTCATGCATGCTGATGCCAGTACTGGGCCACGGATCATTTTGTGATGCCGGTACCGGGCCGTGGCACAAAAAAGGTTAGGGGCTACTGCCCTAGACTCTTTTTATTTTATCATATAGAAGTAAACTGACTAGCTGAATGACCTGTATTCAAGAAGTATACCAATCACTCAGTTGCTTTGAACTTGTAGGAAGATAAATATAAGAATTGTAACTTTGGGATATCTGCTGCTATCTTATATATTTATAAGTAGCCCAATAATTTAGACAAACTCCAGGATCTTTTGCTACATGAGGCAAAGAATAAAATTTATAGCAGGATGGAACTAGCTTCCATCCTAGAATAGATTTTAAATTAGCTTCCGGAATGGAACTAGCTTTCATCCTGGAAACTAGCTTAAATAATCATGGTAGAAGGCAGAAAGAAAATACCTCATTGTCATTGTGGAAAAGTACTGTGGCAAGATTATTATATCCACAAAGATGGAAAAGTAATGAAATAATCATAGGTTAGATTGAAGATTGGATTATAAAATGAGCTGAAAATGGCAAAGCTAAACAGTTTGGTCAAGGAAAAACAGTAGACTTTTCTCTCCCCCCATCCCCCAAAACTGGAAACCTGATATGCGTTTCTGGTTGAAAGAAATACATTAATGATTTCTAGATTTTGGGAAATTGAAAGGGTAAAAGAAGATGGGGGAAAAAGATGGCAACTCTCAACAAGAAAATGGGTAAAGGATGCAACTACTATATAATTTTTCCTATTTTATTTATCTGTTTCCTTTTTCTTAACTTTCTATCTTCTTTTTATTTGTATACTTTTCCTATGTTGAAACATCCTAATTAAAATAAAGACATTGTAGAAAATTACAGAATGACCACCTTAATGCCTTTCAGTTTAAGGAAAGAATTCTCCAGAACTAAGCATAATGTTTTACCTTCTGCTGTCCTAACTATCAAATATAACAAAATCCCTATTCTTCCAGAATTTATGACTCTGGAAAGATAGTTTGGCATGTGCTTCTTTATTGTGATTGCTGTAGAGTCTCTCAGAAACAACATCTGGCATCCAAAGATTTTAGAAAGAGTGGCATAGTCATACTCGACTCAGTATCAAGAATGCAACTATAGAGGTGGTCAACAGTATTAAGTATCTGGGGGTGCAGATAACTAACAATCTGAATTGGTCTCTCTACACATCATCCTTAGTGAAGCGTGCAAACCAGCACCTGCATTTCCTGTATTGGATGAGCACATCGTTCTCCTTCTGTCCTTGCCATTTTTTTACAAAGGCATAACTGAGAGCATTTTAACAAACTGCCTCACTGTTTGGTTTGGTGACAGCAGTGGCTAAGATAGAAAGTCCATACAGAGACTGATAAGGACAGCCGAGAAGATTACAGGAATCTCGCATCCTGTTATTCAGAATACTGCTTATAAATGCTATGTGCTTAGAGCTCAAAGCATTGTTAGAGACCCACACATCCACTTTATAATCTATTTCTGTTGCTTCCTTCTGGGAGGAAGTTTCAAAGTATTTCTAACAGGACTATCAGATTCATTAACAGCTTTGTTTCCTATGCCATCCATCTTGTAAACTTGCAAGATTCTTTTTTCTTGCTATATATGTGCATACACCCGAACTAGATTGCATTGTTCCTCTGTGTCACATAATATATGTGGATATGTGGGTATATGCATAATTTTGTATTTATTTATTTTGTCATGTTTGTATAATGTATATTGGAGGTGGTGACCCTTTGAGAGCTGCATGCAACAAAGTTTCATTTTAATGTATGCCAATTACTGTACATTTAAAGTGACAATAAAATTATTCTAAAAGTCCAACAATTCTTGGACAAAATTGATGAGTTTTGCTATTAGATAATAGTATAACTTGTATAATAGATAATAGCAGGAGTGGGATTCTACCAGTTCGCACCTATTCACTAGAACCAGTTGTTAACATTCTAAGCAGTTTGGAAAACCGGTTGATAGAAGAAATTACTGGCCTGATCCTGTAAGGAAGGAAGAAAGGAAACATTCTGGTGTTACTTACAGAAACTGCCTCTCCGTTAACCCTTATTACATTCTTGGCAGGACTAGACTTCCTGTCTCAGGAACTTCTCTGGAGTTTTTTTCCCTTCCTTTGCTGGTACTTTGCTTGTGTGGAGTGACCATTCAAAGTTACAGTGGTACTGAAAAAAGTGACTTATGACCATTTCACACTTACGACTGTTGCAGCATTCTTCTCACAGTCATGAGAGGCCAGGCGAGGAGATGCGTGTCTCGATGTGAGTGATATTGAGTTGGTCACACCCAGCCAATAACATGACCCCCAAGCCACGTCCACCAACTAAGCCACGCCCACAGAACCGGTTGTTAAAAAAATTGAATCCCACCCCTGGATAATAGTGTAGAATGTGGGTATTTATTGTTGAGCCATAATGAAGACATGACAGCAGATGATTTCTCTAACTCATTTTAATTCCATTTTATAATTGAGGAGGATATAGAGAATGGCTTTGAAAGACAGGTTGAAGTGACACTAACAAGGTAGTGATCAAATAATTGGAGAACTGGGGGATGGGGCTAAGAAATTAATTTGAAAACATGTCCAGATAGCCCCCTCTCACATAAAGTTAAAAAGGAAATTGGGAGGTACATATAGATTCTTGTAATTGAAATATATAATTTCTACACATTTCTTTGTGTTGAATATAATTTCTGATCTTTCTAACAAATATTTGGTTTGATGATATCATAGGTAAGAAACTATTCAGCACAGTGATGCAGAGATGGAAGAGGAACATAGAAATAGGTGTAGTTAGAAAAACACTCGCTTAAATAAAAGTTCTGTTTTATCTAGCATATGTTTGATTGTCCCAAAAGTGCTCTTTGGGGAGGCAACTGGACTTTCCTGCTTTTTCTTTTGAAGACATTTCACTTCTCATCCAAGAAGCTTCTTCAGATCTGACATTCAGTTCCGAAAAAAGCACTTCTGGGACAACCATGACCTGGATGACTGAGAATCTCTATTGCCAAGTTTGATTATTATTAGCATTACTTGAAACCTTATTATTTGTATTAGGAGTATACAATATACATTGAAACAGCTGTCCTACATTCTGTATAGAGAAAATGCTCACAGTGATAGTCAATAATACTAAAATGGAAAAGTATTCTCCACTGCACCCAGAATCAGTAAAATACAGCAATTGCCCATTTTTCCTACCTGTATGGCAAGTGCTAACTTTTCAGCAATCCACAAATATAATAAATTTCATACTGAAAGAAGAGTTTCAAAATAAAATCTGATTTCATAGATTTAAAATATCATTACAATTCTAGCACATTTGGACCAGGTTTTGTCTTCTATTCTAATTATTTCATGTGAAAATCCTATTAATATTTACTACTTCTCTTTTCCAGCTATGTAGAATGGGATAAAATAAGAATAAATGTTTCTATATTAAAATATGTGAGGATTCATACAATATGGAGTTTAGATTAAGGATTTAAAAGACTGCTTATATTTGAAACAATGATGATACTTAATTTTAATACAATTTATAATATGTATTTTTTTTTTAAATGGGACTTGGTAAGAATGAAAAATAGAAAGTTCCTCCAAAGAACAATTATGTAAGATTCCTAAAGGACTCCTACCAGGGTTTCATATAATAGGAACCTTGTCATATTTTTGAGGAACTGAAATGTGTTTCTATAGGAACACAGTCAAACCACAAGTTTAAAATTTATTCAGATAGTCTGGACCTTTGTACTGGCCTCCTGTCATAGCCATCTGCAACATAAAAGGTGGCACAAATATAAAGAAGCAGCTGGGGGCATAAATTGAGGGATCCAGTGAATTGCGAAGCAAAAGTTACATGTGATATGTAACCAGGTATGCATAATAGATCTAAGGAATAAATATGTAAGATAACAAATAGGGGTTGATATGGTGCTGAACTTGAAGAAAAAAGAATAATCATGTGGCAAGATATGAGGGAACAATTGTGATGAATTGATTCTTGTGCATGATGACTCTGAATTGACAAATTCAGTTTACAGAACAAAAGAGACAATCATTCTCTGAATGCCACGAAGCATTCAAGCAGATGTAGCATGCACAAAGCTATTAAAATTTGTTGAAAGAAAAGAAATTGATGCTTTAATCATTTTATATAATAATACAGTCTTGATTACTATCTTACGGTTTTAGGTAGAGTTGGGAAATGTGTGTGCATAGACTTAGTAAAATAGCCCAGCTTGAATGTATACTGGGGTTTCTTTTTCCCCCAAGAATGAATCCCATCAAAATTCTAGAATTAAATGTAATCCATTATACCACTTCCACTGGGAGCAAACATATTCCATTTCCTGCTTATATAACTAGCCTATCAGAATTAATTAATCAAAATACACGGTAACCTCCACAGAACTATCTTCCTAATGAATATCATGCAGTACTGCATCTAGATGCAGAATTGTGCACATATTTATAGTATATTTTATTTCATATTTTAAAGGAATCCAAAATATGAAACAAAAATGCCATTTTCTCCTGGTACCTCCAGAGCTGCCTCAGCAGAGATGAGTCAAGCTGTGGGAATGGGAAGGGGGAGGTAGAGATAGCTGGAGATAGTAGCCAAAATAAAATTATTTCCTCTGATAGCCAAGGACTTATCCACCTGGTGCAAGGAAGTGGACTCTAAGATCAAGTGATCCCTGAACTGTAACCCGATTGGACCAAGTGATGGACTGCATGGGCAGGGAAAGGAAAACATTACTTTTAACAAAGGGAAACCCAAGGCGGGGTTTAGAGTCGGGTTTTCTCCAGATGTGCCTGTATTGACATGCCTAATAAATCTATACTTTAAGGAATATGCCTGCTTTGGTGTTTTGATTCCATTGGGGGTGTTACTTGGAACCCTGACAAAAGCAAGTAAATAAAAAATGAAAAAGAGAAAAAAAGCCCTATCCCAGATTGATATAAATAATGTGTCATATATTTTATTGTGACACTGTCCAACAATACTGTCCAACAGCTCATTGATGGTGTTCCTTAAGTTCACTGTTAAGTGCAATTATAGTACTGGGATAAAAACTGTTCAGAAAACGTGCAATCTGTTTTAATTGTCATAACAGCAATACTGTAATTTATGTTAGGATGAGAGACAATTATTTGGCAAAAGTTATTGAGTGACTTTTCATGGTTCATTTGAACTTGGGAACTTGGGTCTCCTTAGTTCTATTCAGAGGTGGGATTCAAATTTTCAACAACCAGTTCTGTGGGTGTGGCTTAGGTGTGGCTTGATGGTCATGTGACTAGGTGGACATGGCTTGGTCATGTTATTGGCTGGGTGTGGCCAACTCAATATCACTCACATCAAGGCATGCATCTCCTTGCCTGGCCTCTCGTGACTGTGGGGATGCTGCAACAGTCGTAAGTGTGAAAAGGGGTCATAAGTCACTTTTTTTCAGTGCCATTGTAACTTTGGTCACTCCATACAAGCAAAGTACCAGCAAAGGAAGGGAAAAAAACTCCAGAGAAGTTCCTGAGACAGGAAGTCTAGCCCTGCCAAGAATGTAATAAGTGTTAACAGAGAGGCAGTTTCTGTAAGCAATACCAGAATGTTTCCCTCCTGCCTTTCTTACAGGATTAGGCCAGTAATTTCTTCTAACAACCGGTTCTCCGAACTGCTTAGAATGTTAACAACTGGTTCTAGAGAATAGGTGCGAATTGGTAGAATCCCACCCCTTGTTCTATTCCATTATCTTACCTATACTCATAATTCCTAATAGCATTAAGGAGTTTTGGGAATGTTTAAGATACATGAGGAACATATCTAAATTATGCTAATATTTATTTCAAGGAAAGGGCTTGCTGTATCATATCTTAATGAAGATCACATAAAACTAACATTATGTAAACTATTATATATATATTTCTTCAATAAAAATACCCATTACCAATGACTCATTAGCACATTCCAGAAGAAAAGCTGCAACCTTTCCATGTGTGGCTCCTACCCTCAGCAATATCATGTTCCCTAAAATGAGATAACACCCACCCTTTTGGCCTTCTGAAAGACATAGCTGTGCCAACTGGCCTGAGGCCCCAATGGAAGTAGCATTCTGGATCAGTGGTGGGATTGAAATATTTTTACCACTGGTTCAGTGGGCGTGGTTTGGTGGGCGCGCTTTGCATGCGTGCAAACACTTTGTGTGTGCGCACCTGCCAAATGTGCACTTTGCATAGGCGCAGAGGCATTTGTGCAGGCGTAGAGGCGTTCTAACTCACCTCCTGCAAGCCTGCACCCTCCCGGTTGCTTCAGCAGCTGCTGTGCAGCACTCTCCTGTGCCATGCAAAGCAGCTGCATGTCTAATTCAGAGGATAAAGGTGAGTATGGAAATCCAGGCGGTGGTGAGAACTGGTTCAGTCTCCACTGCTAATGGCTGCTACTCGCTCGGCAGAACTGGGCCGAACCGGTAGAATACCACCACTGTTCTGCATGTGGCTAATGGATCTGATAACATCTCCATCTCTTCACCATGCAAACTTTGTTCCCTTCCTTTCCGCCTTGCTCAATTTAATTTTAACATTTTTAAATTTAAGATCCCTATTTATTGTTTTAATATTTTATATGCATTTTATTGAATGATTGTAAGCCACCTAGAGTCGCCTTTAATAAAATGTGTAGCAAGAAGCAAATAAATAAACAAACAAAATAAATAAATAAAAACAATTGAATAAGTTAGAAGCCAAACACTAGCAGGGAAGGAAATAAGTGAGAAAGGCACAGAATACACAGGAGGACAAGTATCTTTGTCAAATGTATGATCTTTATCCAGAGAAAGAAGCAAGTTAGAAATAAATACATGTGATCAGGGAGAATGCTGAAGTTTTCCTAAATCTGTCACAGTTTGTTCTAATAATATAAACAGGAAGATAACAAAGTGCTTGTTTGTATATCATTTGTGTATTTTTCATGACAATCAATGAAACTTCAAAGCAGATTTCTCAAAATTCATTAAAACACTTCTGAAAGCCTTTATGAAAGTCATTTGAAGGACATAATCTTGCTCTGTTCTTTTTCTGTTCTTTTTTCTTTATCCTTCTTATAAAGAATGAGAAATTTATTACGCATTGCATTTGGACTATCATAGCAAATTGAATTGAGGCCACTGAAGACAAACAACACAAATGAATAAGCTAGAAGCCAAACACTGGCAGTGAGAAAGTAAGAAAGGCACAGGATACACAAGAGGACAAAACAAGTATCTTTGTCAAATGTATGGTCTTAATACAGAGAAAAAAGAAATGTTTAACATTGCTCACTCCTTCTAATGTTTGCATTTACAGACATGTGGAAGGAAAATGGTTTTTTTTGCAAAAGAAAATCAAAAGTAAATATGAATTACTTTATTGGAATGCAGAGAAGAAATTACATCAAAGATCGACAATAAGTACAGCTTTCCCCAGAAAAGGGATATCTTTACTGCCTGTTAATTTTCTTCATGCCATTCCTTTGTTTCTCATTTTTGGCAGCAAAGCTCTAAGGTCTTAAATGGCAAATGATAATGAGTTACGATCAATGCTATAGACCAGACAGCTAATCTGAACTTCACCAAAAGTCAATATTTAGCTTTACCTTATCAGTGGAGAAATGTCAAATGTAGATGTAGACAGGCACAAATTTCCAACTGACTTTCTCTCACTCGTGCTTCTGTGTTCAAAGCTGCATAGAAGAGTTTTGGCATCAGATAAGACAAAACTACCTTTGAAAGAAAAAGAAATGCAACACATGACTAAACTTGCAACTGCACATATAGTAGTCTATGCGGCAAAACCAACGAGAAATTCATTCTAATTTCTCATCACACATTCTATTGGTTACTTTCATTATCTGCATGATGCTTTCAAATGATAGTTACATGCTGCAGACAGCCTTTAAGAGATAAGACTTTTCTTTATGTGGAAATGTAATGTTTGTTGTGTCCCCAAAACAATAGGTAGTGGGTTGAATGCCAGGATGGCATTCCAGGATGGCAATCCAGGATGGAGCAGGTGTGTTAGCATTGTTACTTTATGCATCTTAGAAATTATAAAATTGTCCTTTTAATTTAATTCATTTTTGAATTGTCAAGGACAGCACTTTCCAGGATTATAACCATATACTTTCCTCTACAACAATGAAAGGGAAACTTTGTAATATTAGGTTTCTTGAAAAGTTTTTGCAACATAAAAAAACTTAATGAGTAAAAACATTACAAACAGCCAGACAGTAACAATAGCTGTTAGGCATATCCTGCAGAAACATCTATAAATCTTAATAAAATTCTCCCTTGCTATCATAATACAAACAACTGTTGGTATAACTGTAAATGGTCCTGATTAATTTTGCCATCCTACAATATTTATATGGTATTGTGGTTGGACTTGGCTACAATTTGTACTTCAAAAGACCAGGATAAGTATAACATCATAAGGCTGGGGGTAATATTAGGTTATCTAGCTATTTTCCAAGAGCACTAACTCATTGCATATGTCTTTAAAATGGGATAATAACAAGTAAACATTCAAAATAATAGTTTCCTTTGATAAATATTCTGATGTAAAACCATAAAGCAAATTCTCTATCAGCAATATATTTATTTCAAGCATTTTTATGTTACTTCTCGTTTACAGAGGTTATTGAGGCAACTGTCTGGAGGCTTGAAGGCTAAATGTTTCTTATGAAAAATAGAAATGAAATGGACCAATTCAGTTGTGTGTGTGTGTATATGTACGTGTGTGTGTGTGTGTGTGTGTGTGTGTGTGTGTGTATGTACGTCTGTGTGTGTGTGTGTGTGTGTGTGTGTGTAAAAATAATCTCTGAAATAGCTATCCAATATCAACATGGTTGAAAAGAATTTGCCATACAAAAATAATATTATTACAGCAATCTTTCCTGATTAAAAGAAGAAATAATCATTGTCTACAGTATTTACTTTGGGACTCTACAGTGTAACTTGCAAATAAATGTATGCCAGCAATTATAACTAAAGATCAATATTTTTAGGTAACAAAGCAAACAATGTAGCCTGCAGATACTGTGAAATTGCTGGTTTAGCTCATCTTGCTTATCATTAGTAATACCAGAATGAAAAAGTTGATGCAATTATTTATCCTGAGATAACTGTATTTTTTTTCAATGGGCGAATATGTGTGGAGGGAAGAATGGGCTTTGGATTTTTAGAATCCTGCATGCTGGTTTTTATACCATATGTTAAACAAATCTAGTTGTGAAGTGCACAAAAAACAAGCACAATTTGACCATAATTTGATCATAATTATTAAATTATTTGTTAAAACCCAACATCAGAAAAAAAATAAGATTTCATTATTGCAATGCTCATCTGCCTAAGAGAGCACAATGTACAATTCTCTAATATGTTTAAGCAGCATTCTTCTGTCTAGGAGAAGCCCCTCAAATATTTTCTTGTATTTAATTTTAGAATAGTTTTGCATATAAATGCAATTTAATAATCAATAATGGAATATACTCCTATGCAATTCTACTCATTAGCAAGTTCCTATAATTAAATGAGTCATAATCCCTAGAAAGTAAGCATGTGATACATATGTTAATTTTTTTAGACAAATAAGTGAAAATAAAATGTCAGAATGCTGAATAATTGGAATAGACAGTTTTGAAGACCATGCAAAATCATGAAGGTTTTCAAATAGTAGTACCAAAACAAGTATTATAGATAATTATAGATAATTCCTGAAGGGCATGAAAAGTAGGTGTAATATATCCGGTGCAATTAGCTGCATCTTGGATCAACTGTACTTTTTAGTTGTGTTCATCAAGAGATCCATTTAATTCACACTCGTGAAGTCTAATAATATGTTGATAAGCACCTGAGTCACCATAGCTGAATTCTCCCATTCAAGAAGGACCATAATCAGTGTTTAGCCAGAAATATTTATTTCTAGCCAGAAGTAGTCAAAGACCTTTCTTACCATAGATTCCATCTGCCCATCTAGCAGTATCTGTGAGTCAAGGAAGGCTTCATAGTTGTGGACCTATTTTTTCAGGGTCAGTGCCATTTCCTCAATAGAACCCTATTCCTGGCAGAGAACTATGATGAAGAAACAGCAACTCCATCTTGTTAGAATTCAATTTCAGTCCATTTTGTCCAGGGGTGGGATTCAGTGTTTTTAACAACTGGTTCTGTGGGCATGGCTTAGCTGGTAGTGTGGCTTGGTGGTCATGTGACTGGGTGGGCATGGCCAACTTGACATCACTCATGTCAAGGGGAGCTTCTCCTCGCCTGGTGTCTCATGACAGTGGGGATGCTGCAACGGTCGTAAGTGTGAAAAATGGTCATAAGTCACCTTTTTCAGTGCCATTATAACTTTGAATGGTCACTAAAAGAACTGTTGTAAGTCAAGGATTACCTGTACAAAAATACAAAAAGCTTCTTTGCTTGCAAAAAGCTGCCCTAAATACCAATCATTAGATTAAAAATACCTGCAAGCCAGAGTTACAAATCAGGCAGGGTGCCAGAGCACCTTGAGGAATTAAAATAGTTAAAATACAATGATAACTATTAAGGAGCCATCTCTTGCTCATAAAGTGAAACCCTTTAGCAGAGAGATCATTTAAGCTCTCCAGAAAAAGCACACCCAGGAAAAGCAATCCTTAGATCCATTTGCACCACACAAAGATACCAGCTGATCTCACTCACCTCACAAGATATCCTAAGAAAATCACCCAGATTTAAGGAATGGCCACATGCACCCCAGAAAGGCAGTAAAAAAAAAATCAGTGCCAAGCTTGCATCCTGCCACTTGGAAATATACCCCAAAAGGACAGTGCCAGATAGTATTAAAGCAGTGAAGGAAGCCCCCCCTCCCCAGATAGAAAAAGAAACCATGAGGCAAGAAAAAATTCAAACACAATACAAATAATTAAATCACAACAGTAACTGTTCCTTGTTGAAGCTGAATTGGGAAAATTATCCCATCAATAAACACAGGATTAAACTTTACCAAGCATAGAATTAACCTTCGCCAAAAACCAGTTTTAGACCAAAACTCAGAAAGGGTATGTAAACTCACATTTGAATGTGAATCTTTCTAGCTAGCCAAGAAGCCTTGCTGAATGTCACTCATTTTGGTTCCCTGTCACTAAAAGCTTTGCTTCATTATTCAATTATTTCTTCAAAGGAGATTGCTTCTAATTACTGGTTCTCCGAACTGCTTAGAAAGTTAACAAGGGGTTCTGTAGAACCAGACAGAACCGGTAGAATCCCACCCCTGATTTTGTCTCATCTAGACCCTGATAGTTTCCAGATACTAGGACAAAACCTTAATAGAGGTTTTATTTAGGCACATAATGGCCATATAAATCTTGGTATTATCATCATGGTAGCAAGGTATCTTGAATCCACAGTTAATAATTGCAAACTATATCTCATTATAAAAATTGTAAAATACAATTAGTACAGGGAAGTCAAATTTGATTTCATTAAGGGCTGCAGCAGAGTTGTGTTTCACCCCAGGGGGCCGGGATAGGCAGGGCCAGGGTGGGTCTGGCCAGCTTAATGTCACTTGTGTCAGGGGCACCTATGGTGGCCTAAGTGCTCTGCCAGCGAAAACAGGCTCCTGATCTTCATTTTTGACTGCGATGGCCTCCTGCAACTCTCTGCCAGTGAAAATTGCAGAGGCACTGTGGGCTGGTCCTGTTTACAGGGCGGCCCCAAGAGCCAGATCTAAGCACTCAATGGGCCTTGAGTTTGGCACCCATGAAGCACTATTATAAGTCAAAATAATGGATGAGAATCTATCATGGCTGGAGAATATAGGAAAAAAAATATTTTGAAAGGATATGTTAAATAAGCCAACATTAACTACAGTATGGAAAATTCTGTGAAAAGCTACTTTAGTTAAATATGTATTTCATAGTGCCATGATCACAACTTTTTTAGAGATTTGTATATTAATGACAACACTTTGAAATAGAACCTGCTTGCTGAGGAAGATTCTAAGTTGTTTACTGTTTTTATTAGCAGAGAATATGACATTATCAGTCATTTCCACCTGTTCGCTTTTTCAAAGATTAAAGTACAGGTAAAACTTCAACCACAATTAGGACCAGAATTTCTGTTACTAAAAAAGTGTTTGTTAAATGAGTGGCATCCAATTTTAGAACAGTTGTTAAGTCATGGCCATATGGTTGTTAAGTGAATCTGGTTTCTCCCATTAACTTAGCTTGTTGGAAGCTGGATGGGAAGATCATAAAAGATGATCACATGATCTTAGGAAATTGCAACCATTATAAATACATGCTGGTTGTCAAGCATCCAAATTCTGATCATGTGACAGCAACAGTTGTAAGTGCAGGGACCAGTTGTAAGTCATTTTTTTCACTGCTGTTGTAATTTGAGTGGCTAAACAAATGGTTGCGGACTACCTGTATCTGGGGACAGAGATGAGAAAGGATATTTTATTGCAAACTAAAACTACTCTTATGGTTCCTTAGGCATTGGAGATTTTCTAGGGCAGGGGTGTCAAAGTCAAGGCCCGTGGACCAAATCTGAACTGCCAGGTGTTTAAATCTGGTCCACAGGGCTGGCCCGGAAATAGCAAAGAACCGGTCTGTGGTGCCTCTGGCAGGCAAAAGGAGGTGCAGGGGGCTTGCACAGCCCCCGTGTGGCCCATTTTCACCTAGATGGCCTCCTGCAGTGCTTTGCCAGTCAAAAATGAGCTGTGCGGCACTTTGCCAGCTCAAAAATGAGCTGCCCCCCCATGCTCCATTTTGACCGGCAGAGTGCTTCAGAAGGCGTCCATCATCCCTCCCTCACCCCGCCAGTCTGTGGAGAACTACAATGCTTTCCAGCCCTTGAAGAAATCCAGTTTGACTTCCCTGTTCCAGGGTAATAAGAAAACTCCTATGAAAGTAGGCATCGTGGACCCCCATACTTCAAAACTAATCACAGGACTGGGTATTTTTTTAGTTAGAAATTAGAAAAATAATTGTAGTTAGAATAATTTTAGTTAGAATTTAGAAAAATAATTGTAATGGATCAGTATACTCTTAACAGAAAAAAAGATCATAGGTATACAGTTTAAAATTTTTAGGAGACAGATATTAAAATGATGTTGACCATTTGCACAATAGAATTACGGAGAATATAAAAGAAACCCAGAAGTAGTTTAATTTTATTTTGACTGAACTGATCTAACATGTTTTCAGTAGTGCAGGAGTGATTCTTTGGGATACCCATATGGTGAGCTACAATAAGCAATTAACACAATCATCCTTTCCCTTCTATGATATGTTTTTGTGTCAATTTGCATGGGTGAGTAGCTGTGTAATATGAAAACAGGAGAAGAATGTCAAGAACTGGACTTTCCTCCTACATACAGTATCACATATTGCGTTGTGCAGTGAATTAGAACAAACCAACCAGATAAAGGGATGGTATACTTATGCATGATTGCTTTGTGATTTATAATAAAATAGTAAACTTTATTGGAAAAACAGATAAGGGCATTTTATTAGGCTAAAATTTAACCTACCATTACAACTAACCTCCAAGCTTTAGAAAAACAAATTTAATCCTACATTCATTCCTGCAATTTTCTCCAAAGCCAAACTTAAATATAGTGTATGAAATAATTGACTTCCATCTGCAATTGCTATGAAAGAATGCCTTCTTCCTTTCACTGGAAGCAACTCTTAAAGATCAAAAATTAAATTTACATGATACATATGACTGGCATAAGATACATTCACTGCTTAATAAGCTCACAAAATAATACATTTTTACTGGTTTGACATTATATATTAAGTCAAATTCATCATGCGCTTTTAATGCTGGCCTCCCACTGAGATTTGTGCAAAGAACTGAGCCAAAATGTTACTCTTGGCTAAGAGTTATGGCATGGTTTTGGAGGTTGAACATTGAGACTTGGATTATGAACAATAGGCATAAGATAGTATTCAGACCAGGACATACAGAAACTTGGACTACAGTTTTTAGACTAAATCTTATTTATTTTGTTAATCAATGTTGATAATGAATACTTTGCCAAAATGTAATTCAGAATCTATGCAATCATTTTATTTTCATCTGTGCTTCATTAGAGACTATTTTTATGAGCACGTATGCTCTCTGCACATATATGCCAAATTTAGCAGTAGGTTGATAAATTGAGCTTAATAGGATTCAGATGTGTAAAGACTGAAGGATACAAAGCTTTTTTTATCTATATATTAATAGATCCTGTTCTTGGCATAATGTAATAGAAACAGATTCTGTTTTAGTTTTCTAATTATCTTAGGCAGTTTGCATTTAAATAGAAATATATACATATATTCCTATACATATTAACATCTAAAGTTTTCATACAGAGAGATAGAAAGACATATTATGTTTGCCCCCCCCCCCCTAATTTTTGGAGAATGATGGAAATTTGGAGAAGCACTGCTTAATCAAAATTTCAATGAAAGGAAGTGCTGCTTAAAATAATAAGATATAATTCTATTGTTATGATTGATAGTCAAGAACAGTTATAGCAGAAGACAGAAATTTGCTCTGATTTGCTGTACAAATAACTTGCAGTAAATTGGAGCATGGAAATTTAGTTTTATTTTAGAGTTGAAACTTTCAAATTTCTGTTAGGATGTCACACTCTATGGAAGAAATATTTATTTGAATATTTATTTGAATATTTATTGAATATTCTGTTTTTGTGATTTGATATTTAATGAAACTGAACCTAGCATTTGATATGGATTAATATCTAACTCCATTTAATGGTTGTCAACCAATATTCTGCTATTGTATTTCATACTGTACATGATGTTCAGTTGTATCTAGCATTTGAAGATTCCTTTTTTAAATGATTTTTTAAAAAAATGATCAGATGTTTTTATGCACTTCAATTATGTGCCCTAACGATGGATTAAAGAAAGAAAGAAATATAGTTTAACAAGTAAATAATATTTTTTATTACATTAAAAGTTTTAGCACATAAAACATTGCAGTTCAGCAGCAATTTTTGGAAAGGTTCAAGAGAAGGTTGGAAGGTGCATATACCCTTGATGATTTTGTGTTCAATTCTCACCTTTGATTTAAAAAAAAGAGATGGAGCAACCAGGATGATTATGAAGACCGTTTAAAGGAACCGGGCATGGCTAGTCTAGTGACGAGAAGGCCCAGGAGAGACAGGATAGCAGGGTTCAAATATTTGAGGGGTTGCCCACAGAGAGGAGGGGATCCAGCTATTTTCTAAAGCACCCGAAGGTCAGACAAGGAATAATGGATGGAAACTGAACAAGGAGAGATTTAACCTGGAAATAAGGAGAAACTTTCTGACAGTGAGAACAATCAAGCAATGGAACAGAAGTTGGCCTCAGAAGTTGTGGGAGCTTCATCACTGGAAACTTTCAAAAAGAGACTGGAGTGCCATCTGTCAGAAATGATGTAGCTTCTCCTGCATGGGAAGGGGGTTGGATTAGATGAGCTACAAGGTCCCTTCCAACTCTGATTATCTGTTATCTTTTATAAGCCATTGCACTTTAAATAGGGACATGGGGCTGTTGGGGTCTTTTGTTGTTTATCAGACGCCAGAAATTTGCAGTTTGTTAGGATGAAAATGGAATGGGGAAGGGTCTAAGAGTACAATACTGAAATCATCCAGGAAGCCCCCCCCCAAAAAAATTCAAGATTCCCAGAAAGAGAGGCCAGTTATCTGGTGAAAATAGCCCCTAATGGTACCCTGATGCAGAATGGCAACCAGAGTCAGTAGCAGTGAAGATGACGTGGAAAATAGCAGCGATGGCAATGGTGCAGAGAAAAGAGAAGCTGTGAGTTTCTGAAATGATCTGTTTGTTTTTTTGATTTTCACCCTGCCCTCCTCACCTTAATTTACCATAACACATAGGCTGAGTAGCTACACCTGATAGACAAAAGGAGAGGGGCCTTCAGCCAAGAGCTTGTCCAACAACAAAAAGGAGTCTAAGGTCTGAAGAAATTCCCCACAATCAGAGGTGGGTATTCAGCAGGTTCTGACCAGTTCTGGAGAACCGGTAGCAGAAATTTTGAGTAGTTTGGAGAACCAGCAAATCCCACCTCTGACTGGAGATTTTACAGTATCCTTCCCCTGCCACAACCACCAAGCCACACCCACAGAACCAGTAGTAAAAAAAATGAATCCCACCACTGCCCACAACTGTTCACAAACTTAGTAGTGAATTTAAATCTCACCATGGAATTTAATAGGGACAGGAAGGAGTAAGGCTTAGAACCAGATTGGGAGCATAATAACAAAAAGATCAGTAGGGATTAGGGAATAAGTTAATAGGTGAAATAGAATAAACTGTGTTCTGTGGAACCCGAGGTGGACACAGATACACAAAACTAATTTTCTCATATAAGTGGAAAGGATAGACCCTTTAAAGTGGCATTTCAAAGCACTCAGGGAATGTGTACCCATAAATACTCATCACTTTGCTTTTTGATAAGAGATTCTGAATTTTATTTATTATTTAGCTGATTCTGTAGCTTGCAAAAGTTTGAGACCTCTGGAATAAACCAAATAACAGGAGTGAAAATAAGACACACAGAAAATGTTAAGAATAATTAAAATATAAGAGGAGTTTAATGAATAATAATAAAAAAGGATAATAGTGAAAGTGTTAAAGCATAGAATTAACAAATAGTAATTATACAACTGACATTATGTAAAAGATTTAAGCAACAAAGTTATTGCAAATAATTTCTTTCTTTTGACTTAAGCATTGCCTCAATTTGTCATCCTCCTAGTTCTTAGGACAAGCCTGCAATTTTTTTTCCTCCCTCCCTCCCTCTCTGAAGCATCCACACAAATATTACCTAGCTGTTGGAAAAGTAGTCTCACATCTACTTTTCAGAAATTCAGCCTGCTTGGGGGTGGGGGGAGGGAGAGGGAGAGAATAGTGTCAGTGCTGAAAAAATATAATTGATCTCGTTCATTAAAATTCAAATAATTATGGAACTACAGATGTTCACTTTTTACTGAATATGTTATTGATTGTAGAAAGGTCTGCTGCTATGGTAAATTTTTATGAAATTACAATTATGTACATCTGAAATATGTACCAGCCTTCCTCAAACTGGCATCCTCCAAAAGTGCTTGGATTATATCTCCCTGAATTTTGAGATGATGGTGATGATGATGATGATGATGCAAATTTCCAGATGCTGTATTCATTACTGCAGGAGATTTTAATCATGTAGATCTTCATGTGGTCCTCCCTAAATTCTATCAATATATAAGGTGTGCAACTAGGGGATCGAACACCTTGGATAAGGTCTACACGAATATTGTAAATGGATACAGGGTATTACAACTACCACATCTGGGCCAGTCAGATCACTTGTCTCTGCTTTTAGCCCCGGAGTGTATTCCTCTGAGAAAACAGGCGGGGTCGGTAGTCAAGACGGTGAAAAGCTGGCCAGAGGGAGCAATGGAGCAGCTAAAGGACTGCTTCGAACGCACAAACTGGGAAGTTTTTGATCATCCTGATCTCAACGAACACACGGATGCAGTGCTAGGGTATATGGCACACTGTATTGATACTGTCACGGTGGATAAACGAATCTGGGTGTATCCTAATCAAAAACCTTGGATGACCAGGAAGGTTAGACACTTGTTGTACGCAAGAAATAAGGCTTTTAAGTCTGGGAATGATCTAGATTATAGTGCTGCAAGAACAAACTTGAAGAGAGGTATTAAGCAGGCTAAGGCCGAATATAAGAGGAGAATTGAAGACTGCTTTCTCAGTAATAACATGAGGCAGGTTTGGCAGGGGGTTCAGCAACTAACGAACTATAAAGCAAAAAAGGTCTCTTTGGATGGTAGTGCGGCGGTGGTTGAGGAGTTGAACAATTTTTTTTGCTCGATTTGAGATCCATCAAACTGAAACTGTCCCTTTGCCATCATTTACTCAGCAGAGCCTCCCCTTCATTGTGAATGAGCAGGATGTGAGGCAGACAATGAAGGCGGTTAATTCTAGAAAGTCAGCTGGGCCCGACTCAATTCCTGGTCGTGTGGTAAAAGATTGTGCTGATCAGCTAGCTGGGATGTGGACTGAAATTTTTAACCGATCCTTGACACAAAGTGTGGTTTCTGTGTGTCTCAAGGCTTCCACCATCGTTCCACTACCTAAAAAGTTGCCCACAAATGGTCCTAGCGACTATAGGCCGGTGGCACTAACTTCTATCTTAATGAAGTGCTTTGAGAAGCTAGTTCGAAATTATATTATCTCCTGCCTTCCTGATTCCTTTGATGGGCTTCAGTTTGCTTACAAAGAAAATAGATCAACCAAGGATGCAATTATTACTGTGCTTCACATGGCCTTATCCCATTTGGAAACACCGGGGAATTATGTAAGAATGTTGTTCGCAGATTTTAGTTCTGCTTTCAATACCATCATACTGCACAGATTAATAGCCAAGCTCAAAGATGTAGATTTTCCAGATTCTATTTGTTTATGGATATTGGATTTTTTAACAAATCGTCCACAAAGAGTTAAACTGAATGATTATATTTCTACTGTCAAGACACTTAGCATTGGCACTCCGCAGGGTTGTGTCCTTAGTCCACTACTGTTCTCCATTTATTCATCAGATTGTACAAATAAACATCCCAACAATAAGATAATAAAATTTGCAGACGATACTACGCTTGTAGGACTTATTTCTGGGGATGATGAGTCTGCATATCGGGATGAGGTATTACAGCTATCCCACTGGTGCAAAAATAATAATCTTCTATTTAACATTAAGAAGACCAAGGAGGTTATAGTGGACTATAGGAAAAAAAGAGCAGACATTCAGCCACTGTATATAGAGGGAGTTCGTGTGGAACAGGTGGTTGAATGTAAGTATCTTGGGACCATCATTACAAATGACCTGACCTGGAGTGCAAACACCGCTGCTTTAATTAAGAAGGCACAACAACGGTTGTATTTACTAAGGATTCTTAGGAAACAACAACTGGCTGAGAGTCTACTGACTACCTTCTATCGGAGTTCAATTGAGAGTATATTATCCTATTGTCTCTGTGTATGGTTCTCGAGCTGCACAGTGGCAGAGAAAAAGGCAATTCAGAGAGTGATTAAGATGGCCCAAAACATCATTGGCTGCTCACTCCCCTCTTTGGAAGAACGGTATAGGAATAGATGTAAGAGGAAGATATTTAATATATTGAATGACTCCTCTCATCCGGGACATCAGCTCTTTGAACTATTACCATCGAGAAGGAGATTCAGGGTATTAAGAACAAGGACGACTAGATTTAAGAACAGTTTTTATCCAAGTGCAGCTTTGAGTTTGAATGCAGGGTCATAAGATTTTGTGGAATTTAATGGCTGAGAGTAATGGGGTATTTACATTTTTAAATTGTATAGAGATTATTGTATGGTTTGTTGTGTTTAGTTTTATTTTTCTTTCAATGGTGTTGTCCAGTTTTACTTGTGGAAGAGCACCTCATTTCGTTGCACCCGCTTGCGAGTGTAATGACAAATGAATTCTTATGTCTTATGTCTGATGATGATGATGATGATGATGATGATGATAATAATAATAATAATAATAATAATAATAATAATAATAATAATAAT
>NW_020769391.1:21467-41829 GCF_900518735.1 Pseudonaja textilis
ATAATAATAATAATAATAATAATAATAATAATAATAATAATAATAATAATAATAATACAAAAATAATAATAAGGGCAAGGTTTTCTGGAAAATATAAATCCTACATATTTATAGACATTAGGTTCGGGAAAGTTTGTATATTTATTTATAAAATATATAAATGTTCCAATCTGGTTATCTTACAAAACAACAATAAAAAAGTATACAATTAAAACAGAGAATATATCATCAAAAATGGGGGGTGGGATCTAATAACCTCCTTAAATGAATAAAAAAAGAACATCCCGCAAGGGATCCATCCCTAATCTAATCCAGGACTGGAGGCAGAGCAGGATTTTAAAGGCTCATTTAAATGAGGCAAGGGAAGGGGCCATAGGAATGTCCTCTGTGAACATTGCAAATTTGACTGGATTATGCAGTGCAGCACTTTCAAATGCAGAGCGTGTTTTTAATGGAGGCTGTCAGTAAACAGAATAATCAGCATCCCATTATCTCATCAGCATTTTCAGCTGTTCAGCTGTTTTCCTATATATATATTGTGTTACTGCTCCAGGTGCAGATAATTTTCCACTTATTAAAACAGTCCTAGACTGAGTTGAAGTACCATTTTGATGGAATAGTAAAGCTGCTGTTTCACTAAATATTGTGTTACTGCCCCTTGTATCATGATTTTCAGACTCAATAGGGATATTAAATCTGGGCTACAAAAATCTAGACAACCACTTTTCATATTATGTCTTGCTTCCAGTTATGGAAGTTTCTACTATTATTTGAAACTGCATCTCTTCTATTATACCTAAATGTTAGGTCTGGAAGGAGAGGGATGCTCTGGGATCAGCCTGTTAAGGAGTGCCATCTGGCAGAGTCCAGGAAGAGAGCCTCTTTTGTTGTGGCCCTTGCCCTTTGAAACATCATTCATCTGGAGCTCAGATTGGCCCTGACCCTATCAGCCCTTTCCTGTTTTACCAGGTATACCAGATAGTAGACACTAATTCATTCTTTTTAGTAAAGTTACACTGACAGAATCTTGCAAGTCTGGGAGTATAAATCTCCCACAATCTTCTTTATAGTGTGAGAAGCTAGCAAGGGTTTCTTCTGACCCTCCTATTCTGCTCACTATCCAGCTGCAGGCTACATCTTCTCTTATCTGATCATCCCCATCACCCAAGGTCTTTCTCACATGCCTTTACATGCCATTGCAACCTTTCCTAAGGCCTTAAATACATGGCCTGGGGATTGGATGGGAGAGGAGAAGGGCTGACTTTCTGATTATTTTAATTGTGAATGATAGGTTGTTGTTTTTTTGCTTTTTTGATGCTTCTATATATTCTTTAATATTGTTAACCACTGAGAGTCATGAGTTTTAGATGAGCCACATGAGTTATATGGGTGGCCATATACATTGAACTAATAAATAAACTCTTAAATCTTATTTTAAATGTGGTGAAGACAATAAAGGCTAGGTAATCCATTCCCACCATATTTTTGACAGTTCAGGCATCCCTTTATTCTACTTTTCTATTCTCAGTTAGTGGCATGGGGGATGGCAGGACTATAACATGAATGAAAGGAGTGTAACCTAGCATATAAGTTGTAAAAAGATGATCCTAAATTGATCCCCAGCATCTTTAGTTAATCAAATGTTCTATAAGACATTGAAAATATAAAGGCATTAATTGTACTGACTGAAAGATTGGTCCATTGATTCATTACTTATAGCAGAAACCTAAGATTGTAAGTGGTATATGTTCTCAGACATGCTTAGAGATTAATGTTAATAGCCTGGGATTTTCTGTATGCAAAGCATGTACTCTCCTAATGAGCTATGGCCCTTATATTGTATGTTGGAGAGATGATGCTTAAAACAGGCAAAATTGAGTGAGATGGACAAATAATCCAATTGGACATAAAGAAGTCTCCTTAGATCTACAATTTTTCACAAATCATGGCAGCCAAAACACTTTTAGTGACATCTGATCTAAATCTGAGCAAATACACCTTGAGTTTTATATGAGGTCACAACTGAATGTATTTTCTCAGTGTCAGCTTTATATTAAAAGGAAAAAGAGGGTGCTTTTTTTGGCTAATTGCAATGCTTTAGACCACCTGGAAAGAGTGAGCTACATTAGCTAGATGTTTATTTTGTTGAGTAAGAGTCTGAGAACGCAAAACACATTTCCCATCAAGTTCAGAACATTCAGCACCTTTATTTTGTCCTCCAAGGCAGATATTTATGTTTCACATTTGAAAATGAGGCTATGCAGGACCTGATTATGCAGAAATCTGCATCTCTCACCAAGCAGATGGACTTAGTTTAGCCTAACTGCTTGGAAACGGCTCACAAAAAAGTATACTCTTTCGCTTTAGAATTGCAAAAGATATTAGTTCAGCAATTATTACAAAATTATTGACACCAAGATTCAAAGTGGTGAAAGGAATGAAATCAATCCTTAAAGATTCCTTAGAACTCAAACCATTATCAAATGAACATTTGATGCAAACGTGTCCAAACTGTGCTTATATATTGTTCTGATTGCCAAAGTCTACATATTTGTCTGCTGAGGCAGCATGCACCCAAAGTGTTTTGATGTGGACTCACTCTTTGCAATACTGTATGTATTATACAGGTTCTATAGGCTTAGGTTCTCTAGAAAAGATGAAGCAGTTGAAGTTGGGAATTAGAACAATGAGGATTTGCCCTCATTAAACATAGCAAAGTGGTTGCTTCAACCAACAGATCTTGGAAGGCAATAATGAAATACTGGAGAAGAAGGTTACATCATTGAAACTGTCTTCAGGTATGATATAGTTGCAAGGGTCAAGGAAAAATTCAACTGCCCATCTAGGCAGCTAAACCTGGAATTGTTAGAGGGACCATTTTGTTATCAAGGAAGAAATGATGGCTTGAGTTAGCCCTAAAAGCAATGGGGTTGGTTCCATCTTCTCTATTTATTATTTTTAAAGAATCAAAATGATTTAGGGAAAATATTTCTATGGATGGGTATATGTTGTGGCCCCGATTCCCAAGCCTATGCTGTCAGAGGAAGAGGACCTGGAAGATGATGATGAGGAACTGGGAATGACTTCCTCCCCAGGACCTTCCTCCCTGGCAATGCCTCAGGTTCCATCAGACAACCGAGAGGAACAGCCTGAGATTAATCAGGAAGAAGGCATATCAGAGCAGCCCCTGACAGGGAGTAAAGAGGAAGAGTGTTGGCTCAATCCTAAGCAGCGTCGTAGAAACGTGAGCAGCAACATAGGAGGCGTGGGAGGATCAGAGAGTGAGCTGAGTCATTGAGCCACACTCCACAAGGGATAAAAGTAGGTGCGTTTTCTCCTGAAACTTTGTACGGGACAAAGTTTAACCTTACTTCAGATTTTCTTTGTGGACTGCCTTGTGATTTTCTGTGAGTAAAATTTTATTTACTATCAGTTCGGACTTGGCAGGCAGGACGTGTTGGAATGCCAAGAATATTATCAGTTCCAAAGGATTAACTCTGTGAAGTCCAAGCCAGCTTGCCTGCCTGTGTTTGTGTGAGTTTGTACTCTTTCATCTTTTGGGAAAGAGGAAAGGCGAGACAGAACAGGTATAAACACTTATTTGGCTATCAGTTAAAGCTCAGTTAGGTGACAGTTTGCATCTTCAGGAATTTTGAGTGATGAGCCATCCATTACAATAAAGATCCATAACATAATGAACAGTTCTCAATTCCAATCAACTGTACAACTGAGCTGAATGAAAAAAGGAACGGTGTGTGTGTGTGTGTGTGTGTGTGTGTGTGTGTGTGTGAACATCCTATCACCTCCAGGCTAGATCGCCAATTATACATGGTATATAAGCATCATAAACAAAAGTGCAGTAAATATATACTCCATCTCATAATAGTCCATTGCATATTTTTTCCCATTTTGATTTTCTAACATCCCTAGTGAATCAAACCTCACCACCGACTAATAAATGTTTTAGATTTCACCTCATACAGTTTGGAAATATTACCATGCAAAACTATTTAGTTGTTTCTAAATGTATAGGCAACTGAAGGTTTATAGCAGAAGTAACGAAGAGGTAAGATGATAGTAGTGGCCCCCAGTCCGACTTCTGTGGTTTTAAGTGGAACAGAAAATAATGTGGATACAAATGTATTGCATGTATTGAACATTTAAATCAGTGTATTGGTGGGGTGGGTTTTTTTTTTTATAAACTGCAGTTGTTCACAAAGTGTATGTCCTTTGAACAGTCCCTAAGGACTCCCTCCTAATCCTGGCAAAATTAGCCCCAGGAACTGTTTTTATATACCATCACCTCATTCACCATTGCCTTAACTATAGCCCAAGAGGGAAGGCAGCTGAAAGTCCACTTTATGTCTTCCAGATCTAAAGGAGTGCCTTTTTCTTTTCAACCTATTTTTTTTTTACTATAGATATGATCTACCATGCTTTATGGACAAGACGATTGATGATCTGATCCAGGACTGTGACATACCCAGGCCCTATTGATCACTTTGAACTGTCAGAGGTCCACCACTCCCAGCTAATTGAGGATATTGCTTTCCATAGTCACTTTGGTTTAGGATGGGCTTTTATCTGCATAATACCTACGTGATCATTTCCAAAATATTTGTCCGGTTTCTGTCTTTAAATACAAGGCTAGCACATTTGAAAGAACCCTAATCCCAATTTAGGGTTCTCTCCCTAAATTTCCCCTAAATATATTTTAAAAGGAGGTCATAAATCAGCACTGAACAAGTAACATAATTATTCTAAAACAAAAATGAAAAGACATATTGATAGAATAAAATAAGATAGAGATGAAATTATTAAGGTAGAATTACAGAGGTGAGGTATTAAATCCAAAAGAATTATATAAGATTACAATTAATTCTATAAGATTATTTATTTATTTATTTATTTTGATTTATTTATTTGATTTGTCAATTGCTTACAAGATAATAAGTATAAGTATATACACAGTTATGAATACATGAAATGGGTACGTATAAGAAAAATAAAAGAAACAATAGGACAGGGACAGTAGGCACGTTGGTGCGCTTATGCATGCCCCCTACAGGCCTCTTAGGAAAGGGTCAATAGTAGACAGTCTAAGGTTAAAGTTTTTGGGGTTTGGGGAAGAAACCACAGAGTCAGGTAGAGTATTCCAGACATTGACCACTCTGTTGCTGAAGTCGTATTTCCTGAAATCAAGTTTGGTGCGGTTAATCTTGAGTTTGTATCTATTGTGTGCTCTTGTGTTGTTATGGTTGAAGCTGAAGTATTCATTGACAGGTAGGACATTGCAATGTATGATTTTATATACCATACTTAGATCAGATCGAAGACAGCGTAATTCAAGGTTTTCTAGGTCTAGAATTTCAAGTCTGGTGGCATAAGGTATTCTGCAATAAGTAGAGGAGTGGAGAACTCTTCTTGTGAAATATTTCTGAACTTTCTCAATTGTGCTAATATCAGATACGTAATGTGATGAGCTGTATTCAAGTATTGGTCTAGCAAATGTTTTGTATGCTCTAGTTAGTAGTGTGATATTACCAGAGAAAAAGCTATGTAGGATTAGGTTAACAACTCTTAATGCCTTTTTGGCTATGTAGTTGCAGTGCGCTCTAGCACTTAGATCATTAGAAGTGAGTATTCCAAGGTCCTTTGCAGAGCTTGGATCATCAACAAGATCTTGACTATTCAGCTTGTATTTTATGTTCTGATTTTTTTTGCCAAAAACAGAGACAGAGCATTTATTTGTTGAGATTGGAAGTTGCCATTTGTTTGACCATTCTGATACACAGTCAAGATCTTTTTGAAGGGTAGCAGTATTGTCTGTGGTATTGAACAGCTTTACATCATCAGCGAAAAGAACGCAGTTGCTCTTAATATGATCACAGAGGTCATTTATGTAGCGTATGAAGAGAGTTGGTCTTAGAACAGTGCCTTGGGGACACCACTGTTGATAGGTACAGAATTTGATAAGACATTCCCAATTTTGACCATTTGTTGTCTGTTTGACAGGAATGCTTCTATCCAGTTACGCAGTTGTCCAGAGATACCAGAAGATTTTAGTTTTAGGAGTAATTTGCCATGTACCACTGAATCAAAGGCTTTACAGAAGTCTATGTATATTGTGTCTATTGCTTTGCCCTGATTGAGTTGTGTAGTCCATATGTTTTTGCAGTGTAAGAGTTGCAGATTACAGGATAGTTTTTCCCTGAAACCAAATTGTTTATTGGAGAGTAGGTTGTTTGTCTCTAAGTGGAGGATAATGGATTGGTTAATAATTGATTCCATGACTTTACAGGTGACGCAGCATAAGGAGATTGGTCTGTAATTTTCAACTAGACTGGGGTCTCTCTTTCTGAAGATGGGGATGACCGTGGCTTGTGACCATAGGTTAGGCAAGGAGCCGGTCCTGAAAGATTTTTCAAAGATTATGCTTAGAGGTTCTGCTATGGCAGTGGATAGCTTTTTTAAGAAGTAGGCACATATTCCATCCAGTCCAATAGATAGAGATGGTTTTAGATTGCGTAGTGCTTTTTCAACATTGTCTTCTGTAAAATCGATATGTATTAGATCATTGTAGTTGTCTGTGGTTCAGCTAGGAAATACTGGGCATGATCCATTGCTGATTACAAATACTGAACCAAAGAATGTGTTAAAGATGTTGGCTTTAATGGTGTCGTCATTGCAGTCTTTACCATTAGGTCCTATCAGGGGTGGGATGGACCTTGAGTCTTTTAGTTTGTTGTTTACAAAATTGTAAAAAGCGCGGGTGCAATTGGTGCATAGAAAGTTTCCCTCTTGTTTAATGTGATAATTGGTGCGTTCAGTTTTTAATCTGGTGGCATAAATTTTGTATCAGCTTTTGAAGTTGGCAACGTGACCAGATTTGTTTTTCCGCCAAAGTGATCTCTTTTTCGATTGAAGTTTCCTTATTGTTATGGGTAATCTGTTTTTTGTTTTGTTTTGGAAGTTGTTGTTGGTACATATAGTTTGATGACTCTTTTGACTTCAAGTAAAAATGTGTTGTAACGGTTGTTTAATGCAACAGTATTGCATCCAGTGAATAGAGATTGCCAATCAAGGGATGAGAGATCATTGTCTATAAGATCATAGTTGCCTTTTTTGAAGTTATAATTGGGGATTACATCATTGTGATTATTTTTGTGTGGACGTATGTTGAGACAAAAGTCAATCATGTTGTGGTCACTGTTGGAAAAGGGTTCTTTAATTTGTATTCCATAAGTTGAATTCAAACTATTGCAGAAGATGAGATCGAGGCAGTTGTTTAGTCTAGTGTTGTTGGTTACTAGTTGTTCCAATCCCAGATTTGTAACAGCATTGTAGAAGGTTGCATGTATGCGTTCAGTTGTACATTCATTTAGAGTCCAGTCAACATGAGATTGAAATCACCAAGAAAGATAAAAATATGTGGGCAGGATGCTGCCCATATTAGTAGTGTATTTAGCTTGTTTACATGTTCAATGTCATAATCAGGTGCTCTGTAACATAGTAAGAATCAAAATGTGATATTTAAGGATAGTTCACAGATGATGGTCTCAGGAAGAGGAAGCTCCTGGGTAATTTGGATGTTTTTTAGATGTAAGAACTTTTTATAGAAGATAGCAACACCACCTCCTCTATGAATTTCACGATCTGATCGGTAAACATGATAGTCTCTTACTGTGGTAATGGAGTCAGAGAGAGATGTGTTGAGCCATGTTTCACGGACAAATATGATGTCGAATTTAGCCATATTTAGTAAGAGGAAAAATTCAGGTATTTTATTCGCAAGGCTTCTTGCATTGAGTAGCTTGCATTTAAGGCCAGCAGTAGTTGGAATTGAGGTAGTTAGGGGCGTGCGTGCCTAGTCTTGGGTGATGGTGGATTGGTTGAGATAGGGTTGTGGTTGAAGGTTAAAGCTGAGTTGCGGGTTGTGTGACTTACTTTTGATACAGTCAGCATGGTAGTCAATGTACAGGTCCTTCTCTCCATTGTCTGGATGTTTTTTGAGTTTAGTGCGGAGTACACAGGAACGGGCACGTTGCTGTATGGTTAGGTCAGGGCGACCATGGAGGTTCTTATGGTTGCTGTTGGTTTTGGCGAGTGTATTTATAGTGTAAATGAATTTACGTTTGCTTGTAACAACACCCCAATCAAGAATCTGTCAAAGAAGCCAACAGCAAACATCCCAATCAAAGAATCTCTAAAATCACTTCCATCAACATTGATAGGCAAGCCACCAGAATATAAACTGATAGCAAATAGCACTTCTTAGTAGTATTGATGACGTTACCTAGTTTGGATAATGAAACTTCTGCAAGAAAACAACAAGCTCAGAAAACACCAAGGACCCCTCATTCTAAATACTATAAATAACTAGGACAGACAACTATAAAGAACATAAATAAAGAGCCAGTTTGGTCTAGTACTTGAGGCATTAAGCTAGGAAGCAGGAGACCATGAGTTCAAGTCATGCCTTAGCCATTTAAGCCAGATGGGTGACTTTAGCCTGTCATTCTCTCTCAGCCCACCCCAACTCACAGGGTTGTTGTGGGAAAGGAGGAGGAAGATGAGTTGGATATGTTCACTGCCTTGAGTTATTTGTAAGGAAGGAAATAAATAAAGCTTATGATTATGTAAAACTATGCTAAAGTATATTAAGTCTAATTTTATTACATAACAGTAATTAACTGTTCTCTCTATTGTTGCAAATAATGAAATAATCTGACACAGTAAATTTAGTTTCATAAGATTTATAAGTATACTGCAATACTTACGGCCCTTACTCCAAGGTATGTTAGGAAACCTATGCAGTTACTATTTATGACTTTCAAGTAGAAATGTCATAAAATTTTCAACAGCTTCTGAAACCCTGCATATCAATTTCTGAGGGAGAAGCAGCAAAATCTAAGTCAAGGAAGGAAAGTTAAAAAAAATTCAAAAGTGCCCTTGAGCACACTTAAAATAACTTGCATTTGCTAACAACCTAGTTTTTAGTGACTCAAATGTGAAATGTTTACAGTGGCTTGCATAAAGTAATGAAGAATTATGCAAATAAGCCTGGAATATCTTATTCTTCTGTACCGTGTTATTATATTTTACTATATCTTGGGATGGGAAGATATGTATAATTCAGTTTTTTATAAATCTTTTTAGCTAACGCTTTGAGGCTATGACTTGATCCTCCTTTCAAGTTTCCAGGTGTAAACAAGGAGAAAATCAGTTATTCAAAGATTTCCTGTTATTGGGCAGGAAATTTAAGGGAACAGACTTATACTTAACATTAATCATACAGAACTAAATATCCGGATTTTAAGTTTTTAACCCTTCCTTAATAGCTTTATGAATCTGAACAGCTGTCATACATAAAATCTATTTTGCCTTGAATCTTTCATTATATCAGTAGGAAACATACATCTCATCATAACACATAACCTAAATTATGTATTTTGTTCTGTTTCCCTTTCAATAATTATGGTAAACACTTTTGGAATTATAATCCTTTAAATATCTCCATATTAAACTCAGTATTTTCCAATTGTGATTTGCAAAGGCTTGAAGAGAGGAAAAAAGATTAGTGTTTTAAATTCTAGAAAGACAATAAATGCCAGTCACTGAGATTTTTAAATATGACAATTTGTAAAAAAACCACAAGGCTTTATTAAAAAATGTATTGTTCCCTGATATTGTCGTATCAATTAATTTCCTATAGTATAGACCTGTAAGTAGATTCACCTAAATGCTGTGGTGGTAAGATTTGAATGTAAAATAGAACTACTGTATCTGGATACCAAAACTTCAGACAACCATTAGATGGCAACAACTATTTAGAACTTCACATCTCTCTTTATTGTCATCTTGTGGGTCTATAAGTTATTGCAGAGCATATGTAATAACTATATATAAAATATGTAATTATTTGATAACTGAGAGCCTTGGTGGATAGGAAATGATTCAAAGTGGGTATAGCATGACTTTTTATAATTTTTTTTTAATGGGGAATAAGACTTTTGTTTTAAAAAAAAGCATTTTCTATTTTATAATTCAAGCTCAGTTTTTCCGTTTCTTCCTTTCAGATTGTAGCCAACCATTTCACTGATTTTTGCCAAATGCTTTATATTCATTTATTCAATCAATCAATTTCTATAGTCAACTATCCCAATTAGTGAATCTGGGTGGCTTACAATTAAAAAAATACATTACAGTTAAGATATTAAAACATATTAAAATAGCAAAAATAATGGAAAACAGTAAATACCCTGTATTCCACAGGAGGCACCACCACAACAAAACACCAAAAGGTCCCGAGTTCTTATTAGCCTTAGCTCTGAAACTTTCTTCTTCCTATCCATAGGATTATATTCATAAACTATGATTACCTGATGACTTGTCCCACATAATCTGTTACTGTGCTGATATAACAGTTTATGAAGGATACAGAAAGCCTTTTTGTGTCAATTTATAGAGAATGAGGATGCTAACAGTCTAATTATTGAAGAAAGATCTCAGGGCAAAGAGGGTGGCTTTTGAGCAGAAAGAAGTTGAATGTCTATCTGCCCAAAATTTTGAATTCTTGGGGGGGGGGGGAAATTACATGCCTGCATTTCTTTAATGATCTCCACATTGCCAATGGACATTTTTTGTTCTTTTCAACCCATGAAACATTGCAAACAAATTATGTGAAGTAGCTTAGGATTTTTTATGTCTTTGTGTCAGTTGAATAACTAGTTGAAAACTGAACAGAATGGGCTAAAGTTTGCTGAATGTAGAGAATCCACCAACTGACAGAAAGAGAAATGCTGTCTAGCAATTCCATTCTAAGCTTCCCATTCATGGTTGCATGACCCCAAGGGTGCCATTATTGGGGGGGGGGGTGGAATTCAAAACCTGTATTTTGGGTGCTTTTCCTAACTTTGTTTTAAATACGTTGTATGCACATTTTAGAAATTATCGCTGTTGGGAACAATTTACAACTATGACAACTTTTGAAAATTTATCCCCATGCTATAAAATCAGATTTACAATTGTACTGTTGACAATAGAGGCTGTTTTAAGGTCTAGTTGTCATGGAAGAGATATTTATGACTTTGTGCTTATCTGAATGAATAGCAAATACTTGTTTTGCACATCATTTTATTTCTCTTTATGGCCTAATGCATAGTTTCTAGTAAGTTATTGGAGACTGCAAAGCTTAAGTTAATTTAGGCCTGTGATAGCGAACCTATGGCATGTGTGCCAGAAGTAGCACACAGGGGCATTTCTGCCAGCATGCGAGAGCTCGCCCGAAAGAGCCCCACTGTGCCACTTGCCCGCCAGCTGGGTATCTGGCGTGCATTCGCAGGATGTGGAGTGGGTGTGCGAGAGGCGTGCACATGCACAGGCGCACAGTGCGTGTTGTAGGATTGTGCATAAATGCACAGAGGTGCATGGCACATGGGGGTCACGCACGCATGTGCAGAAATGCATACCACATGTGCAGAGACACATACATGGCACGTCGGGGGTTATGTGCGCATGCACAGAGGATGTGGAGGGCCTTCTTTGTGCTGACACACAAGCACACACGTGCAAGTGTGAGCACAATTTTTGGCAGAGGAGCCGAAAAAAGTTAGCCACCACTGATTTAGGCTGTTCTTAGGACCAACAGAGTTTTCTTCCTTTTACTTACAGGTAATTCTTGACTTATGACCACAACTGAGTCCAAAATTTCTGTTGATAGTGAGACAGCCGTTAAGTGAGTTTTGCTCCATTTTCTTGCCAGTTTTTAAGTGAATCACTGCAATTGTTACATTAGTAACACAGTTGTTAAGTGAATCCCCAGTGACTTTGCTTGTCAGAAAGTCGCAAAAGGTGACCGCAGGACTGCAGGACTGTCATTAATATGAGTCAGTTGCTAAGCATTTGCATTTTGATCAAGGACTTTGAGAAAGCTGCAATAGTTGTAAGTGAAAAACAGTCACTTTTTTCAGTGCCCTTGTAACTTCAAACAGTCAATAAATGAACTGTTGTAAGATGAGGACTACCTGTATAATGTTTACTAAGCAGTCAGATTTGTTCTAGGAGGATATATTGTATTATTGGCAAGATAGAAATAATAATGATGATGATGATGATGATGATGATGATGATGATAATAATAATAATAATAATAATAATAATAATAATAATAATAATAATTTGTACATCCTGTTTGGGTAGCCTCGTTTTTCTGGTTCTGCTTTGTAGTAGCATTTCATTACAGTGCGGTTCTCTGACATGATATATTTCTGCCACTTCTGAGATTGTTCAGCTTCCAGTAATCCTGCAGGCCCATGCCCTGGTTGCTCAGCTATGGGACCCATGGCCTGTAGCCCACTTGTCGATGGATGCCCAGGTTCTCCAATACCTGACATGGTCCTTGTTAACCCGGGCAACAACCGAGCCGGTATAGGCTTCATTCGGTTATGTTTCACCATGATTCATTACATGGATTGTTGGGTACACTCCATTCTGTTCCTCGGCCTAGACCTTTCTGACAAGGTTGGACCTGCTGGTAAGTTGCACTACCACCAGCACAGCTCTCAGCTTCATTGGAACAGTTAAGCCCCCCATCATGTCAAGGCGGCACCCTGTGGGGGGGTGGTAGCAGAGGATGGTGTGGATCATTGACATTGCCATACCTGGTGACAGCAGAATCAATGAGAAACAACTTGAAAAAGTCACCAGATATCAGGACTTGAGAATCAAACTGCAGAGACTCTGGCATAAACCAGTGCAGGTGGTTCCAGTGGTACTTGCTACACTGGGTGCTGTACCTAAAGACCTAGGCATGCACTTAAAACCAATTGGTGCTGACAAGATCACCATTAATCAACTGCAGAAGGCCACCTTATTGGGATCTGCTCGCATAATCCACCGATACATCACCTAGTCCTAAACACTTGGGAAGTGTTCGGCTAGTGATTTGTGATATGAAACCCAGCATGGTTAGCTCGTCTGCTGTGTATCCTGTCATTTTTGTGTATAGTAGTAGTAGTAGTAGTAGTAGTAGTAGTAATAATAATAATAATAATAATAATAATAATAATAATAATAATAATAATAATAATATTTTCTGTTCTTGTTCTGAGAAAGTATCACAATCTTGGGAATTATGGAAAAAACTAATAGATCTTATTTCATCTAAAGGTGAAATCTCTTTTTCCATGATTCTGAGAATATTATAGCATTTTTTTTTATTTCTATAATATTTTTATTATTATTCAATAACAGTTCGGCTTAGGTACCACTTCACAGTACTTTACAGCCCTCTCTAAGTGATTCACAGAGTCAGCATATTGGCCTCAACAGATCCTTGTTTTACTGACATCAGAAGGATGGAAGGCTGAGTTAACCTTGAGCCAGTCAGGATTGAACTCCTGGCAGTCAACAGAATTAGCCTGCAATACTGCATTCTAACCATTGTGCCACAGTGGCCTAGTTAAGAGGTCAATTTCCAGCAAGCTCTAGTATACTTCTCTGGAATGAACTTGCTTTGTAATAATAATAGTTTGATCAAGTGACATCTTGAGCAATGGATTCAAGAAGACTTGCAGGCTTTCAATAAAACAGTGTCATTGATGAAAGATTATGCAGTCCCTCTGGCCCAGGCCTCTTACTGATTGACTCCCTAACCATTTTAATTCCTGAATTTTAACCCCTTTGGCTTGACCTTAGTTCCTAATGATTCCATGATCACACGAATATATCATGTATATCCAGAAAATATATTGTAATATATTGTATATATATATATTGTAATATATCCAGAAAAATATATTGTAAGAACTTTTAAAATAATTAAATTAATTATTTTTGCCTGAAACCATTTGACCTTGAGGAACTTAAGTAACGAGTCTAATAAGTAGCTTTCATATAGGTTCCACTTATCATTGATGTGGGACAACAATTTACATGGTATTAGATAAACATTTTAAAAATAATTTCTTTATTCTTTATTTGTGAGTTAATGACAATAGCCAACCATATATTTCAGGAAAAATAATAGTTGAGAATGAGAGACCAACTATGAATTTTGGACGGAATATATCACCACTATAGCATCAACCTTTGAAGCAGACTCTTTTTTTCTGTTCCAAATTATTTATATATCTTCCCTATTCTTTACAGAGGAACATTTATTCTGGCCAATATTTTGCCATCATTGTTTGTAGAAGGATGGTAACCTTTTCTCCTAGGGCCAGATCTGTCCCTGTATGGAAGAACTGACTGAATCAACATCACTTGCTCTGCTGAGTTGGTTATTTTATCAGTGATGCTAGTTTTTTTTTTTTTTTTGTATATAGCCATATAATAGAAGACAATAAACTTTCTTATTAGCTGATAAATTCTTAAAAATCTCAAAATGATTACAAGTTTACTCAGGACAAATATAAGAAAACTGCAAGAATAATTAAATTCTGATAGATTGTTTCCATGTCAGAAGACAATTATAGTAGTTATCCATCTTGCTTTTTAATAGTTTATTTCATGTTTGTTTCTTGATGTTTTATATAGAGTTCAAGTCTTTATTCATAACATTTGATTGACTTATGTAGTTTTATAGGTAAAAAAAAAAGATTTATTTTTCTCATTAGCTTCTACTGGGCCTTTTTTAATGTCCCAGTGCAGCTTACACAGTTCTAGGATATTTTAATGAACTTTCATCCAAGTATTGATCAGATCTAGTTCCAATTAACTTTACAAGATCAGCAGAAATTATAGATGCATTTTGCTTTGTCTTAAAAATAGGCAAATCATCCAAACTCTCTTATATACCTTATTTTTTAAAAAATGCAGAAAAGGACAACTGTTACAAAGGAACCGAACAGCAGTAATAACACCGGGTGAATACGAAGCCTTTATTTTATAAAAGCTTAATAAATTGCAGTGCAGAGACTTTATTATTACAAAAAAAGAAGTGATAGAGTAACTCTTAATGGCAGGGATTAGTCTCGTCATGGCTTTCATCCAAAGCTAAGAAGGAACTCTGCTTATCGGTTTGCTTGCCATACAATCTACTTAACACAGTGAATAGATTTTTGGTCTCAGAGCAATGAAGTGACATTTCAGGATTTTGACTTTTAGAATATTATAAATTTCTTCTGCCTAGCATGAACCTAGCCTTGAGTTACTGTAGCCAATCAATTCTACTTTGTTTAATGATAGCATCCACACAAAACAGCTTCAGCAAGATGAAAACCAACCAAGAAACCTCAGTGCCCATCTTGTTCTTGAGTGAATAGTCTCATTTTGGTTCCCTAGAATCTCACTTCCATATATTACTTAGGAAGAAAATAAGGTGAAAGTTTGCTGGTTCCAATAAAAGGCGATATCTCTGGATACTTGAAAAGACTCTTCATTTTAGTTCCACAGTCTGAATGGTTCAAAATGTATTTCAAGGGATAACCTGCACAAATTATGAAAGAGGGGGAAAATATAAAGTTTGATGGTAAAGTTTTTTTCAAGCAAGTGGGGCACAGCAGCTTCTGCTTCTTCTTGATGTTTTCATTCTAACAATTGTAGTACCATAATGCAAGTTTTCTTCTTTGGGGCATGCAAGCCTTAAAGTGATCCTGTTCTAAATGCCCAGATGTTCAAAATAAAATATCTTTCCAACCACTACTGACGTTCTTTTTTCTATATACTATTTCTAAACAGCATAGGAATATTTGCAATGGGATAGAACTTGGTACTTTAAATGGAGACTGTTGGGCTAGGGATTCATGCATTCCTCAGAGCCCAAAATGACCATCAAACTGCTTACAGGAGGAAAAGATCACATAACATTTTGACAATGCAGAAGTCACAGCCTCAGGATAGAGATATGAAGCTTTCTTCACACTTCTTAATACACTTTCATCATGTTCTGAACAGTTTGCATGTCAAAAGGTCGTACTTGTTTTTATTGTAAAGTAAAGGGCAAATATCTACACCCCAGGAGAATAGGTTAGGCAGCAAACATCTAAATATTTAAGGAACAAAAGCTTCTATAAAGAGAAAGTTGAGAACAATCCCATTGTATTTTTTTCCCACAAAGAAAGCAATAGTTAACATACTGACAAAAGACGGGCTTTTAGGATTCTCAGCAGGTTTACATCAAAGGTGTACAAAATCTACATCTGGGTAGATGTACTGGTATTATAAAGAGTACCCCTGGAGTGAACATTTATAAACTCACCATAAGAGAAGAGAAAAGCCACTAAGGAAAGATCTTGTGCCTGAAACTAATCTGAGATGATACACTTAAACATATTCTATAATAAGCACGGTCATTATAAGATCAATTATATGAAACCTTCAAGAAAAAATGCAGAAGACTGAAGCAAGTGTCAAGATGATCTGTGGGCGAGTTCATGAAAAGTAATGAATATCAACAGTAAAGTCTAACAGAGGCAATTGAAGTTAAGGAAGGTGGGAGAACTGGACTGAAATCCTTTACAACCAGAATTTACAACCAGAATTATGGAATGAGAGAAACATTTGTAAGGAGGGCATTTACATCTTCAGGAACTGCTTCCATTAGTAAGTAAGGTAAGTAGGCAATAGTTTTGCTGTCAAATAGGAAAGCATCAAAGGCAAATAAAATACCCACTGAACTGTTGACAATTTCATTGCTAAACACCCCCCGCCCCAGTTGCTAAGTATTTTAAGAAATTAGTTTATACTACATATATACTGAAAAAGGAAGAGGCAAGGTATTCAAATACCAACCTCTGATGCAAGCAAATTTTTGTTTATAAGATATTATTTATTGTTTTAATAGCTATTAATATGGGTTTTATATTTATTTTATAATCTTTATTATTTAAATAGTTTTAATGTGAGTGTTACGTTGTTTAAATTACTGATTTAGGAACCTCCCAGAATTTGGTGTAAGATGGACAGTGATATAAACAAGAAGTGCATATTAAAAAGCAACATGAACAACTGTTGATACAGCCAAAATTAGGGAAAATATTTACTTCTTTGACACAATGCAAGAAAAGAGGAGTGGTGTTATACATTAAAGATATTATCTCAGCAAAACTGATCTATACCGATGACGATGGAAGATTACTAATGGTGGAAATAATGGACAATAATATGAAAACACTCCTGATTGTAATCTATGTCCCGAATGACAATCAAGAAGAATGTTATAGAAAACTACATATGAAAATAATCGAACTGAACTATGCTAATATAGTTATAATGGGAGACTTTAATGGAATTGTAGACAATAAATTGGACTATACAGCACAGAAAACAACAAAGCAAAACAGAAAGACTCCCCCTAAATCTTTTTTTAAAATGATACATGAAATAAATTTAAAAGATACATGGAGAGAAAGAAATGCTAAGACTAAACAATACGCCTTCTATTCATGGTCCAGAATAGATATGATATGGATGTCAACAGAATTGTTAGCTAATATCCAAGAAATAAATATTGAAACAAGTACTTGGGCAGATCACAATCCAATGACAATTAAATGGAAACGACAAAGAAGAAGATCTAGATGGATGTTAAATAATACTATATTAAAGGAAAAAGACTTCATACAGAGGATGGAGAAAGAACTGGCTTTTTTCTTTAGAGAAAATAAAAAAAGACACATCAATGCAGAATCTATGGGATACAATGAAGGCATATGCCAGAGGCTTGATAATAGACTATACAAGGAAAAGAAATATCACGAAAAGACTAGCCTCTAAGACATTAGAGAATGAGTCTAAAGGACTTGAAAAAGAGCTACAGAAAATGCCACAGAAAAAGGACATTAAGTTAAAAATGGATATAATTAAACAAAAAATGGGACAAATGGAAAAAGAAGAACTAGCACAGAAAATGAGACGTGTGAAACAGAACTATTTTGAAGATGCAAATAAACCAGGTAGATGGTTAGCATATAAATTGAGAAAGGAGAAAGAATCAAAGAAAATATTGCAATTAATAGATGATCAAGGCCAAGTTTTCTACGAAAGTAAAGAGAAGAAGGAAATTATATGAGACTATTATGGGAAACTATACACACAAGAGAACATTGACGAGGATAGAGTTTAACAGTACTTACAGAATACTAATCTACCCCAGATACCTAAAGAGATTGAAACAATGTTAGAAAGCAATATAACGATGATGGAGTTAACTGAAGCACTTAAGAAGCAAAACAATGGAAAGGCACCAGGCCCAGATGGACTTCCGGCAGAATTTTATAAAACACTACAAGAATCATTGAACCTTTCATTGCTAGAAGTTATGAATGAAGTTATGTTAAAGAAGAAGATGCCCAAATCATGGTCAGAAGCTTATATTACACTTGTCCCAAAAGAGGAGGCTGATCCATTACAAATCAAGAACTATAGACCCATTTCCTTACTAAATGCAGATTATAAAATTTTTGCTTCAATATTGACAGAAAGATTTAAAAAATACCTAAACAATTTTATCCACCCTGATCAAAATGGCTTTCTGCAAAAATTAGAGGAACAAGAGGAACAATAAAGATGAATTGGTTTTCATATGCACAAATACATTCAAGGTATGACAAAAATTCTAAAACAGAAGGTTTCTATGATAAACTGACTGATTTAGATAAGATTTTGACAGGTACTGATGAAAAGGTGATTAAAAATTGTATGGATATTTATTAGAAATTAAACTAAAAGAAGAACAAGTTAAAGAAACTATGATTGCTTGGGGTAAGAATTTTGGATATGGGATTGATCTAGAGAAATGGCAAAAATTGTGGTCTCAAAATTATAAAATGACAATGTCAACAGCATATAAAGAAAATTTATATAAGATGTTTTACAAGTGGCATCTACCCCCAACGAGAATTGCGAGAATGTTTAAGAATAAATCGGATAAATGTTGAAAATGTCATCAGATACCTGGCTCATATTACCATATGTGGTGGACTTGTGCAGATGCTAAAAAATATTGGACTAAAATCCACACGTGGTTGGAAAAAATGCCAAAAAAGCATATAGACTTGAAACCAGAGATATTTTTATTGGGAATCTTACCTGAAACATATAGTAAAGAATTGGAATATCTGACTGTAAATGTATTAACAGCGGCTAGGATTGTATTTGCCAAAAACTGGAAAAATGAGAAAATACCATCACAGGAGGAAATCATTAAGAAAATATTGGAATTTGCTGAAATGAGTAGATTGACATTTGAAATCAGAGAACAAGATGATAAATAATTTAATAATACTTGGGATCTATTCTATCAATAGTTAGACAATAAAACATGGTAATGAAATATGTAGATTCTTAGAAAATAATAAATATATAAAGATGCATTCGTTTCTTATTATATCTACAAAATGACTGTAGGATAGATTTGAGATGATACTATGAACTGTCATAAAATAAATTAAGTAAAATATGGATTATTTCGAAAGAACATGAATGAATAAAAGTATCATCAAACGATTGATTAACAATGATATTAATGCATTTAATATTTGATTGAAAATATGAGAATATATACAATGTAATTGTAATTGAAGACTGCGAAATGGAACCACAAAACAATTTGTAAACCAACCGACACACTGTATGTGTATGTGTGTGTGTGTGTGTGTGTGTGTGTGTGTGTGTATTTTTTTTTTTTCTGAGGTTCTCGCGGGTATTTGTATGTGGATCTTTGGTTGTTCGGGTTTTCTCCCGCGTAAGATTCAAAGTATCTAGGCAACGTTTCGATGAAGTCTCATTCATCATCTTCAGGCTTCTGTCTTCAGCTCTGTGCTTCTCAGAGTGATGTGAGATTGCAGCTGCTTCTTCCTTTTAACTGCTAGTGGGGGTGGGACTTGATTGGGTGGGGGCTTGGCTGTGTTCTGATTGGGTGGGGGTGTGTTCTCATTGGTGGGGGGTTTGGCTGTGTTCTGATTGGTTGGGGGGTTGGTCGTGAACAACCAAAGATCTCTCTCTCTCTCTCTCTCTCTCTCTCTCTCTATGTATATATATATATATATATATATATGATGGCTTGATGTTTTCATGTTTTGTTTGTCTATGTTTGTCTTAAAAACACAGTAAAATTTATAAAATAAATAAATAAATGTTTTAAATAAACAAATAAATTATAAAGAAAAGAGAATTCTACATGGTGAACATAATGCTGAATTAATATGCAACTTTTTGAAAAGCCAGAGAGACAAAAGGTCAGTTTAGCTAATAAACAAGATGGAGAGAGCAAGAGAATGCAACAAAGAAATTCATCCATTCTTCCCTGACTGCTCAGTCAAGATTCTTTCCTTCCTTCCTCCTCCTCCTCCTCCTCCTCCTCCTCCTCCTCCTCTTCTTCTTCTTCTTCTTCTTCTTCTTCTTCTTCTTCTTCTTCTTC